>JBBYHQ010000018.1:568001-593489 GCA_038382645.1 Spergularia azorica
TTCCATGGGGGTGGATTCGTCTTCTACTCGGCCGCGTCAGGCTACTTCCACGAGTCATGCAACCGGATATCAGCTGCTGTCCCTGCTGTCATTGTGTCCGTTGATTACAGGTTGGCGCCCGAGAGCCGCCTTCCTGCTGCCTATGAGGATGCCGTGGAGGCCATCCTATGGGTCAGAGACCAAGCTCTGAGATGTGCTGACAATGCTGAAGGTGCTGATCCGTGGTTGAGCCAGTTTGCTGATTTTAGTCGCTGTTTTCTCATGGGTAGCAGCTCGGGTGGCAACATTACCTACAATGCAGGTCAGATTTCATTAACCTTATATGAAATTATGTTTCAACCACTAATTAATCTGATACTTCTCCTGTATATTATGTGTAGATTAATACTTTAACTCTTCATTTTGGCCCAAAAATAGTCTTCATTTTCCTGTAGACTAGCTGAATTCGACTGTTAGACAGTTAGACAGTCGTTTCAAATACTTCTAGCCGAGTCTGAGTAACATAATTAGAAGTTACGGTTTTGGTTTTTTCTACAAGACAGATTTATCAGGCACCGTAATTTACTCTCATACTACATTTTTCTTGCAGGTTTACGTGCATTAGATCTTGAATTATCACCCATGAAAATTGAAGGGCTGGTAGTAAATCAAGCATATTTTGGAGGAATAGAGAGGACAGATTCAGAGCTGAGGTTAGCTGACGACAGAGTCGTCCCATTGCCAGCCAATGATGTCATGTGGTCACTGGCACTGCCCGTTGGAGCTGACCGTGATCACGAGTACTCAAATCCAATGGCTGGGAGCTCTTCCCAAAACGACAAGATCGGGCGGCTGCCACGGTGCCTGGTGAACGGGTACGGAGGGGACCCACTCGTTGACCGGCAGAAGGAGTTTGCTAGGATGCTCGAGTCGCGTGGGGTCCACGTGGTTCCTGTCTTTGATGAGGGAGGGTTCCATGCTTGTGAGCTCTTTGAGCCTCAGAGGGCTCTTAATTTGGTTAACAACATTAAGGAGTTCATTCAATCTTCTTCTTTTACTAAGTCCACTATATAACAATGAGTCGGTCCTTTTTTATGTAATGTAGACCAAAGTTTCCGGTCCGTGGTGAGGTCTAGGATTTGACAGTCGGGGATGCGAAATAATGTTTGGACTATTATGAATTACGAGTTACTTCATTATGGTATATTTTTCGGATCGGATATCGACTGCCAATTCATCATCTACATTCTACGTTTCTACCGGTGTGAATTATGGACTCATTGGCCAACATAGGCAATTAGGCACAGTAAATTAACTGGTGTAAACGCAAATGAACGACAGAAAATTCTGAAGGAATATGCTTATATACTTCTCTTTCTCTTACACTCCTGAAATTTGTAAATAGATTTGTATACATTTGCAAGCAAATTATGTCCAACTAAAATTTGTAAATAGATTTGAGGATAACCGATGTTGTAAGTCGGGAATTAACAATCATAATAATTTTGACATTGTACTACTCCGTATTTCACATATTATGGACAAATCAAAACTTTACAAAAAGAAAAAGAAAAACTTGTTTTTTGTAACTTAACGTATATTTAGATGGATTTTAATACTTTTGAACTATTTTGTTCATGAAAACAATGGTGATCAATCCGATAGTCGCGATAGATGATCTCAAAAGAAACTAAATAGTGGTTACCATTGGAAAATTTCTACTCCTTACTAAGTAAACACAACAATAGGTGTCTACTGAAAATAAGAAGTGGTCAATACTAATTACCACAAAAAATCCAAAAGTGAATGAGCTTTTAAAACCATTAATTTGATAAATATTTCGTGGTTCTCTAACAACACATACGTAAAATGCGCTTAGTCCCTAAAGATACTATTGTAAAGATTGGATATATCAAAATGAAATCCCAACATGATTATCTAGGCCAATTACCAAAAAGTTCTTGAAGAAACAACCATGGCAAAGTTTAATCCTTATGAACACCTTAAAATAATCCCAAATCCTGATGGAACACTACAACGGTCTAATTTTAAGGCTCGCATTCCACCCAACCCAAATCCGACCCAAGGTGACGCCGTGGCATCTAAAGATGTAACAATTAATACCGAAAAGAATATATGGGTCAGGATATATTGTCCCACGAAACTCCCCGCAAATGACGGATGTGTTGCTAGGCTACCCATAATAATATATTTTCATGCCGGAGGTTGGATCGACCATAGTGCAGCCGATGTCATGTACCATGAAAAATGCAATCAACTCTCACGTGACATTCCTGCGATAGTGGTATCCTTAGAGTATCGTCTAGCCCCGGAGCATAGGCTCCCGGCACAATATGAAGACGCGATGGACACAATTTCATGGGTGCGTGACCAAGGATCGAGTAAGGAAGGGGAGCAATGGCTAAGAGATTACGCGGATTTTTCAAGGTGTTATTTGATGGGGAGGGCGAATGGTGCTAACATTGCGTACAATGCATCCCTAAGGGCCGTAGACGTAGATCTCAAGCCACTTATGATATGTGGGGCTATATTGAACCAACCTATGTTTAGTGGAGTTAAACGGACTAAGTCGGAGTTGAAATATGCGTGTGACGAGTTGATGCCGTTACCAGCATGGGATTTGATGTGGGAATTGGCGTTGCCAAAAGGGACTGATAGAGATCATAGGTATAGTAATCCTATGAAAGACAATGTTGCTAAACAAGGAAAGATTGGGAAGATTGGGAAGTGTTTAGTGATTGGATATGGTATGGATGCTATGGTTGATAGGCAACAAGAATTTGTGACAACGTTGGTAAGTAATGGTGCTAGAGTTGAAGCACATTTTGATGATATTGGGTTTCATGCTATTGATGTTGTTGATTCCAAACGAGGATCTTACAATCTTCAACTCGTTAAAGAGTTCATCAATTAGTCCATTATTTTCTACCATTACTTTCATTTGATATATAAGGTAAAGTTGCGATATTGTCATAGGATAGGACATAAAACATTACGGAGCAAAGTTGATACTCACTCAATAGAACATAAAAAGATGAGCAAAGTTGTAGCTCATGATACTCTTACATATGGTGTGTTATGTTTCAAGAATCTGCATCAATTACTTTCGGTTCCTCGCCAATTACAAGTTTTTGTTGGCGCAGTAAAATTCATGTCAACATTAGACAATTTCAAGTGTCTACACATTAGATCTCTACCACTACGTATACAAACTTATCTCGATGTTTTCAAACCTATCTAATTTCAATTTGCTTTGTATAAACATCAATCCATACCAGGAACACATATCGACAAGAGATTTCCCTACATTTTTTGCTTTTCCCTTCTCATTTCCTTTACCAAAACCAAAGTAGTAATCAACGATCATCATACGCATGATCACACCATCTGTACTTTTATCAATGTTTATATTCAAATCCCTCGATAACTGAGTATGTCACCTTACCATTTTAATCAAATTCTCGGGCTAGACAATATTTTATCGGAGTGACCACAAGAACACGACTCTTATAGTGATTTTACCGTTTCCGACTAAAAGGCAAGGAGGCAAATAATCAAAAGCCAAAACTAATAATAAAAGCAACAAAAACTTGATGTTGTCATCAGAAAATTTTGACTGTTCATCTTAAATCCAACAACAACGTAAGAGAACCCTCGTCTCGCACATAATAAACCCATCTCTCTCTCTCTCTCCTCACCACCACCATGACCGGCGGCGACCCACCGCCGCCGTTATTCCCACCGTCTTCCTCCACAAACGACGGCGAATTCCTCCTCCGCCTCCTCCAAAACCGCCAATACCAACAACAACTCCAACACCACCACCACCAACAACCGCCACCACCAACTCACAATCTCTCTCTTGATCCCGCCGTCGCCGCCGTGGGCCCCTCCCTCCCCATCCCTTTCTCCCACCATAACCACCGCCGTCATCCTTCTCTCTCTCCTCCCACCCAAAACCCCAACTTTTTCCAACAACATGGGTCTCCTCCGCCGTGGCCCCACCACCAAGCGCCGCCGTCGTTTGCACCGCACCAACATTTCAGGCAACAACAACCGCCGCCGCCGCCGCCGCCGTTGGGTAATGTAATGTTTGGTAACATCCCTTTCTCTCACTCCAATTCTTCTACAGCTGCTTCTTCACATGTTTATGTTCAGCATAACAATGACAATAATAGGAAGCGTAACATGAAAGATTCAAACTTTGAGCAGAATTTTGATTTGTTTAAGGAACGGGAACTGGGTTTTGATCTAGGGAGTAATCTGAGAAATGGGTTTGATCCGAATCGTGGAATTGACCCGCGGTTGAACTGGGGTCAGGGTTTTGGGTCTCCTCCCGAGCCGAGGCGGTCCGGCCCTCCACCGGGGTTTTCGGGCGGTAATTCGAACCAAAGGCGGAATCTTGAGGGTTTGTACAATGTGGGTAGGGAGATGAGTAGTTCTAGTGGTGAATTGAGTAGTAATTTTAGGGGTTTAAGTGGGAGTAGTAATGGTAGGGATTATGATAGGGAGAGGGGTTTTACGAGTCGAGATAATGGGGTTGGTGGGCAGCTTGATCACCCTGGTTTGCCTGCTGGGGGTGCTCATCATTCGGTTTCGGGATTGGATGTGGAGCAGTCTTTGAAGGTGTTACATGGTGGAGGGGTTGATAATGGGGTTGGTCGCGATGAAGTTGATGAGTTGAGTGAGCAGCTTGTTCATTCTGTTCTTGATGAGGATCCGTCTGATGAGAAGGGTGAGCTTAGTGATAAGAAGAAGCATCCCCGTGACAAGGTAACTTTTCCATCCGTGGTATTTATTTTGTTGTTGTTTAAAGTAAGTATGAACATTTCGTAAGTGCCCGTATACTATGCCCGATTAGAAACAATTAGCTTGACTTGCCTGTAGTTGTAGGTGTAAGTAATGTGTCTGCAAGAACAAAATTTAATTATGCCGCGGCTATAGATTTGTGTCTAGGGTTTGGGTTACTTCGGAAGTCCTGCTCTAGTGAGGTGTGCCGGATTTTCAGAGTTCCTGGACTTTCTTAGTATGAAGTGTTGTTTTTGCTAGATAGGACTGTTTTCGGAATGCAGTGTAATTTTGTGATGATTCAACTCTGGATAGTGGATATATGTCGTGAAGGTAGAGACCTTGTAAGGCTTTTATCATGTGTCATGGTACTATGCTCTTTTGGCCTGGAAGCTAGAAAGTATGTTTTGGCATTGTAGCTTGTTTTGGTAAGCTTATACTAGAGGTTTGTCATGTTTGAAATCGCCGCCGTCAAATTTTGAACTTTCCTTCCAACTATAGATCCTAGGTTCTGAAACAGCTGGAAGTTATCGGTTAGAAATGATGTGCTGATAGCAGCAATCCATAATTTCGTGATCTAATTGAAACAATTGCACCTTTCGTTATTTATAAAAACAATCTGAAAAATATTTTCAGATTGAAAGGTGCTGAACTGCCTGCCATGAGTAGTTTTATTAACCTGGCATTTAAAAAGTAAGTGTTTTTAGGGAAAGTTGACTTATGAACGTTAGTTAAGCTCAAGTAAGTAAATGAAACTTATAGATTTCCCCCCTATCAGGCAATGACATCAGCACGACCATAGATACCTGCCAATCCGATCTTTGAGGTCTAAAAAATAAAAGTTACATGAGACTTGATGTGCTTGATACTCAAAGAGAGTGGAAGTGTGGGTGGCGCCTGGCTGAGGTTTATATGGCAACTTGATAGAAGTTGACTCGTGGCTTTATGGTTTGAATAGCGTCCACCGTAATTATTAGAGTGATGAGAGCATAGGAGGGAGAAGTAATAATAGTCAATGATTAGGCAACAGGTGGTTGTGCAGCACAATATCTGTATTGGAGATATGTTCCTTCCTCATAGTTTTAAATTTTAATTGATACATTTTCCCCTAAGCTAGAATCTTAAAATTTGTAAGTTCTGTACATATTTAGCAAAATGTTTGTGATTGCCATTGCAGCATCACTTCTGAATGTGTTATGTATGTTGCATTTTTCATTTGAGTTGAGAGTCTTGAGACATGCTGGTGAAGTAAGTTTTATAAGTTAGAAAAGCTGTAAGAATGTTTTGTCTAGTTTTTGCTTCCTTTACTGTTTGCTTAGCGGCACTCTTTGACGAATGTATAAACGACAGAAGGGTCTGGATTGACGTTCTATATGAATTCTTTTCTTTCATATTTCTCTCTGCTATGAGAACACCTTGCTGTTTTACTTTTCTACTCTTGCCTTCTTTTCCCTTTTTCTTAAAAATAAATGACAGATATGTATTGAACATTTTCAAGTGTGTAAGTGTAGAACCGATTAAGACACTTACTCGCACCTGTTGTGCTTCCATCTAGGAATTCAGATCAGATGCCAGAGGACGATGGATCCTGCCCCAGAGGACAAGGATTTCCAAAAGACTGATTGAATGCAGGAGAGATATACATAGATTAAGTGCTCCATTTCTTGCACTTTTTGAAACCTTAACACCACCTGAGGAGGAAAAGATTAAGCAAAAGCAGTTGATGACATTATTGGAGCGACTTGTTTGCCAAGAATGGCCGAACGCTAAACTGTACGTGTATGGTTCATGCGCCAATTCCTTTGGAGTTTCTAAAAGTGATATTGATATCTGCCTTGCCATCAATGATCAAGATGTCAATAAGTCAGAAATATTGTTGAAACTGGCTGAAATATTTGAGTCGGAGAATTTCCAAAATGTGCAGGTGCGTCTGACTCAATTCCGTGACAGAATTCTTTCTTGTTTCTTCTAAGAGTTGTTCTGGTTCCTTATCAAGTGTGATATTGGGCTATTTGTTACTTCCCACTTTCTTAGTATTATATTATCTACATAAATATAGATTGCATTGATTTATTTGGTCTTTCAGAGGTGTTCAACTTCAATTTAGTATTACATTCAATGTCTTGGCCCTTGGGAACGAAAGGGCATACTAGAGATAACTTGTAGATGTTACAAGTCAGCTGTTGTGCTCTCGCAGATGCAATGATTGCCCACTTCTCTAATATGGGGAAATTTTAGATCTGAAGTGAATTGTCGGGATTCTTTTTCTGATGAATAGCGGAGTATGAATGAGACGATAATGTTCTATGCCCATGCACAAATGAGTGATATTATCAAGTGAGAGTAGCTGTTTTATATGTCAAGGTTCTATATTCATTCTATATGCTGCATGATATTTGAGGGGTTTATATCATTTTGGGAATAAGCTTGGTTGTTGCTGTTGGTTGTTGGTTGTTGTTGTTGCCGAAACAGAAGTTGATGACCCGGGATTGATATGTTTATTGTTAAAATTACTTAAGCCTTTACTTGACACCGGGTTTTAAGGTCTGATCTCCTTGGATTACAGGCGTTGACACGTGCACGGGTTCCGATAGTGAAGCTTATGGATCCAGTGACAGAAATCTCTTGTGACATTTGTATAAACAATGTTTTGGCTGTTGTCAATACAAAGCTGCTCAGAGATTATGCCGAAGTAGATGTGAGACTGAGGCAGTTGGCCTTTCTTGTCAAACATTGGGCGAAGTCCAGAGGTGTCAATGAAACTTACCAAGGAACACTGTCGAGCTATGCGTGAGTTACTTAAACAATTGCTACCTGTTTTACTCGTGAAAATCTTGTGTGTATCTTCTGGCTGTTGGATTATTATTGTATGTTTAGTTGGTTGGTCCTCGCATTTTATGGATAGGAAGTTTACTGTCTTTGTTAACTTGTCTTTCATGATTAATGTTGCCATTGATACGGCAGTCAACTAGCTATAAATACATTACTATGTTAAGCTTTTTTGTCTATTGCTTGGGGGTGTGGGCTGATGGGGTGGGGGGAAGGGAAGCTGATTCATAAGGACCGTTGTTGTATACTCCGTATATCCTCATCTCAGTCATGAAGCATTTGAGGAGATTTTTAATAAGAGTTCAGTGCATATCTTTACTGGTAACCGTCGCTATTAGCAAATGGCAAGGTTCATATTGTTTCCTTTGATGCTTATGACTGATGAGTGCATCCATCATCTTTTTCTTTTTCTTTTTTTTTTAAAATTTTTGTGTGGTCCGAGTCTTCTGACTGGTACAATCATACAATGATGTTCATTGCTCTAGAACTAGCCTGCTTTTTTGTTGTTGCATAAGGCTTGATTTACTATTGCAGGTATGTTCTGATGTGCATTCACTTTTTGCAAATGCGGAGTCCTCCTATCCTTCCGTGCTTACAGGTTATCTTTCTATCTTAATTGGAGCATTTTGGGAAAGTTTACTTGATTTTTGTTCGAGTTTGGTTTCTGATTTGGTTGGTCTGATACTAGTTCTCTCATCATATCTCACTAGTAAAAGTTGTTGAATGTGTGTTTATTAGAATATATGCAATTCCGCATATTGCATAACAGTATGAACCTTTGAAGTATGTCATGAGAACTGCACAAGGAGACTATTGTTATCCCGCATATGATGGTTTATTTCCTTATGCAAACCTTATTGTGTTTAACTATGGTACTCATGTACTGTAATATTATTGCCATAAAAGTCGGTGCAGTTTTAAAATAACATACAACAACACTACAATCTTTCTTCGAACGGCGACACAATGTCAAAATCTGTTGTTTTTTTTTTTCCAAAAAGGCGAAGTTCGGGGTTGCAGCATATAATGCTCATAGGTCAATACATAATTTCCCCTTTCAATAAGGAATGTAAATTTGAATGTGTTGTTTACTGTAATTGGACTTCTGAAGCATCCTTCGCCAAAAAAGAAAGACTTACTATGAAGAATCTATATAGTTTTTACATATCCCTCAGTATCCTCACTCTTTTTAAAATCGATCTGTTTTTGCTTTGTCTCTGGCAGGGCATGAAGGCAACATATCCTGTGACTGTTGATGACATTGAGTGTGCTTTCTTTGATCAAGTTGAGAAACTTCACAATTTTGGAGCTCAAAACAGAGAAAATATTGCTCAGCTTATGTGGGGATTCTTTACTTATTGGGCATATTGTCATGACTATACCAATACTGTCATATCCATCCGTACTGCAAGCATCCTGGGGTGAGAATATTCTTGTGTTTCTTCAGTGCATGAATATTTTTTGTCTTTCCAAATCAGACTCTTTAATTGTTATTGTTGCTTGTCATCTGATTCTATCACTAAACGTGGGTTCTTTTAGCTATGTTGACTCTTGCTTCTTAACATTCTTCAGGTGAATGACAATTTTCCGTTAGTTTTATTTAAAAATTATTTGCACTCATGGTTTGATGGTCAAGTAGTTTTGGCAAAGTTGTTATTATATGGGTCGCCTTGAGGTGTTTTTGTGTCCTAGCCTTTTGTGGTAGATTTCTAAGTTGTGTTCTGACCTGAATAACATTGTTACCTTGGGGTTTGCAGCAAAAACGAAAAGGATTGGACGAGAAGGGTTGGAAACGACCGTCATCTAATATGTATAGAGGATCCCTTTGAAGTAACTCATGATCTAGGCCGAGTGGTGGACAAGAACAGCATCAGAGTCCTGAGGGAGGAATTCGAAAGAGCAGCTTGGATAATGCAGTATGATCCAAATCCCTGTGTAACTCTCTTTGAACCGTACGTTCCTCCTTCCTACTGAGTCCCTCATCCCCCTTTTGGTTATTTTGTCACAAACATTGCTGTGATCAGTTACCCAACTTTGTATAGCGGCGACAGGGCTTTGCTTTGTCTAATATAGCCAGTAATTTAAAGCATATAGCTTAGGCTCTGCTAAATGCGTGTTCAGCTGTAAAAAAAATCGTGGTTTCGGAAATCCCATGGTAATCTATCATCCTTTGCATGTTTCATCTGTAGTCGGATTTTATTCCATGCTTGAACGTAAGTTGATTGAGAGCGACTATTCCCACATTCTAATTTCTTTGCCGCACGCCCCTCCTTCCATAACACTTGTTCCTGTGACAAGATAATTCACCTTATTTATTACCTGTAGTTAAAAGAACACTATTTTTGGTTTTTTTTACCACAATCAAGTGGCTTGCAGTCGCAGAGTAAAGGAGCCTACGCCTACTCTTTTACTTGTAATTACTCCTCCTTTCATCTTGGCAACTTCCTTATTTATACCCATATACAATGATAAAAAACACTCTTTTTCGTAAAATAAACCCCTCACAAAACTCCACATTTCTTCTTAAACTTCTACTACTTGACGATGGAAGCTGGGAAATCGACACCGGTGCGCCCGCCAAGCTCCTCGGCAACAAGGGAAAGCACAAGAGGGAATGTAGGTAATAATGAGGCTAACTTGGTGAAAGTTACTGTGGTAAAAGAGCATGCCGTAGATGTGTTGTACGAGATCAAGAGGAATTCTCGACTAGGAAGGGTAATGTTTGATTACTGTCAGGTAATGGGGGTTAATTATAAGGAGTTGAGGTTTACGTATCTTGGTAAACAAGTTTCTGATTTTGATACTCCTGCTAGTCTTGAGATGGGTGATAAGGAGGTCATTGATTGTTGGTCTGAGCAGACGGGAGGTGGACTGGTGGGTACTGATCTTTAATTAGTTTGCGGGTCTACAACTAATGTTATTAGGAAACGACTATTTTCACACTCTTGAGAAGAAACTGTGAAGAGTGTTACTAGTTATTTGTGTTTCGACCAGTAGAAATGGTTGTTCGCTCTGTAATTAATGTAGTGTGCTAACTCTGCTAATGATGTATGATGTATCACGTGAATGTGACGTGATGAACAAGATTCACTTGTGACCAATTTTCCATCGGCAAATGAAAATCAGTATTATTGCTAGTTATTACTCTGTGTTTTGGCTTACTTACCATTTACCAAACACTTTTTACTTTATTGATCGAAGTCTCGACTTTCATGTGTCGTGTAAATGACGAAAGTCAAAGTTAGCGTAATCTTTACTTTTATACCGATGTGGTTTTCTTTGTAGCAAATTACATACAATCTTTGAAATCTTTGAACACAGTATAATCCCAACTTTCAAGGTTATTTTGAAAAATAGTCCCAATATTTTCCGAACCTAATCATACGCGATTATAATTCACGCCGAACCTAAATATTTTGCATTTTAATATAATATTTGGAAATCTCTCAAATATATTTACCAAGTCAATACCATTTTCAAGAATAATAATAAATAATTAAAAAAAGCAACAACCCTACTCGATCACGTAGTATATAAATCAAGCAAAAGTTGAAGAAGTTAGGGTTTTTTGAGTTGCAAAAATGCCAAAAACAATGGAAAGCGTACGCAATACACCTCCTGTTTCAATAATCACACGAGAATCCGGAAGCAGTAACGACCACGACGAGATTAGCAGCAACAACAACAACAAAAAAAATGGTGAAAAGATGGTGAGGATTATAATTAAAAAGACCCAAGCGAGTGATGTTGAGTATAATGTTAAACGCGACGTTCCAATTGGAAAAGTTCTCCTCAAATATTGTGAGTTTTTGGGTCACAAAGAAAAAGTGTTTAGGTTTGCGTATGATGGCTGCAGTAGAAGAGTTGATGATTGGGAAACTCCTGATTCTCTTGGATTGGAGGATGGTCATGTTATTGATTGTTTGCCTCCACTAACATATGGTGGATAGTTTAGACACTTTATTTTGTTATTTTTGAGCCTTCTTTGTCAAGTTTCTTGATTTCGTCCGTGGTATCATTTTCATGTACTCGTATCTCACAAATCATAATACATGGTCATGGATACCTTTTCACATTTGGAGTACTTTTACTATGAGTTTGTCTCTCCATATTACCATTGTACGTCTATTTCTTCAGTGATGCGGCCAGGATTATTTAGCATTTTCGCCACTGGTTCGATCGGTGGTGCTTTTGTTTCTCCCGGGAGCATGGTATAATTTGCGGTTAGTTATTGACATTCTAGGGTTCTGTTTTTCATTGTTTATGGTAATACAATGTGATAAGTCTCTTCGTGAAGAAAACACTAATCGATCTATCTCGCAATTAAGGGTACCATACATAGGGATCAAATTTAATTTGTGTTAAGATGTTGGCTTTCTTTGTAGCAAATAACGATTTTTAGCTTACTCACATGTCACTATCTAGACCCATCTACATTCTACAAAAGGTGGGTAGTTTTACAACTCTTATTTAGAATATCCTCTCATTTTGAACACAAACACGTCACTAACTAATTATGTGTTTTGAGCTTTACTTATGAAGTTACCAAACACTTTTATATATAAATGACTAATTAAGGATCACTTTTATATATAAATGACTAATTAATTATCGAAAATGATCTAAGTTAACACTATGATCTTTAAGTTAATTTAATACCATTTTGTATCATCTCTCGGAAATCTTTGTACATACTCGTAATAATAAATTAAATATGGTGATACAAATGCTTATATCATGATCCTATAACTAACAAATTTGTGATCTTTGAAATCTTTCAAAAATATTTACCTAGTCAATTTCAATTCATTTTTAAAAAAAAAAAAAAAAAAAAAAAAAAAAAAAAAGCAACAACCCTACTCCCGTACTCGTATATAAATCCGGCAAAACTTGATGAACAAAAACCACCCTTCACTATATATTTTTCTCAGTAGTAGGGTTTTTGAGTTAGAAAAACAATGGAAAGCGTATGCAGTACACCCCCTGTTTCAATAGTCACACGACAACGACGACATTAGCAGCAACAACAAGAAGAATGGTGAAAAGGAGGTGAGAATAACAATAGAAATGCAGAACAAAAAGGACGTTGAGTTTAACGCAAAACGCGACGTACCAATTGGGAAAAGTAATATTGAAGTATTGTGAACAAATGGGTTTCAAAGAAAATGCAAATTTAAAGTTTGTGTATCTTGGTAAGATTGTTAGGGATTGGGAAACTCCTAATTCTCTTGAAATGGAGGATGTTGATTTTATTGATTGTTTCACTGACCAAATTTGCGGCAGCTTCAACATGAACAAAATCGACAAGGTGAGGATTATAATTCAAAAGGAGCACACGAGGGATGTTGAGTATACCGTTAAACGCAACGTTCCAATTGGAAAAGTACTCGTCAAATATTGTGAGCATATGAATTACAAAGAAAAGGTGTTCAAGTTTCACTATGATGAAAAGCAAGTTTTAGATTCGGATACTCCCGCTTCTCTTGGGATGGAGGATGTTGATATTATTAATTGTTGGTGTGACCTAATGGGTGCCGGTGGAAGACGCGAACTCAAGATTTGACTTTCGGGGTTAAACTTTTGAGATCCACAATTTAAATATAGTTTGATATTAGTAACAAATATATGTATTCAGGTGCGCGTGGTTATAGGATTGTGACGACAACGTATACCTTGCGATTAGGTGTCTTTGCCCTTGGCCTGGTTAGTGGTGTTTTTGTTTTCTTATGTTCATTTTGGTTTGGTTTGGTTTGGTTTGGTTTTTTACCTTTACTATATCAATGGGTATTTAGATTTAGAATACATTAGATTAGGCTTCGCTTTTTTTTTTTTTTAGTGCTTACGGCAATGCAATGTAATTGTCCAATAAAACAAAAAAAAAAAAAAAAAAAAAAGTTAATTTTTAGTCATCTTATATGTTGATGCCAGAATCTTTACTTTGACATGTTTTTTCTTCGTAGCAAATGACGGTCCATTATGCCTTATCAAGAATTTTTAAAATGAGAAACAAGTTCAAGGAAATCAATCAAAAAATTTCAAATTTCGAAATGACACTATGGTAAAAAAAAATCAAAATTGTGACTAGAGAAGATATTTGTGAATTTTGGAAGGATAAAAATATTTCAAATATTTACTGACCAAGTCAATTCCATTTTCCAAGAATGAGCCACAACCACACTTTCACACTTTCCACCTATAAATCAACCACAAGTTAATGAACAATAAAACTTCCCTTCCATTTTCCAACAAAAAAAAAAAAGAGAAAAAAGTTGTAGGGTTTTTTTAGTTTGCAAAAACAATGGAAAAAACAAGCAACACACCCCCTATTTCAATCGTCAAACAAGAAGTCGGGAGCAGCAACAACAACAATAGCGTGAACAACAAGACTGGTGAGAAGATGGTGAGGATAAGAGTAGTAAAGGATAACACAAAAGACGTTGAGTTTAACGTAAAACGCAACGTTCGACTCGGAAAAGTAATATTCAAGTATTGTGAACATATGGGTTTCAAAGAAAAGGTTTTCAAGTTTGCGTATCTTGGTAAGGAAGTTTTAGATACGGATACACCTGATTCTCTTGAAATGGAAGATGTTGATGTTATCGATTGTTTCTCTGACCAAATTGGTGGTGCCGAGTATTATTATTGTATTTAGATCCTCTTTATTTTGTTGTTTTAGGGTCTAACTTTATGATTTGGTACTCTAATATATAAGTGTATCAGGTTAGCTATCGGTCGATAAAGTGTCAATTGGTCTCATTTTGTATTTCGAGTAATTTTACTATAAGAGTTGCCTAGTCTAATGGGGAGATCGATCGAATTTCATATTCCATTGTGACTTGTGATGTTAGGGGTATTTCATTTTGGGTCGCATTTTGTATTCTAATGTTTTCCATATATGTATTTTTAACGTAGACTTGTCGAGTTGTGGGTGGAATTGTAACCTTTATGGCTTTATTGAATTATTGGTCATTTGGCTACCCTAAAAAAAAATTATTGGTCATTTGGCTAGATTTGTAAAAGCATTGAATTTTTGGTCATTTTATTAGAATCAACTAATCAAATGACTTGCAATCTATCACGACTTTTTTTGTATACATCTAAAAAAATCAAAACGATATAGAAAATTAAATACTAGTATAAAATCTTACAAATCTCATCACAATCATTATGAAGATGTTATCATAATCATAAAGATCTTTTCTTTTTTTGCTATCATAATCATAAAATCTTTGATTTATGAATCATGAGGTTCATGACATCGACTGTTTAGGAGAAGAATGGGCTTTAATAAAGCCCAAAACAGTCGTCAAAACCCGATCAAGCCCACCCGGCCCAGTAGTAGTATCCACAACTAACTTGGGCACATCCCCACATCATACTCCGTACACCCACCGTACTCCTCCATCAACCTCTCCATATCCGGCCACGTGGCAGGTTCATGCCACCCACCGCCACCGTCACCACCACCACCACGACCGCGCTCCTCCACACGACGGCGCCACTCATCTTGATCGGACGGCTGACACTGAAAGATCAGAACCCTGTGTCCAGTCCTGGACGCCACGTGGAGGACGGCGTCGAGGTGGGCCTGGCGGGAGAGCGGCGAGTCTACGACGACACTTGTTAAGTTACCAAACACTTTTATATATAAATGACTAATTAAGGATCGAAAATAATTTACGTTAACACTATCTATGATCTTTACTTTAATTTAATTCCATGGTCTCATCACTGTCATGTGTGTAGCAAATGGCAATCTCTCGGAATTCTTTCTACGTAGTATAAAATTATGTATGGTACGTGATACAAATGTTTATATCATGATAAATCCTATGTCTAACAAATTTATGATCTTTGAAATCTTTCAAAAAGAATAAAAATAAATAAAATAAAAGCAACAAACCCTACTATACTATATATATACACTACACCGTGTATATAAATCCACCAAAAATTCACGAACAAAGTTCCTCCCCTTCATTATATTTTTTTCTCAAGAGGTAGGGTTGCTTGAGTTGCAAAAACAATGGAGAGCGTATGCAGTACGCCCCCTGTTTCAATATTGACACGAGAATTCGGAAGCAGTAACGACCACGACAACGACAACGACGACATTAGCAGCTACAACAACAACAACAAGCATGGTGAAAAGAAGGTGAGGATAAGAATAGAAATGATCGGCATAAAGCATCCTGTTGAGTTTGAAGTAAAACGTAACGTACCAATGGAAAAAAGTAAAAATCAAGTATTGTGAACATATGGGTATTGAAAAGGCTACTTTCATATTTATGTATCTTGGTGGACAAGTTTTAGATTGGGATACTCCTGATTCTCTTGAAATGGAGGATGATGATGTTATTGATTGTTATGCTCACCATGATTTTAGCAACAACAAGAATGGTGAAAAAAGGGTGAGTATAACATTTGAAAAGCAGCATGTGAAGGATGTTGTGTTTAACGTTAAACGCAACGTTCCACTTGGAAAAGTACTCGACCAATATTGTGAGCATATGAATTACAAAGAAAGGGTGTTCAAGTTTACTTATAAGACTAGGCAAGTTACGGATTCGGATACTCCCGATTCTCATAGGATGAAGGATGTTGATGTTATTGATTGTTGGTGTAACTGTGATGCCGGAGGTAAGTCCGATTCTAGGATTCAATTTAAGGAGTTGCGAAAATCAATTCATAACATTATGAAATTCGCAACTTATTTAATTAGTTTGGTCAAGAATAAATAATTTATTCAGTGATGCGGCAGGATTGTGACGGCACGCATCTTGCGTCTTTTGTTTTCTTAGTTTTGGTTATTGTATTTGCTTCTGTATTTAGAAAAAAAAAAATTAGATCCTCTTCGTTTTGTCATTTCAGGGTTCGCTTTTTTTAAGTGTTTGCTTAATGCAATCTATATGATGAGGAAACGATTGTTTCCTAGTTTGAGAATGATTCTTGCATGAGTTAGATTATTGTGATTTACTAAATCAGGCTAATATCCTTTGTACTTATCTTGTTTCTACGTACTATATTTTTAAACAATACTAGTATATTGTAATGGATTTTTCTAATGTGTGCCCAAAAGGCTGTTAGAATGACGCAGGGCCGTAGATGAGCAAGGGCGAGCAGGGCCCAGGAACAGGGCCTCCAAAACTTGGGGGCTCAAACTTTTCAGGTTTAGTATATGTAATATACATTAACCTAATAGATCAAATGACCGATTCTAGCCCAGTGGTAAGCTTAGTGAACATATAATCTATTCAATCAGGTTCAAAACCCATTGCCTACCATTTCTAGTAGATCCTACGTGTTACTTTTGTTTTTTATTTTCTTTCCCTTACCCAAATTGTACATGTTTCTATTGTTTTATTTTTTCCTTTTCCAATGTTAAACTAGTTATCTTTTAGTGCTTAAATATATGTGTAGTTTTTGTATATGACCCTCGAATAAAGAGGTAGATTTTAACATATTAAGGCCCCAAAACTATCATTTCAATGTATTTGGCCCCAGGCCTCTCAAATAAACGCTACGGCCCTGGAATGACGAAGTACTTAGGATTAGCTGCTAGCTACATCATGTATAAATGGTGCTCCCGTAAACACCATATATCATCACATCAATTACACAAATTAAATGTTCTGCTATTCTCTGCTTCTCTATACTATGTACATACGGAGTACTCTATAATTATCGAAATTTTACTTTGACGACGTGTTCGCCTTTTTCGTAGCAAATGATCAGTAAGATTAAGGGGGTCTGTTATGTACTTATGTGTATATCAACGGGGATGGAGGAATCGAATTTACTCCGTACCATCATGCCATGCCTTCCCAACAATTTAAAAGATGAAAAAGTTCATGAAAAACAAACAAAGGTTTTCAAATGTTGAAATTATGGTAAAAAAATCTGGATCGTGACTAGAGAAGATATTTGTGTATTTTGGAGGTATAAAAAATATTTAAAAAATATACTGACCAAGTCAATTCCCATTTTCCAAGAATGAGCCACAACCCCACATTTCACAGTTTCACCTATAAATCAACCACAAGTTAATAAACAATTAAACTTCCCTTTCAAATTAAAAAAAAAAAAAAAAACAGAGTTTTAGGGTTATTGAGTTTGCAAAAACAATGGAAAAAACAAGCAACACACCCCCTATTTTAATCGTCAAAAAAGAAGTAGGCAGCAGCAACAACGTTGACAACAACAACAACAATAGCGTAAACAACAAGAATGGTGAGAAGATGGTGAGATTAACAATAGAAAAGGAGTATACTAAAGTAGTTGTGTTTAACTTGAAACGTAACGTTTCAATGGGTAAAGTAATATTTAAGTATTGTGAGCATATGGGTTTCAAAGATAACGTGTTCAAGTTTCAGTATCTTGGTAAACAAGTTCATGATTGGGATACCGCTGATTCTCTTGAGATGGAGGATGAAGATGTTCTTGATTGTTGGGCTAATATCGATGGTGGTTCCTTTGTTATTTCTTCCTTTTAGATCTTTTTATTTTGTTTTCCTAATTTCCTTTTATGGTAGTACGATGTAAGGTGTCGTTTGGATACTGAGGGAATTAAATTACCGTGGAAAGTATGAAATAACAGGAATTAAATTCCTAATGTAAATTTGTAGGAATTTGTCTAAGTGCGTTTGGATACCATGTAGGAATTTAGGATATACTACTTTAATTCCCATGTTAATTATTAAGAAGATTATTTTACCCTTTACTTAAGACTAATTTTCTGAAATTGAAAGCATAGGAATTTGGAATGAAGGGGGGTAATTAAATTCCTATGGAGTATACTCCATCCGTCCCCCTTTAAACACCCCATACTATTTTTCACTTTGTTGGTCTCCCTTTAAACACCCCATACTGTTTTTCACTTTGTTGGAGATAATGGGTGATATGTTTATTATTGTTGGCGATAATGGGTAGTTTGTTTATTATTGTTAGAGATAGTGAGTGATTTGTTTTTATTTTTGAAGATAATGGATGGTTTGTTTATTATTTTTAGAGGTAGTGGAGTGTAGATGTGTGGTGAAAACTTACCCCATTTAGTAAGTTTTGAAATGGTGTGTTTAAATAAGGACACCCCAAAAAAGAAAGCGGGGTGTTTAAAGGGGGGCGGAGGGAGTAGGAATTAGAAATACCCAATGATTTTCCAATGCTCACACTTTGGATAAAAAGAGGTATCCAAAAAACTATCCAAAACCAAATTCCCTAGAAAATGAAATTCCTGTGGACATAGAGGGTATCCAAACGAATCCTAAGTGTACTCGTGAAAGCAATGGTTCATCTGTCTCGTTTTGCGTCTTATGAACCGAATTTTGTAAGTCTACCATGTTTTAAGGTTAGTGTCCTAGTCATTTAAGTGGAGAACCTTTTGTACAACTGTACAAGTTTAGTTTATTATGACAGGATGAAAGACGGATCGCAATTTGTGACTTAGTTTGTGTTCTAATGTTCTCATTTCCTACAAAATGGCGAGAGTTTGAGTCATCACCTACTTGCATATTCAACCATAATTTAAGCAACTCTCATTTTATTGCAAATTTGCAAGATTGAAATTCCTCATAATTCTCGACTTTTTACGTAGGAATGTTAGATATGTTAAATTGGTAAAAATGTCAAAATCCTATAGTAAATTCGTATAAAATCAAGTGACTTGAAATCATTTACTACCAAACATAGGGAGTACAGTACAATTCGTCACAGATTTTATGAAAATGTAATCATAGGATAAACTCATACAGAGCACTACTTTACACATTACGATCAAATGAAATAAAATGATCAAAGAGTAGTAGATTATATAGATCACGACTTCATGACATTGACTCTTGAGGAGAAGAATGGGCTTTACTAGAGCCCAAAACAGTAGACAAAACCCAGTCTAGCCTATTGGGCCCAATAGTAGTATCCGCAACCAAGTGACCAACCAATAAGTCTATGGTGCCCTTATGGTACCATTCTCATGATACCTTCGGGTTTATTTTCTAAAGATAGTCCACTGTTTTCTTTTATAAAACCTAATTCAACAAAAGAAATTGAGCCATGTGAGTGTTGAGCTCAATCAAAAGAATTTCTTTTGACAGCCCAAAGAAACTTAAATATAAAACAAACACACTTAGCCATCAAAACTCATTTCTCTCTCCTCCCCTTCCCCCTCCACAACCTGACCATCTCACCACAGCCGGCCACCACTGTCGCCTTACACCCACAACCACCTGCACCACTTCCGACACCATAACCTGGACCGGAACACTTGGGCAACTCAATCGCCACAGCCACCTTCTCCTCCTCCAATTTCTCTTTTTTGGAAATTACTTTTTTTTTTTTCCTCTATTTAAAAATTAAAAAATTGACACATAATTGGTCATTCTAAAGATATGAGTGATCAATATTAATGTAAGTGACCATCTTTACCCCCTCTCTCTAAAAAACCCTAGCCTTCAACTCTCATTTTAAAGGCTACAACCCCTATCAATTAGATGGTGGTAAATCCCAAAATTTCCAAAAAAAATTCAATTTATGTTTTAACAATGATTAAAATAACTCCGTTATCTCCATGTGAGAGCGTTTTTCCCATCTATGTGTAGGTCTTTCTCTCACTATTAGACCGTCGAGATCTCTGATATTTCAGAGCACGTGGAAGATCTGAGCAATGATTTCGTACGGTACGGTATTGCGATCATATACTCGTCTACATGTTACTAGGTTAGATGAAATATCCTTTTATCAAAATTACTCCAGATTCGTAGGCCCCCTCGTGGAAGACTATCTCAAACAGCGATATGATAGAGGGTATGCAGAAGCGTCATATTTTAACATTAGTGATCTTTATTTAGATGGAGGATTTTGTATTATTTTGATAATTTTGTATTCGATATATATTGATAATATTGTAAATGTTGTATGGCCTTTTAATTGATGATATTGATCTTCTCCCTTCAAACAAAAATATTAATGTAAGTAATTACTAGAGATAGGTATGTAATGATCGGAATATAAGAAATAATGATAAAAAATAACAAAAATAAAATAAAAATGGTCACATTGAAGGAGAGAGAAAAAGGGAGGGGATATGTTGATGATGAATTAAGTTGATAATGATCATAATTATGCTAATAATATTAATATTACAATAAAAAATGATCATTTATAACCTAATATTAATAATGATCTATATTTTGATTTAATAATAATCTATTTTAATTTAATAATTATCCATTCTCACTTAATAATGACAAAGTTAATACAATCAATGACCAAAATCTATACAAGTAATGACCAAGTTCTATATAACTAATGACCAAATTCTATACAAGCAATGATCGATATCTAAACAAATAATGACCAAGTTTTGAACAAGTAATAACCAAATCATGGACAAGGACCAAGTTTTGGAATATTGCAATTAACGGGCTTATGAGTAATTGTTCTCTTCTTTCTTTTTATTAACTATTTAGTTGTAACTAACTACTTGTGTGCTTTAAATGGAAAATTAATTTTTCTCTCTAATGTTGATGTCGAGTAAACTTTCCATTTGGTGTTGATGTTAAGTAAACTTTCCATTTGGTTGAAACACACCATTGTAAGGTTGAAGTTAATGTATTCTCTTTATCCATTTGGTTGAACCTAGCACTTTATATGCTCCTAAATCCGTTTTATTCTAATTCATCAGTCTCGTCAGTATTGCAAACCCGTCAAGTAACACCAAAATCGTTTCGCTTATAATCATTACCATCAGTTTTTTTTACTTTTTACAGGCATTACAACCACCATTGTAAGACACATATTAGACAGTATTCAGGGCCCAAATAAGTCCTATTATCTTGACGATGATCTATAACGGCAACATCAATTCGTCATCAAAGGCTTAGTTTGGGGATGACTCGTCCATTCACCAAGGGAAAATAGTTCCCAATAATATGCAATACAATCGGGATCATTCGTCGAGAAATAAATACCTCCCATATTAGGAGCCAAAGGATTACAAGCCCAAACTCGAGGTTTATGAGTCTTCGAACCTCTACCCCTTTCAAATTATCAACACCACAACTAACCATCGTTGCCACTTTCAACACCACCTTTCAGGTAACTAAAATCACCGGCTAAACTAACACCGCAGCCTTTCAAACTATCAGCACTAAAACCACTATTGCTGCGTCCAACACCATCATCCAACTCGCCAACATTGCCACTCAAGCTAATAGTGACCCTTTCAAATTAGCAGCATCACAACCACCATTAACGCCTCCAATACCCTATTTCAGCTCCCAAAACCATCATTCAAACTACAACTATTAAAACCATCAACACCACAACCACCATTGCCTCACCTTTCAACTCACCACTCAAACTACCATTGCCCCCTTAATCCTAAAGAGGATTTGGCTCATATGAGCACCATCTTAGATGAGAATTATGAAAACATTTACTAACCATTGGATTATAGATCAAGGGTTAGGATTAAGAAAAGAAAAAACATAAGAGATGGTCCCTGAACCCAAAATTTCATCCCTTCTCTCTCCCCTCCCTAGCCACCTCTGCATAGCCGACCACCTTCGCCATCGTGAACTAGTGTCGGACCTTCTCTGCTCCGGCGTCAAGCCCACCAGAGGAAGCAGCGGAGTCAGTCCCACGCCTTTTACAATAAATCTCGCCATAAAGTTATGAAGATGTCATCTGAGGATTAAGCTCATACGCCATAGTATGATCATAAAGACCTTAATTCATGAGTTCATGACATTGATCCTTCGGGACAACAATGATACTTTCAATGTAACACTTGTGGGTGGAACTATTACCTTTATTGAATTTTTGGTCATTAGATTAGATGTGTTCATATGTCAAAGGATTTTGGGTCCATAGTTGTTTGATTAACCAATGCAATTCAAAACTCAGCTCGAATGTCCTTTGTCATGCGAAACGAAGAAAATGGTTTATATTGAGAATTTACTATATGCATTCAAATATTCATGGGCATTTCCGACATGCTACGCAATTAAGTTGATGTGGTAAGAATATTAGTGGTCGTTTGGTTGCATAAGAGAATTTTGAATGCCCATGAAGTTCCACTTCCCATGTTGTACCAATTCACATGAATTTCTCAAAAATATTTGGTTACATGTAGGAATTGTAATTCCACAGGAATTTCCAATTATCAAGGGAGGGCTAGGTAAGCCAATTCCTCCATTTTGTAGGAATTGGAAATTCCTATGAATTCTCAATTCCCATGATTTTAGGCAACCAAACAACTATACAAATTTCAATTCATGTGATTTTTGAATTCCCATGATTTTTCATGGCAACCAAACGACCACTTAGTGTGGCAAAATGGTTAAATGAAATGACTTCTACAATCAATTGGAGTACAAGTTTTTTCGGAAACATCTAATAAAATTGAAACGACACAGAAAATTGATTACTATTAAAAATAGAAACTCATAATATATCTTGTCACAAATATTATTAAGATGTCATCATAATCATAGGATTAAGCTCATACAGTCATACATACTCTATCTTGATTAACAAGTTTATGAGATTGATTCTTGAGAAGAATGGGCTTTAATAAAGCCCAAAACAGTCGACAAAACCCGATCAAGCCCACCCGGCCCAGTAGTAGTATCCACAACCAACTTGGGCACATCCTCCACATCATACTCCGTACACCCACCGTACTCCTCCATCAACCTCTCCATATCCCGCCACGTGGCCGGTTTATGCCACCCACCGCCACCACCACCACGACCGCGCTCCTCCACACGACGGCGCCACTCATCTTGATCGGACGGCTGACACTCGACGATCAGAACCCTGTGACCAGTACTGGACGCCACGTGGAGGACGGCGTCGAGGTGGGCCCGCCTGGAGAGCGGCGAGTCGACGACGACGGAGAGGCCGAGGCTGAGCTGGGTGGAGACGACGCGCCACAAGGCGTCGTAGGAGAGCTGGTTGAGGGCGGAGGAGGGTGACGTGGAGGAGAGAGAGAGGGTGGCGTCGCGGATGTCGTCTTTGTCGAAGAGTGGACACCGTAGTGCGGCGGCGACGGCTTTTGCTACGGTGGTTTTCCCTGTTCCTGGATGCCCCTTCATTGCTACTAATACTGGACGATTTTGTTCTTCCATATTTGTTTTGCAATGACAAAGTAAATTGAGAATGTGAGATCAGTTGAGTGATAACTGATAAGTTTAGCGGATTGTGTCTTCTTCAATACGCAGATAAAAGGAAATCAAGGAACACAAGTGTCACTAAATTATTATAGTAAAGTTCTGTACACATCATCATCGTTATCCATATCTTTCACGATTATTGTTATTAACTGATATTATCCATTCTAAAAGGCGAGTTGTCTCGAGCTCAGATACTAGTACCTTTATAATGTATCATCCTGAATTTTAATCGCAAACTTGCATTCTTTATGGAGCAATTGAATAATTGACTTTGTGGCTAAATTGGTCCATACTCCACAACCTCTGATTGTAATTTGTGAACCTTTGACAAGAATCAAGATCAGAGTAACTCCAAATCATATTTTTCATTTTTCTTTACTCATGTTGATTGGTTTTTAGAGTTCAATTTACACTAGTAAAGGAATCTGGGATTATAGAGTGTCCAATAAATCATATTTATAGTTTTTTTCTTTTTTACATACTGTATTAAAGTGTACGCATTATATACCATACAATAAATCATATTTGCATTTTCTTTTTACATAAATCAATATTTACATAAAGGAATATATATAAATCCAAATTTCTATATTACATAAAATGAAGTAAAATCAAAATCGATAATAAGATGGTTATCTCCTAGAAATCGGAACAAGTCGAAGTGGCTCAACTCTTTGCATCGACAGCCCAAAACTTTCTTGCACGTTATCTCTAGTTCCTACATTTTCACCATCACTTTGCTTCCAATTGAAAAAGTAGAGAAGATTGGCTAACATAAGATGCACCATCCTGTAAGCTAGTGGCATGCCAGGGCACATTCTTCTTCCTGCTCCAAAGGGTATAAACCTGAAATCTTGATGCTTCATGTCAATTTCGGCACTACCTTCTATAAACCTTTCGGGTAAAAATGAATTTGGGTTTAGCCATAGGCTCGGGTCACGGCCAATTGACCATACATTAACCCAAATTAATGCATCTTTGGGCACCATATAGCCACCTAATTCCACGTCCTTTGCAGCCCTATGTGGTATCAAAATCGGAGCTGGTGGGTGTAGTCTTAAGGTTTCTTTCACCACTGCTTGAATGTATAACAATCTCGCAACATCGGACTCCATAATAATCGACCCCTTAATCGTACCGAGTACTTGGTCTATTTCATTTTGTGCTTTAATCATTGTGTCCGGGTTGTGTAATAATTCCGTCATTGCCCACTCCAATGTATTTAACACCGTGTCGATCCCCGCTAGAAACATGTCCTAAAACACATAAATCGTGACACATACTATATGAGACACTCAGACACACTTCTCTTTAAGCATTAGAAAGCGCTAGTTCATCACCAGGCCAGGTGACATAATTAGAAGACGACATTGCATGCATTATTTAAAACAAAAATTACTAAAGGAGAGAAAAAAAAGTCTTGTGAGTTGTGACAGCAATACTTACTATGAGCAAATGTTTCGCATCATCAAGGCTAAGCTCATTATCCTTAACAATCTTGAGTAGATGTTACAGTAGCAAGAACTGTACTGTAATCTAGCATCAAATCCGTGGGTTAGGAGATGTGCTCAACTAACAAGGAAAGAGAAAATACAAGAAGAAGAGTATAGAAGAAGATAGTTCAGGTTTAGGAGCAAACTCAACTAAACCTGAACTAGTTTGGGAAACTTGAAGAGGAAGATTGTAAACTAGTTCAGAT
>JBBYHQ010000018.1:593589-612957 GCA_038382645.1 Spergularia azorica
CCCTTCTCTACCTCCTCTCTTTTGCGAGTTCAAGTAAAAACCGGCTTCGCTTGTTGCCGTTGACATGTAGTTCAAGCAAAACACCCGGAAAACTTTAAAGGAATGTTACAATACCATATTCTCATCAGATCTTTGTGTGGTTTTTATGCTCCATGAATTCTTTATTATGAGGTTTTCTGGAATGTACTAAAAAATACTGTGAACTAAGACATCTAGGGCACAAAACAATGAATGGAAAAAAATATAAAACATGGATAGTAAAAGCCAAGGTGATGATGCCAAGATTAATTAAAAGATAATCCATTGATATTAAACAACTAATACGTATCACAGATTGGCTTGAGGAACAAGGCTTACAACCCTAGCTACCATAATACAAATGTTTCCAAATCGTAATACACTATGAATTTAATCTTTGCCTTTTAGAGTCTTGGTCATCATCTTCTTTACAACCAA
The DNA here is from genome assembly GCA_038382645.1 of Spergularia azorica. Lineage (NCBI taxonomy): Eukaryota > Viridiplantae > Streptophyta > Magnoliopsida > Caryophyllales > Caryophyllaceae > Spergularia > Spergularia azorica. Next base: position 594,046 of record JBBYHQ010000018.1, read on the forward strand.
CCTCATACAAACTCTTCTCGTACAGATGGATAGGACTTGTAACATCATTTACACCATTAGCTTTCCACCTCAGAATTGCCGACACGAATCCTCCTTCCTTTGCCACAACTTTAGCCGTCAATGTAAATGACTTCTTTTCTGCTGGAGACTCAAAAGTTAACTCTTTTGGTTCAACGGTTAGGGAAACTTTACTAAAGTGACTGGTGAATATGTCGTAATCAGACTTGTAAGTTACCCCCGCTTCGCCAACTAATGTAACTTCCCTCTTGAACACAAGCACTTGTTCCTCTTCTGATGGCAAAAAGGCAGCCGCAAATGAAGGCTCATTCAAATCATACACACTAACTTTACCTTCAAGAAAGAGATCATATGTTTCTGCTGTTTCATCATAGACGAGCCCGGGATATAGCGCCTTCTGTGGCTGGATAATACCAGCTCCATAAGCCATCTCGTAACCTGGTACTCTTCTTTCAGCAAGGCTCAATGCTACATTAAAAAAGTACCAAGTATTTGATAAATGGTCATAGCATTTTGAAACATGTGAGAAACTAATCCGGGTTTGAATTTAGTTTGTCAAAATTGATCAGATATCAATTTCTACGAAGATCATCAACATCTACTTGACCACAATTAAAGTTTGCAAACTTGATACTGTAACCAAAATTCATTCAAAATTTATTTAAGTAATATCAATATATACCTCACCTAGCACACAACATGACATTGTCCAACATACCTCAGCATTAACATGGGATTCCTGAAGTTAGCATGGGAATGGTGCAACTAGTAACAACTTTCTAATACTTGTAGCCCATACAGAAACTCCAATAAAATTTATAATGAATAGATCACAGAACTCACAAGACTGCTATCAAACAATGGAACAGGAAATCCAGCATGTTGCATTCAATCATTCGTATCCCCCCCCCCTCCCTCCAAAAAAAAAGGAATACATTCGTATACAAATATGCCGGCAACCTCTACAGCACAAAACTAGAACTATATGACCCATATTACTCTTGCAAGGAACTCAGATCAGTCTAGAAAGTATCATAACTGAGTCTGAAAATCTCTGACATATTACTTGAGAGAAATGTAAGATTCAGAGAGACATTAAGTCATGCTATGCATAGTTCCGTGCTCTTAAGCCTCAATCAAATGATCGCCACCAGCAAACAATAAATCCTAATTCTAGACTCACTCTTTTAAGAAAAGCCCTTATACACCCATAAAGCAGCATCATAAGCTCACTGCAGCAGTCAACAGATATACTTATCTGAAGTTTGCACTAGCAACAAAAAGACACGAAACAGGAAAGAGCATCAGAAGAAAAAAAAAAGTGTAAACAGCAGATTTTTGAAACAGGAGAATGCCTGATATAAGTTTCTCATTTGCAGTGGCTTCCTTCCCCTTCCCCAATAAAGATACAAGGATTCCAGGCCGTGAGATATGAGTTGCAGGACTAGGTATATTACCTGATGACCCAATGATAAACAAAGTGAAGTTAAATTGAAAGGCATACAGAATACAGGAGACCACAACAAAGAATGAGGTTCAACACAGAAATTCAACTTCTCAACCCTACAGGAAATACTAAGCTTACAACCTCAACAGACTAGGAATGTGCGGTGAAGTCACATGAGTAATCAAAGGAGAAAACAAAGAAGGAAGAACGCTGCTGTAGATCGTTATGTGTGCCACGCACTGCCCCTAATTTTCCCCATGGATCATGCTTCACTGTTACCACTTACCAACATACTAGCTAGTTCTAATGTCTTTAAGATACAATCATTATACTTGAATGGAAAACCAGGCAAAATGGACAAGGCAGGAGATGGAGGGGACACCCAAAGTGGAGAAAGTACATATATATACGAGAAGGAGGAAGCACGATACTTGTCATCAATTCTAAAATGAAAACAAAGATTGCCTTATAGAGTAGTCTTTCCGGAAAAAGATAGTCAGGAAGAGAAGAGACTATCCTGTAATGCATGCAGTCTGGAGTGATGCCTATAAAAAGCCTTAACAAAGGAAAGTCTACTATGGAGTTCCTGAACCTAGGATAGCAATGGTGAAAGTAGATAAGCTTTCTTGTCGCTCAATCTACAAGCAAAATTATGCTCCAATGCAAATATTGCACATGTCAGCCACGAATAGACAGAGCCCACAGAAGAAACACAGCCTATTCTTAAACAAAACAGTTTAGGCTTGCCTAACTCATTCATTTACAGTTTACATTTGAGCTCGATATCACAGTAGCACTGTGCCTTGAGCTCAGATTACGCGTGATTCATTTATTTTACAGTGGACAGCTTTATCTAGAAGTTACCAGCCCCTTTTATATGTTGGTAGCACATACTATGTTGCCGTGTAATCCAATTTCAATCCCAGTCTAATTTTAACTAAGTAACTAGCTAACAAAGAGCATTTGTAAGGTACTAGAGAGAATTCTTACCTGTTTTTTGACACTTTCATCATACCCTGTGGGATCCTTTACTAGGTCTCACTCTCACATCATAACTATTTATAGTACAAAACCCCATCCTTTATCAGGTTTTTGTACTTTTTTTTTTTTTGAAGTTCTATTTTCAATCTTCAGTATTTTTGCTAAATACTAATAAGTTCCAGTTATGTCTATTTTAACTTTATGAAACATTGACCGTAAACGTATGTGGTTGGTGATTTGATTCTTTAGCAAGTTGTGATAAATTATTTGGTCAAGTTACCACTCCCCCAATATAGAGGTTGGGAGCTCGATCATTGTAGCTATGATAATTGATTGATATGTTTGATACTTTCATCGGACCCTCCGGTGGGGTGTGGGAGTACAAAATGATAAATTTGTTCAAAATCTTAGTTTTATTCATTGAGTTAGAGATAATAATAATAGTATTAACACCATAAAACACACTACATCCAAGTATATGAAATTACAGTTTAGGAAAACATTTTTAGCGTAAGATCCATGAATACACATAAAATTCGATTTTATCTTCGAAAATTTGTATTACTCCGTATATGAATGCACTTGGTCACCCTGAGAAAATGATGGTCAAGGGAAGAAAATAGAAAAAATTGCATGCACCTTGTTTCTTTTTTTTTTTTTTTTTTCAAAATAATCTAAAGAAACCCATAAACATCTTCAGAAAGATTAATGTCGAGACATGCACCCTAGTATTGGAGATAGGAGCGGGATCTGCTCTGTGGCCAATGAAGGTCGAGGAATCATAATGGGATCAGCGAAGATGCATGAGTTCATGATAAAGAACCCATGGAGTAAGCTACGGAAATCCATGTTTCGTCATACGATAAAAACTCTGCTGCTTACAGTTGATATTCACCTCCGAATCAAGTAGCACAAAACCAAGCATTACATTCGTCAAGGGGAAATAAACAAAGACATTCAATATAGAAACGGTCCAGTAATTGGCTGCGCCACTAGGGTGCGTGCTATGTAACTCACACTACTGGGAAGATCGTCACATTTTATTGTTCCTTAAGCAGCACACCGTTACTTCGTTAAGGAAATTCATCAGAAAGCTGGGCACACAATGTTTCATCAGTAACGTTTTCTATCAGCGCACTAGGATGTGCAATGTCCTGTAAACATGAGGTTTATCTGATCTGCGACAATGCCTTCAGAAGTTGTGGTTACAATGAGACTAGGCAGTTCGAATTCTACACTTTTGTGGAAAGATTCTTGACTTAGTGACTTCTGAGGGTCGAAAGGAGATAGGGTCCTTAGGCCAAGGTTAAGTTTCCCAACTTCAACAACATACCTTCCTGACCACTGAAGCAATATGAATGGATCAACTTTCTAGGAGCTTTTGAACCATGAGCATGACAATAAACAAACGTTTAAGAAAAGAGTACCCAATATAATAGAACCTGACCAGAGCAACACTTGATGCGTGTTCAAGGATTATCCTATATCCGGCTTGATCAACAATTATCAAAATGTAACAGAAAAAGAAAAAGAAAAATTGTATGGAACCTGCTCCTAACTTGAACATCCTTCACAGCAATCAAACAATTATTGATGCAGCCTGTCAGAAGAGACTTCTCTGTCACTATTGAACACCTGCCAGCCAAAACAGAGAAACTTCAGTAATCATGAGATAGAGTACATGAGGTTCACAGTACCATAGACTACAGCTGGGAACCTACTAAAACACAATTGGCTTTAAGGTCCAGACACAACCCAGCAACATGCAGCGGTGAACCACGAATATGATGTATCTGGGTTCGGCCGAGCTCCATGAAGCCGAGGAAGAAAATTTGTCACTAATTAGACTCACATGTAACAAACAACCAACTTTGGTAATTCATAGAGCATTGAGCAAGACAAATTATTCTGTAAGCATCAAGAACCCAGCCAAAAGGACTGAGGTCTTTTACATTAGTCAGTGTCAGTCTACATGCAAATCCTACTTTCAAAGCAATAACAATCTAATACAGTTATGATAAAAGGGCAAATGATTCAAGCAATCATAGAAGATAGTTGTTAGCCTAACACAGAAATGTTGGAAATTTAAAACAGAAATACAGGTTTGGGTATCAACCTTGTTCTTTGGAAAATATAGAGATACCAACAACAGATATACCCTTCTTTCGAAAGTACCTCCAAACTGCCTACAGTTGATAATTGTTACCAAGCTTCAAACACCCGATCTGTGGTTTAAGGCAAAGAACCTTGCAGCCAACAGGCCACTTGAGAGCTGGTAACTGCCTACAGTTCATTGTAAGGTCTCAAATTATTTATCTGCCCGACTTATCACAGGTAAAAGAATATATCAGGTCGGGCTTTTGAATATTCGGACTAGACCGGACCGGCCAAGTAAGCCCAGACCAACTTAGAGCTACTCAGTCCAGTCTGCGGTCCTCACTTTCGGGAAACTATCGGGTCTGGTCCGCTTCAGACAAAACCCCGCAGCCCCTTCTATTATACTCTCAAACCCTCACAGCCCCACCTCATCAATTCCCCATGTCATCCTCTACGTTTGCCATCAATGTCACCATCTACGCTCGAGGTTGCCATCTGCAAGTCTCTCTATCTCGTTTTTTCTTTTCAACTAATTTTCATATTTTATCCTTCAGATTCTGCTTCATTCCGTTAATGTGTTTAAGTTTTTTAATTTTTAATTTGTTTAATTTTCGTTTGATTAGTCTGGCCGTGTTTGACCGGTCCAGTCCAAGTGTGGTATGCTAATGGGACAAACAATACTCAAATATTGAGAGAAGCATTTGGTAGGAATCACCGCAGACATAAACAGCCAGAGAGAGAAAGGTACTCTTCTGAAAGAAACCAAGCAACATTCAGTCTGAAATGATAACTCAGTAGCATTATCAAGGGTATCTCTACTATGGGATTCCTGAAGTTAGCATGGGAATGGTCGAACTAGTAATAACTTTCTAATTCATCTAGCCCATATAGAAACTCCAATGCAAAAAATCATGAATAGATCACAGAACTCACAAGACTGCTATCAAACAATGGAACAGGGAAATCCAGCATGTTGTATACAATCATTCGTATACAAAAATGCCGGCAACCTCTAGAGCACAAAATTTCAGTTTTGTGTTACGTTTGACTCACACTACAATCAGCCATTCAGCCCCCCTGCTGAAGCATTGATAAAGGAACTGCCTCTTTCCAATAGCAGAGTCTATATCCCATGGAGCAGCCCACAAAGCCTTTAAATGACATACATAACTAATTAACTATTTGACCCATATTACTCTTGCAAGGATCCGATATATGCCATTGCCTCCATGCGGAACTTAGATCAGTATAGAAAGTATCAAAACTGAGTCTGAAAATCTCTGACATATTACTTGAGGAAAATGTAAGACATTATGTCATGCAATGCATAGTTTCGTGCTCATAAGCCTCAACCAAATGATCACCACCAGGAAACAATAAATCATAATTTTAGACTTACTTCTATAAGAAAAGCCCTTATATACCCATAAAGCAGCATCATAAGCCCACTGCAGCAGTCAGCAGATATACTTATCTGAAGTTTACACTAATAACAAAAAGACAAAATAGGAAAGGGCATCAGAAAAAACTAGCAGATGTTTGAAACAGGAAAATGCCAGATTTAAGTTTCTCATTTGGAGTGGTTTCCTTCCCCTTCCCCAATGAAGATACAAGGATCCCAGGCTGAGAGATATGAGTTGGAGAAGTAGGTATATTACTTGATGACCCAATAATAAACATATTGAAGCTAAATTGAAAAACATACAGAGTACAGTTGACCACAACAAAGAATGAAATTCAACACACCACAACAGAAAAGAATAAGGTCTGAAAGAAATTAAACTTCTCAACCCTGCCGGAAATACTAAAGCTTACAACCTCGACAAACTAGGAATATGCGGTGACGTCACATGGGTAATCAGAGAAGAAAACGAAGGAAGAATACTGCTGTAAAAAGGAGTGATTTCTGATATTTTAATCACTGGAAACATGTAGATTACAACAAAAATCGGTTGAGGACTTTCCAACTTCCCAAGTGCAAGTGAAAATGATATATGATATATGATATATGATATATTTTTTCACCACTTTCCTACTTATAATTCTCTAGCTAGATTATTTCCCAAGTAAATCCGAGACTAAATGACATCGTTGCCATTTCCCTACCTTCTAGATTGATGGCTACGGGTGGTACATTATATCATGGTCCAAGAACCATGAGTAGCATGATGCTCCACGCTCACAACAGTGGGCTGGGCACCATAAGTTAAAAAGAATTTTCTTTTGGTCTCCACACTTCGATCGCGAGGGGGAACACGATGCTCACCAAGTCACCATGGAACATGGTATAAGCATTGGCTTGGGATGGGTCGTTCTATTACATAATGCCTAGTAGCTTCCTCCAATCCACCAAGTTCCTCAAACCTTCACAGAAAGGGAAAATCCAGTATGGAAAAAGAATCACGACATACTTGTTAGTTTCATACAACTACAAGCCTAAGAGTTGGATTTCTTAACAGACAGCCACCCACTGTTTACATGAGTTTCGGAAGAGTGCCTTTTTGCCTACATGCTTGATTCTATCAGCTTTTTCTCCCCCTCAAGACAAAAAGGAAGACAGGGAGAGTGAGGAAAAATGCTTGTTTGGCTACCTTTCAAAGTTATTGGAAGCTGAAATTCCTCGGAACTGTATATTTGTATCATTAGCATCACATTTGGTTGCCCAAACCATATAAAGTTGAAGTTCCTATGAATTTCAATTCCCTCCACGACGGAGGAAGTCACTTACTCAACTCACTTTAGGTAAGCGGCAATTTCATAGGAATTCCAAATTACTTGCATCTTATAACAAATGTGAGCACTTTCCATGAATTTCCCAAATGATACGGCCTAGAGGCCACACAGGCACACCGAGGGCAAAAATATGAGGAGAATTAGAGTAGCATGGTGTGCTACTCCAAGGCATACTAAAGAGAGCTTTTCTAATCGTAGAAGCATATAGAAGGCAGTAAGTCAGTAACGCGTACAAAGTTATATTTACCAACTTCAAAGTCTAAGCTACATAGGATGAAAATAATACATTTACAAAAAATTAAAAAAGAAATTCTCATAATCCAGTACCATATCACTCTCAGCAGTGGAGCTAGAAGACAGTTTCTGGGCCTATGATAAACCAAGCATATTTTATGGTCAACAACACTACAACAGTGAGAGGCTTTTATTAACATCAAGCTCCTTTAGACAGCCATCAATTTAAGCATCTGTCAAGGCAACCATTTTACTTGAATGGGAAACCTGAAAATGGACAAGGCAAGAGATGGAGGGGACACCCAAAATGGAGAAAGTACAGATATATACGGGTAAGGAGGAAGCACAATACTTGTGATCAATTCTAAAATGAAAACTAAGAGTGGCCTTATAGAGTGGTCTTTCCGAAAAAGATAGCCAGGAGAGAAGAGGCTATCCTGCAATGCATGCAGTCTAGAGTGATGGCTATAAAAGCCTTAAACAAGGATTGTCTACTATGGGGTTCCTGAACCTAGCAGGGCGTGGTGAAACTAGATAAGCTTTTCTTACAAGCAAAATTATGATCCTACGAAAAGATTGCACAGGTCAGCCATGAGTAGACATAGCCCAGAGAAGAAACACAGCCTATTCTTAAACAAAACAGTTAGGCCTGCCTGACTCATTCATTTGAAGTTTACATTTGAGCTGGATATCCCTGTAGCACTCTGCCTTCAGCTCAGATTACGTGTGATTATTTATTTTACAGTGGACAGCTTTATCTAGAAGTTACCATCCCCTTTTAATGATTTGTCAAGGAATTTCGAAAAACCACCTTTTTAAAAGTCCACTTCAATGTAAGAACCTATCAGTTGTAGATCAACAAATTTCCAACCACAGCATCTCCCTACCATCTTAAATATAGTGGTTGTTTGGTTGCCAAGCAAAATCATAAGAATTCAGAATTCCCTTGATTTAAAAAAAAAAAAAAAACATAGTGGATTGGTAGCCAAAATCATGGGAATTTCCAATTCTTACCAAATGGAGGAATTCGCTTACCTAGCCTCCCCTTGGTAACTGGATGTTCCTGCGGTAATTTACTTCCTACATCCAATCAAATAATTTGAGAAATTCTTATGAATTCTAATTCCTTGGAAGCAAAATTTCATGGGAATTCCAAATTCCGGTATGCAACCAAACGACCACGGACCACGTAGTTTAACGCTTCCTACTATTGCCTGTCATCATCAATGTCACCCCAGTATCTCCAAACGATTCTATTAAAAAGATACCAAGGAGAAGTTGCTCATATTCACCCATAACACAAACAGAGGATTCAGACGTGAAATATACTAGGAAAAGGAACAATATGGTATGCTGGAGAAGATGGCCTTCTCAGTTCTCAAAGACACTCAAACCCACCTCATCCTCAGAGGAAAATGTATACAGTCCCCCCCACCCCTCCCCTCCCCTCCCCAACCCACCTAGTAGAAAAGTCGTTACTAATAGACCAAGTAGTACCGAATGATTATCCTGAAGAAGAACCTTTCGGGAGGAAGGTTAAATCAAAATGGGTCAAATCAGGCCAGGTCTGTTTGTTAAACTACTTAGATGCTCCAGACAACCACCACCAACAGATTACTGTTAAAAAAGGAAAAACAATAACTAGGCCCCCTTCTCTTGCATCCAACATTTGATCTATAAACTGACTCTCACATCACAACCAGCTTAAGCTCACTACTGCCAGGAGATTAGTTTAGCCATTAGCAGCACTTCAGTAAATTCAATTGAGATGAGTATAGCCTACAAATGAGCAGCTGAGGAACTTCTTTCACGTGAGAAAATTCAATCCCAACTACTTGTCCAAACTCCAGGGAATATAGTGTTAATTGATACTAATTAGTGCCTCGCAACATTAATTTAATATTATATGATGGCATAAACCTTAGGCTGTTAGGCATCATGAGCTAGCAGAAAAAAAAAAAGATATATGAATATAGAAAAACTAACAAAGGCCAAGTCCCCAAACAAAAGGAGCTACAGATCTGTCACATTATTTTGCACAAGCATTAAGGGAGTAGCTCTAAAGACACCTGCCACCTTAGCCAAAAAAGAAGCGAGATAAGCAACCCTACCACAAACATAGTCAAGACTAGAGAATGGTGTTGCCCCGAAAGTAGTCATGAATTGCCCTCGTTCCAAATGCACCAGGAAATAGCAAATACAGCACAATCCCGAAGCATTTCTAAACCCAATATGCATCCGGATAAACTCAAGTGCAGAGGCAGCAGGGCAGAACCAATACTCTCCCCGCAAACCTTAAATTAATAATCTCTGAAGGCAAACAAGGCTTACTCCCCCCCCCCAACCCAGGCCCCACCAACAGCAGTAACAGAAAAACTAACAATATATATTATGGTGGCATCGCATGGAAATTTATAGATGCTATTACACCACCCCTAACTTTCCCCATGGGTCATCCATCACTGTTTTCAACTTACAATCAAGGTTGTCTACAGAGCTAATTCAGTAAAGAGCTCAACTAATTCTTACGTCATTTCATGACGAAACAATTATCTGACTTGAACGGGACAACTCAAATTGAAAGGGTAAGAGAGGGATGGGAAACCCCAAATAGAAAAGTATAGAATGATCAAGAAGGAGGACGTACAACAATTGTCATCAATTCTAAAATGAAAACTAAGAGAGGCCTTATTTCCCAAAAATGATAGCTAGAAAGGGAAGAGACTATCGGGCAATAAGTTACTACATTCAATCTGAAGTGATGCCTATAAAAAAAATCTCAACAAAGAACATTCTATTATGGGACCCCTGAAGCTAGCATGGCAATGGTGAAACCAGATACAGCTTTCTTGTCGCTCATTCTACAAGCAAAACTCTGCTCCTTGCAGCTACTGAAAAGGTATGACTCTTCATTTAGAATTTACAAAGCTAGACGTCCCTGTATCACATCTCTTTACACGTGATTCATTTAATCCGGTGCATTACTTTATCTTGAAGCTAGTGGCGTCTCTTAATGAATTATCTGAGTATCAAAAAACGACCTTTTAAGCCATGAAGTCCACTTCAATGTAAAAACCTATCAGTTTTAGTAGATCAACAAAGAATCAACCACAAGAATTCATAGTAAAGCTTAAATAAATTTCACCACTTTCTATAGCTGTCAGTGTCCATCGCCAATATGAACCTAGTGCCTCCAAACGATTGTATTAGAAAGACTTTAAGGGAGCGTTGTGGTCTTGTGGATATTCACCCAAATACAAGGATAACAACATTATGGTCTGTTGGAGAAGGTGGGCTTCTTACAGACACTCAAACCCACCCCACTCTCATCAACCCATTACTCGCAAGCCAACGGCAGGTCCGGCTAGTGCAGGGCTTGGAAGGCAGATGAATACAGCGATACAGTCTCTCCCCACCCCGCACCCCCCTCCTCACCTAGTACCGAAGTCTGTTTCCTAAACTATACTTAGATACTACCCAAAAAAAATGTACCCCTTCCCCTTCTCTCACTTCCACCATTTTAATTCAAAGCTAACCCTCCCACAACAACCAGTTCACTACTGCCAAGAGATTAGCTTAGCCATTAGCAGCCCTTCAGATCAGCTGGTGAGGAACTTCTTTTGCATAAGAAAATTCATTCGCAACTAGTTATGCAAACTCTTTGGGAATAAGAGTGATAAGTGACACCAATGAGTGCCTTGCAATACCATTTTGATAGCATATGATGGCTTAAACGTTAGGCATCAAGGGCTAGCACAAAAGTAGAATACGAACATAGAAGATAAGGTAAAAGTGAAGATAATAGTTTTGGTATCTAAGTATCAGATACTATTATTGGGAAACCACGAAAAGGCCTTGAAATAACCCTTATCAGATATTCAGAACTCCCCACCTTCCAGCCCCCCACCCCCCTCCCCCACCCAAAAAAAGATTCAAAGATTCAACCAAGAAACAAAGAATTAAGATGAACGGACAACTTACCCAAAGTTCTAGTTTGAACCTTTGTCTTTGTCTTTCTCTTCAGTTGCAACAGCATCACTCACCAACGCCATGGGCCTCTCATCAATGACCTCATCAATAATTCCAAATTCTTTAGCTTCTTCAGGGGTCATAAAGTAATCTCTATCCATATGCTTCTGAATCATATCAATGGGCTGTCCAGTATGCTTCGAGTACAATGCATTCAGCGAATCCCACACACGGACAATTTGTTTTGTGTGAATAGTCATATCTTTCGCTTGCCCGCTGTATCCACCTGATGGTTGATGGACCATAATCGTAGCATTTGGGAGTGACTTCCTCTCACCCTTAGTTCCTGCTGCTAACAGGAGTGACCCCATGGACGCAGCTTGCCCCAAACATATAGTATTGATTGGTGAACGGATGTACTGCATTGTGTCATAGATAGCAAGACCTGCATTTGAAAAAGATCACGTACACCCACATCAACAACCCAGCACAAACACACAGCCAATTCAGATCTCCTACATGCGTACACCTCATTCTATTTCCTAATACAAAACCCTAGAACAAAACAAGAAAAAGTCACTCTATGCACCTTGCTAAGCAAAATATCAGTTCTCCAAACTCTCCTCCATGCCAAGACAAACGCCCCTACCTACCACGTTTCTTACTCGAAGTCCAACTTAATTGGGCGATATTTTTTTTCTTTCCGATCATAAAAGAATGTTTGAAAACTGAACTATTTACAAAGTTTTATAGTGACAACTTAACTAAACTCGTCTAAACAGATTGAGTTGAACCAATCCACAGGAATAAAGCGCCACAAAGAGATTAGAATCCTCTCATTTCCACGTCTCATAATTCGCAATAGCACATCTAACAAACAGGGTAATGCGGGAGCCTAAGCCTAACAAGAGGGTGAGCACATAGATAAACTAAAACTAACTAATCACCCTAATATACAAATCAACTGCATTTTTCCACCCGTCATTACAATTCTCTCATTTACACATCACTCATTTCAAGTAATTAACAGGAATAATAAAGCGCCACAAAGCGATTGAAAATCGGGCAGACGAAATTAAAAAAAAAAATATGCGAATTGAACAAGACTTCGAGAACATAGATAAACCCTAGAACTAACCAAAAAAATCAACCGCAATTTCTGCACCAGTCATCAGAATTAATCTCATTTCCGCATCAGTAATTTAGAGTAATTAACACGCAATCTAAACTTAACCTAGAAATTAAAATAAAAAGAGAGGAGGATGAGAGAGAAGAGGGACCAGCAGTGACGGCGCCGCCGGGGGAGTTGAGGTACATGTGGATGGGCTTGGAAGGGTTTTCGGACTCGAGAAAGAGGAGCTGAGCGACGACGACGTGGGCGGTGTCGTCGGAGATTGGGCCGTTGATGCAGATGATGCGCTCTTTGAGAAGGCGGGAGAAGATGTCGTAGGCGCGCTCTCCTCGAGAACTGTGCTCTATCACCATCGGTATCAGGCTGTACTCACGGCGGCGGTGGCTGTTCCATCCTGTTTTCGCCGGAGTTTGGGTTTTCGACAGAGATTGCAGCCCCCTACTTACCGCGCTCCTCAGCATCTTCTTCTTCTTTTGTTTTTCTTTTTCTGATTGGAATTCAATTAAATTACTGATTTACTGATGAGATGAGACGATTGAGTCTGATTTTAATCACAGCAATGTATTGAAAATGTAAGGAGAAGAGGTGGTCTGGTTAACTGGTTTGTTATTCCACGACTGGACTACGTAGGAGTGAACCATTCTTCAGCATCGTTTTTGGTTTTCCGTTTCCAATCGAACTAGTTTACATGCCCGGTCGGCGTCCGTGCTACGTATCAATATCAATATCAATCAATCAATCAATACTCAATACCTTTAATAGGCTACTTTTCACGCCTACGTGGCAGCCTTTGAAGGCATCCAGAGTCAAAAAAATTTGAAAACACTTAAATTCTTTGAAATTAATTTTCATAAATTTCAATATTCACATCATAATTCATATTGTCTAGCATCATTGTCCTACGTGGCGTTCTCTGACGAGTTTTGGGGGCTTGGCCACGTGGAAAAACCATGTGTCACTAGGATATGCTTTCACAGCGCTGTTGATATTATTCTTTTGGGTTGCTCATTTAAACGTTATGAGTCACTTCAACTTCTTATCATAAATATCTCTAAAGTTTAATAAATTAATCATTAATCATCGCCATTATTCATCATAAAAACGACTTAAATCTGGTGTCTCTTGGCTCTTCGTTTGCCAATTGTATTGGTTACGTTTTAATTCAAATCAGTATATATATGTTATGATTTTGTTTGATTTTGGTGAAAAAAATATCATTTCATTTACAATGAGTTCATCAAAGAGAGATTTTTAGACATGATATATATATATATATATACAGGCGAGATCAGGTGCGAACTCCTGCTCGCGTGAAAACTGCGCACCGCCATAGAGTGACACATAGTGTCACATAGAATGACAGCCGCGTATATTGAACAGATTTTAAGAAAAAAAAAACAAAAGAGGGGTCAGCGTTCCCGACTTCCCCTTCTATCATAACAATCTAATTCACTTTCTCTCTCATCTTCCTCTTATCTCCTGCTCTTTCTCTCTCTTCCAAAATCCCCAAAAATTAAAATCGCGATCTCCATCTTCTTCGCAGCTTCGATTAGATCCGTTAACAACGATCGATGGATACACACGCTACACCAATGGCGACGCCAGTAGGTATGTAACTCAGATTCATGTTTTTTTTAACAAATTTTTGAATTTAATTTGAATGTTTTAGATTTGAAAATTTGGGAAAAAAGATCAAATTACTCGAGTTTACAACTAGAATGATTTGTAATTTCGTGGAAAATACAATGACACTAAATAAACAATCCAATGACATTATTATTTCGAATATTAGTTGAAGAATCGAAATCTATACTTATCTATTAATAGGCTAATATCCCGTATTACATGGCGAATTCTTAAATGTTTGTTAGAAAAGAAAAGCCACGTGTCACTACAAAGTTGCATCCCACTATGTTACTCCACGTCATCCTCATTCCTATCATGAGTCTTTCCCCCTTCCTCTACCGCCTGCCCTCAACGCTCCTCTGTTCTTCCTTCTTGACCTTTCCCCTTCCCTCACCATCACCATTTAACAGTTGAAGATGAATGGTGCACCGTTCAGATTTGCTCTTCATCTTCCCCCTTCCCTTCTTTGCTCTTATAAAAACAATATCGATTGAATCGGTTTGCGCAGCAAAGGAAGCAAGGTAAGCAAGAGCGTAATTAAATACTTTCATTTCAACTTTTTCATTTTGATGTTAATTGTTGTTTTAAGAGTGTTGTACTTCCCTATTAAGGATCCAAATTGTTGGAAGACCAGTAAAGATTAATTAGGATAGTATATTCATCCTTATTTCTTTTAGCCATAGTCGTACTCGAATTTCAAGTACAAATACAACATTAGTATCCTACGTTTGTATGGTTTTTAAAGGCATTGAGCCTAAGCAGATCAAATCTGGGTTCAAAATAGAAGGTACAATTCATCATTTTTCCGTGAATCATATCTTCATTTATGTGTGTTCGTAATCTAATATTCGGATTCCCAAAATTATTGACTGCCCATGTGGTGAAATGCTCATAAATGGAGATAGAGGGGGAGAGAAACTGCGAAAGTATGCTTCTTTTCTATGTTTTCTTACAAGAGTATTTTATATGTGACTATGTGAGTTTCTAATTTTGAGCTTAAATGTAGGGGAAACAAGAGAGGAGTTATTAAGGCTGCAATGAACCATTCGCCAGCAAATTCAGAGAGTGAGCTCCTTCTCTTTGTTCTTTTTTTTTTTTTTTTTATTATTTGGAAATTACCATTGATTAGGAATTCCCAACCTTCTCTTTGTTTTTTTTCTCTTAAAGCTTGATATCAGTAGAGATTTAGAGGACATTTTAAAGCTTATTACCAATATGAAGGTTGGGTATTTCGGTTTTTGTTTCACAGTATGTACTATTTAATAGCTTTGGGTATTTCGGTTTTTGTATCAGGGACTCAGGGTGATGCATATCATGTGAACGAGGAGGAAAGTTGGGCACGACTTGGACGCGTCCCCCTCCACACGTTCCACATCATTCGAACACCACTTAATTTTTTGTCACCAATCTCTCCCGTAGCCATTTTATCAACAATTGATTGATTAAATTTTTTTTATTGGAAAATATTTGAATATGGGGTTTAGAGTTTACACAGGTTGGGTTGATTTGCAAATCTGGAGAAAAATGTCAAGGTAACTCTTCTCTCATTTGTTAGTAATTACTACTTTTGTATTGTTACTCCATTGCATAGAAATCTAAATATGCACAAATTGGGTGTGAAATTGATTTTATGATACTATATTACTATCTAGGTACTGGCATTGGTAGTGTTTGACCTATAGTTTAATGTACTATATAGTGTACTTGGATTTCTGGCCGAGGTTGTAACTAAGAACATGTTACAGAATTTGGAATGATGTGCTAAAAAAATGAGAGAAAGATACCTCTGCTCTTCCAGCTCAACCTTTACTTGACTATTTGATTGTGCACGCTCAAGTTTCTGAATTTCAGAGAACTAAAGGTTGAGTCAAATAAAAAAAGAGTTCAAATTGTCGAAGTGTGTCCGAGTACTACACTACTACCTTAATTTTGTATTCGTTTTGTACTTCTATTGCTTCCTTCTCCGGAGCCAATTAATTCTATAGGATTAATAGTATTCAATGATTACAAAGAATTATAACGATTTGGGAAGTGGGAAAGTTTCAATCTTGTTGCTGGGAATTTGCAGTATGTGTGATTGAGTGTGATATTTTATTTTTTGTGTTTTTCAGTGATTGTTGTTGTTGGTTTGGACTGGTTAATGATGGCCATGAATCTGCGTGTGGAAGAAGATTGTTTTGGTAAATTCGGGTGATTTCTGTGGTAGTGTGGTGTTTGTTCGTCATGTGTCGAATTTCGAGCTTGAGCTTTGACTTGGGGCTCTTTGTTTGGATAGGGGGGTGCTGTTTTTTTGGGGGTTATTTTTTTCGGGTGAAACCGATCTGACCTTCCACTTACATTCTTCTCCCTTGGTATTATAAAGGCCCAAAGCTCTCATGTTGCATTGTTCAATGTCGGGTTATTCAACTATATAAAGGTAAGCTTTAAGTTAACATCTCATCTTTCTTGCTCTGTTATTCGATCGAATACTGATTAATTGTGAAATTGTGCTTTCTAAGCTTTCAGTATTTTAATTTCCATCTAAATCTCCACCTCTGCCATGGTATCAAGTCGCGGTAGCTAATTTAAATCAGACATCACTTACTCATTATTGTTCAATCCTAATCAAACTTGCAATCAGGTGTGAGTGCCTCGATCTGTTTATTTTTTGTTCCAATTTTTATGAATTGAGTTTACAAGTTGATTGTTTTCTTCAGAATCATGGGCTTTGAATGTTGTTGTGTCAAAAGTGTGCTATTTGAATGTTGTTGAGTAGATAATTACTTACGTAGTTTTAATGTTGTGATTAGATTCTGTGATACCTTACGCTGCTGAAGTTGAAGTTAGATTGTGGTACAAGTTTTCGATAGGTAGTTGGGATTTAATTGTTCGACTTCGCTAATATTGAAGCTGAACTGAATGGTTTTTAGTATATCGTGGTCATTTCAGTTTGATCTTAGCTTACTTAACTTAAATTACTGAATGAACGATAGTAATTTTCTGCCCCTTAATCGAGAAACCAAATAAAAATTATTAGTCTGATAGTAGATGATGCTAGAGTGAATTTTTAAAACAGATCTTTCAACTCTTCATTGTCCACTCTAATTAATGGGATACAAAGACAAACGACATACCCTAATAGAATGAGCTATTTTATTTGTTGTTTTCATAGCAATTGGTTTTTGCGTGCAGAAAAAAAAGGTTAGTGAGTATATCTCCAGCTCCACCAACTTCAACAGAAACAGCAGCAACTAGCAACAGGATCCTTCAGGTTCATGGTGACTTCAAAATCAGGCCATCAATTCCACCATCGAAAGATATATCAGACTCCAAGCCTGGCGTGTCCCAGGATTGAGGTGACATGGTTATTACTTCTGTTCAGTAATTAATATGATTTATTTGGGGAGAGCCGTTCTCAGTTAATATAGTCTCTTATAAACTCTACAGTGTTGTGTTAATTTTATTGGATATATAAGAGAGTCACGACAAATGAAAATTCGATTGGGTATAAGTGAGTCAGACTTTTCTGTAAGCTTATGTGGTATGTATATATTGATTGTGTTAAATCCAAAAGAACTTTGTGGTATGAGAATTCAGACAGTTTATTCTAAGATTTGGGTCACTCAGTTTGTACAGCTTCTAATCCTTGCTTTCGGGGGTTAAGAGTTTTGTGTATGGTGTGTTCTATTTTTCACTTGCTTGACTTCCCAGGCCCCCCTATGAAGGTTATTTGGATAGTGCTTGCAGATAATGTTCCATTGTTATTGACAAGTTCACGATATTAAATTTTGAGTTTCCCCATTGTTAGTGACAAATTAGGAGCTCTATATTGGAATTTTTGTAGGTTGGAGAAGTATGCGATTGTTTCATATAAGATTATATTTTGTGTGCACCGAGACAAGTCTGTAGTATAGTAGTCATTTAAGAACCACTTCTAAAACTTCCAAAGAACTATATATATCGTAGTTTGATCAATGAAAAGTTTTTATTCAATAGATCCTAGATGTCCCACTAATTGTTTTGTATCATGATCACAAGACCAATATCATCTCAGTACGTGGTTGTGACTCAAAAGCACCATCATGTCAAATTGTCAACCTTTAAATTTAATTTTCTTTTCAAAGTCAGGCATCATGCGAGGAGACTTTCTATATATATTATGTGTTGAGTTTCTTTCAAGCCTATAACATGATTGTAAACTGTTAGGTACTCAGATGAGGTCGAAAGGCTGAAACTTTAGCTTTCACAATTTTGATCCCAGTGCCAGATGACGAATTTTAGAAGTCGAAATATATTCGCATAGGAGTACTCATTTCAAATATTCATCACAACTCCAAATGCATTATTCATTTCCAGTAATAAGGCCATAACAATGGCACTAAAATTTAGAGCGCGGCAATGTATTGTCCAAATAGTATTGACGGAATGTAGTTTTTCCAAAGATTTTGCCCAAAATTTCTCTTTCAAGTGATTGTCAGCACAAGTCCCGTGAATACACGGGCCCAAAAACTAGTTCATAATTAAATTTCTAGGTTTTAGTTTTTTTTTTTAAATTAGAAAATACAATGACACTTACTACACAAATAGAATGACACTAAGTTAACTGGGGAAATCAGTGGCACTTCCTACACAATAGAATGACAGTAGGTAAAGTTCGAAAATACAATGACACTTACTACACAATTGAATGACACTT
>JBBYHQ010000018.1:642768-654145 GCA_038382645.1 Spergularia azorica
CCCCCCCCCCCCCCCCCCCCCCCCCCCCCCCCCCCCCCCCCCCCCCCCCCCCCCCCCCCCCCCCCCCCCCCCCTATCCTCCACGAATGCTTGTCCGCATCGATAGTTGCTTGTCCGCATCAATAGTTGCTTGTCCGCGTCGATTGATGCTTGCTTCCTTGTCAGGAGAACCGACGAGTGGGCGCATCACGGTCACTCCAAATTTGGGGTCGTGACACCTCGCACTGCCTCCCTTGTGATTTTGTCATATGGGGGCGATGCAATATTGCCTTATTTGAGCAGACAAAGTCGCCCAGAGACCCATACCCACTTTCTTCTTGTATGTATTCACTATTGCATATTTGCATATCCCGTCACTCATCGGCGACAATGCGACATATATAACCGGGAATTCTGTTAACAACTTAATTATAGTTACTCGTAGTTATCGATCTTGCTCTGGTGTCGTGCAATTCAGAACAACTACATCACCATGGAAGAAAGAGACACCGTTGGATTATTGGCTCACGGAGAAGATAGTTTATCAATGTAATTAATAACGACAAGTTTTGCTCTTCGCTCTTTTCTACGTATGTAGTAGCTAAAAGTAGACGACATTGTTAATATTAATGTTCTAATTCTCAATGATTTTGACTTACTATGCAAAAACTTTAACTCAGTGTTAATGTTGAGAAGTCTTTTGGTTTCCGAAGCAGTTTATTACTAGCCACAACACGGGACATATATCCACGTATAACTATTAGAATTATAACACACAATATTTGGGGATCTCATAAACTCAATATAATCTCGTAAATAACTTCCTTACAATCACTTTTGGGGTAGACCTCTATTTATAATATTACAATTACTTGACTCCCACGAAACCGTAACACACAATATATTCGTAAACATATTGCATTCCTAAATTACATACTCGTAATATTCTTAACCACAAATACTCGATATTATTCCTAACATTTCTCATATTCAATAGTCCCTAATATACTCTATTAATAATAGTATATACTCCGTACATTATAACGGTACTATATAAGACTCAATTCAGAGGGAAAGTAAAGTCTTGCAAATTTGAAGTTGTGATGGGGCCGGGGCTAGCATATCTCGGGCTTGGCCTCGGCCCATCAGACCATCGACACTAATTAAGTTCAATCATTGATCGCAGCAAGATTATTACGTAACTAGAATAACCGATCCTGAGGCCAGGGGAAGTCGATTAGGGAGGTATACATCTTACGTATAAATTTGCACCTCGAGGAAGCCAGGCATTCAACTGTCGTCGAGCACCAACCGAAGGCTTATGTTTTGGGCTTGTTACTACAATAAGCACTTCTAAATTCTTGCAAATATGAAGTAGTCGTCGAGCAAGATTCATCTTACTCCTATGTCCTTGGAATCCCCGCAACTCAACCCGTTTGATGTGAACCCGTTTGATGTGACAATGATTCTCGATATTGTTGGTTGCCTTTTGTACCGAAATAATGTCGTCCTGACGCATTTACATGACATTAAATCATAGAAGTGAGTCACAATATTTACATGTAAATTAATTGGGATAACAAAATCGAAAGAAAAAAACGATGTAAGTGTTACCAACCTCCCATAGTAGTGGTACAGTAATGGAAGGGTCTGGGTCTTTCGGATACCAGTTATCTACCTACATCGACCAAATTAAAGAAATATGTGAGAAATATTTAACACGTACATTTCGACGCAAATTAATTAACTCTTATCAAAAAGCGTAAATTAGAAATAAATTAATTATTTCAATTGGAAAGAATGATTTACCTGAAATGAAAATTTAAGTAGAGATGGAGCTGCTGTAATAAGTAATATTGGCCACATGAGACAAAGATCATGACGATGTGCTGTTGTTTTCACTACCAATTCCTTAAGTTGTACCAGTTCGGGAAAATTCACTGCTGAGCCCGATTGATTTGAGAGTATCAAATGAACAAAAGACTGTATAATTAACCAAAGAAAAAACTTTAGTAACAGTATGAAGGTTTGAAGGCTAATAAACATGAATCGTCATGTAAAACCGTTGTACTACACAAACGATATGTCGTTCAAATCCCGAAGAACATGCATGATAGCATTATAAGAAATGAGCGACCTAAAGAAATAAAAACATGGATAAACATGATCAGTTTATTTACCTGACAAGATAAATCGAGCGTAAGACTCTTAAGCTGTTGAAAGACATGTCTTAAATATGGATAACCATACTTAAGGAAATGGATGCCCTCTCCTTCACCAAGATACAATTCCGAAAGAAGAGGAACTTGCTCCAGAAAAACTCTACCGTATTCAATTAATTCTGATCGGAAATACTCAAGATTTGGTGACGAAATCTGCACTTCTGTGTAAAAGCAATAAACTAACTCTAATCACCTTAATTTGATTGACTCCCCAACTAATACGAGCGGCTCGTCGAAATATGACCCGAACACAAGTAGGCTCTCAAGTGAATGACAATTAGATATCAGAAGCTCTACAACTTTCGATGGAACATCCACATTTGTAAAGCAAATGTATTTGAGGTTATATGGTGCTCCTCCACCTCTATGCGACATCTCATTGAACTTAGTTGCGCACAAACCATAACGACGAAGACGAAAACTATTGTACATGTGTGTATGTTTAAATGGCGACATGTCCTTACCCAGCCAAAAAAAAAAAAAAAAAATGGCGACATGTCCAACTCGAGTCGAGTAATCCCGGATCTTAACGCGTACTCTACACAACCATCAATAGTTTGAGAGCTGGTCACATCGAAATCAAAGCGAATTGTTAGCTCGTCGAGTGTTGTTGCTAGCTTTAGATCACGACGATATTCCAATATACGATTCAACCCTTATGTGTATATTTGTCGCAAACTAGTGAGGTGGTCTTTGATCTGATCACCTTTAAGATGGTAACCGCGGTCATACGAAGGCGAAAAGACCAATTTATAATTAGGCATAACAATGCCTTGAACCCAAAAATTCTTCCATCTACGACAAAGGATACTGCTTCTTGCCAATTCTTGTACATTACTCAACTTTAATTTGATAATATGTCGCATGAAATAATTTCATCCGGCAATCGGCTAAAATAATCTTCCTCATCAAGGACCTTCCCTTCTTGTTGGGTCAATTTAGGGCACTCCATACCTGTAACATGCATAATCAAATACTACCCTAATTTTATACGGCTAGATTAACGGCAATCCAATTCACTTTAGATCTATAAATTGAACAATTTGACAATTAGCTTTTCATTGATCATAGCCGCAATTCACATATTCAATTCAACTCAATTCATTCATATATATAGACTCAAATTGAACAATTTGGCAATTGCCATTAATAAAATTAATAACTTACTATCCGCCTTGTCGATAGAACACTCGATGGTGATCGTCACTGAATACTCTATAGAGGATTGAGACCCAATTACACCCCGGGAAGTTTACCGTCTGCGATTGGGGTACACGTTAGAAAAACTGAATTGCAATTGTGAATCATAGGCGTTTTTTAAGATAGTAGATGAATGATAGGGGGGGGGGACACTTCAACTTTACTTTGTTGGTTTCTAAAGATGCGGGGGAGTGGGCTAGCCCTAGCCCAATAACACTAGTTATGCAACTGGGCTTTGTTGCCTGAGTCGATTACACTAGAAACGATTCTAGTGGGGAGATTAGGACGTTGCGTGATGATACCCTAAAAACGATACCAAAAAATTTCATTGTTGTAACCAAGATTGCTTGATGATACCAAAAAATGTTCATATCGCGTGTGCATGCAATACACACGCATATGCGAGAGGGTTGTTTTACTTGTTTATGGAACGATCTTTTCCAACACTAGCATTATGGATTTATGGGCTTACTATTTCCGCTCCACAATAGAGCGAAAACAAGCTACATTACGGGCAACCGTATTCCCACCTCGCTCAATATACAAAGTAGAAAAAGACGAGAAGAGACTCGACAGTCGACATAGAACAGAATTAAATCCCCCTTAATTCTTCATTCCTTTTTCAAAAAAAGAAATTCAAAATACGAAAAAATCGCGCGGGTAAGAAACGGGCAAAGACAAATCGCGTGAGTAGAAAAAGGCAAAGAAACAAAGTAAGAGTAAGACCCACATTCCAACTTTATCCTTAGTTTAATAATTTCGACCCAACTTTTTTCCAACTTTCTTTATATTTCTTATTTTCCTTCCCTCCCAATTTTCTCTTCCCACTCACATTTTCTTCCCTCCACTCCACACCCTCTCCTCTTCCCTTTGGACCTCATACCCTAAAAATTTTCACTTCAAGGTCACACACAAACCCTAAAAAAAAAGTCCCTAAGATCTGATCACTCATTTTCCCTCCAAAAACACAACATGAGCCTATCTCCTACTAAGGTTACTCCTACGGCGGCCGCGGCGATAACCCGAAACGGGCAGTTCGGAGATACCACGTACACAAAGGTGTTTGTTGGAGGGTTAGCATGGGAAACTCAAAAGGACACTCTTAGGAGTTATTTTGAGCAGTTTGGTGAAATTCTTGAAGCTGTTGTTATTACTGATAAGGCCACTGCTAGATCCAAAGGCTACGGTTTTGTACGTTTTTTTTTCTTTTCTTTTCCTCCATTTTCTTGATTTGAAACTTGTAATTGACGAGTAGGCGTAAAGGTCAGTACAATGAGGGCAAAAGATTCGTATACATGCCTTTTTTGTTAACCATTAGACGAAAATTTGATTAGTATTTTGGATTGTTAATTTTGGAATATGATTTAGCTAGTAGAACATTTTTAGGAATTTGTGTTACTACTCATGAAAGACTAGCTAGCTTGAGAATGAAGTTGGGTATATTTTTAGTTTATCTAGAATTCTAGATTCTGATTAGAATTGTCTAGCTAGATTTATATAGTACGTTATCTGGAACATTCTTTTGATCAATCTTGATTTCTTTTCCTAGACCCTAGTATATGTTATGATAACGAACGTTAACAAATGGAGAGAATTAATCCTATCAAATAGCTAATTAAGGGGAGTATCAAGAGATCGGATTTGCCTATTTACGTCTTTAATTGTTGTTATTAGTAGTTTTCAATTAACATTGAAATGATTCAATTAAGACCGAAATGAAATTATCATGATCGATCTAGGTAAGAAGTAACGATCATAAATTAGTTAGGTACTTGTATGCTTGAATTGGTAGGTTACAATTTTGGCATCCCTAAATTTATTACTATTGTAGAATGCATAATTTGATTGTATGGGGCATCTCTATCTATTATTGGAGTAACTTGTATGTAATTATGTTCCCTACACCCCAATTGGCATGCTTATTGCGTAGTGTCTTTGGAGGTACTGGGGTAATGATAACGATGATTGTAATTGAATGTGTAACAGGTGACATTCCGGGAGCCAGAAGCAGCAATGAGATCATGCCTTGATCCAAGCCCAGTGATTGATGGAAGAAGGGCTAATTGTAACCTTGCTTTCCTTGGCGCTCAAAAATCTAAACCTTCAACTCCTTCACATTACACTCAGCATGGTACAACACTTACTTATTCCATGTACTTCATTTTCTTCATCAAGAATTCGAAACTCATTACTTTTTAAGTAAAGTAATTCGCAATTGTTATTCTTACCACATATTCAAGCGAAACGTAAAGAACCTAAAACAACGGAGGGTTAGCTATTTCCAAACTATAGTAGTTTTGGTGCTAGTTTAGATGAATTTACATTCTAGTACATACGTACATTTGCTATAGGTGGGAAGATATCAGACTATCGATCATCAGTGGGGCGTCACGAACATGTTTAGATTGTTTCAGTTGCGTAATTGGTGACCATAATGTATGTTATTGTGTTAGGAGAAACTCATGTCACTAGCTAGAATTATTGTGGACCAATGATTTGGACCACAATTCCACAAATGTGTGATGTAGTCCCCTTACCCTCTTTGTCAAAATGAAATTGGAGTAGCTTTCTTCACGTTCAAGGGATGTAATTGTATTCATCCGTTTTTTCCAGATCGTGTCGTTATACACACATACTGATACATGTAAAGCACAACCTCCATACCATGAGTTACGAGTATATACGTGCACAGTAACATTTACCACTAGTAACTAGCACAAAATTTCTATAGAAACTTGAATAAGACGATTTGACAATAACGTAATGTCGGACATAACAGGAATAAGCAGGAATGGAAAAGGAATGAGCAACAACACCAGCGAGAGTGGGTATGGAGCAGCAGCTTTTATAGGGACAGCAGCAACTAACTTTCCTCAGTATGCCATCCAACAAGGGATACCTTTAGCTCATTACTACGGGTATGTATTATGTAATGTAACGCATAATAATCATTTTTATCATAAGTTTTATTTCTGACAAATAATGTGTGTATTGCACATTTGTGCTTGCTGGTCATGATCTTGACTGTCTCCTGCTTTTTCTTCACTTTTTTCTTACTGTTTGCACTTTCTATCTGTCATCACGTGCTTAGTCTGGTGAATGTCACGTGTATTACAGCTCACAGTAAGTCCCCCACTGTCAAAAGTAACTAAATTCATTCTTCATTTTTTTTTACCTCGCGTGCTCTCTTCATCCCACATTCCTTGTGGTACACACTACTCAACTGACAGAATTACAACGTGCATGGTACATTAGCATACCCCATAGTGATTCCTGAATGCATGAGTCGTTGTTTTGATGGCATTATTTTGACGTTTTTTGGATTAGTAACATTGGATTAAAAATTAGACAATGAAACCAAAAGTTCGGAATCCATAGATACCGAAATAATACAATGTAAATTATTGTAAATGTTTCATTTAAAAAAGTTTACTTAAATATAATTGTGTGCTTATAAATTCTCGCGTAAACTAAGCGTATCAGTATGGGATGAGTATGGTTAACTATTTATAGAACATTATCAAAGTGCAATGGGCAATGCATTTCTCTTGTATGTGATGATCAATCATCAATAGAACTTTGTTCACCATGCTAATTAATTAATTAATAAATTCACAATCATAACAACGAATAGTTCTTCTGTAATTATGTAAGCATGTTTTATTACTTTGCTCATTATCGGATATAATAATCAAATCTTATGAGATATTGTTCCGATGACGTCCTTCATTTTCCAAAAGACTCCTGTTTTGGGAAATAATTTTACAAAAATGAAAGTTAGAGGATCGTATAATATACTCCCTCCATTTCGATCTTCAGGCCGTTCTTCAACGCTTACAAGCAACATTTCTTGGATATGTGATTGTACATTTGTATATTCTTTTCATCTTTTGGTGCTGATTTGTTCTCATTATCTCATATACCAATTGGGGAAAAAGTAGAACAAACACTTTTCTTTTTGTGGAATATCCTAATTCATACTACAATTATAAAACTGCGAGGGTAGGCCAACAATATTCTGGAGTCTTTGATTTAATCTTATGAGATTCTAAATTTCTGTTTTTATTAAAGTGAACCCATTCTTTGTTAGTATATCTTAAATCAATTTTAAAGAAAAAAGTGAAGAATATTAATCATGGGCTAACGATTCTGTAATAGATTTTATACTTCTTGTTGAATTGCTTTTGAAACTGATCATGGTTGGTTTGTTTTACATTACATTCTTTTGTATACTTCCAGGTACTCTCCATACTCATCAGATTACGCTTATCCTACGGTTAGTGCGAAAATCGTATACTCCATTTTTACTTTTCTCAACTTCTGTTGAGTCTGAGTCATGCCTGAATTGTTGAAAAGCATCATTCAGTAAGCAAGAATCTATGACAGTTTCAATATACATTTACTATATCATACGGAGTACTATACACTCCCTATAATGTGGTGTCACCTCACAAATGAAAGAATAACAACAATATCATTACCTCAGCGCCTAGGGGTTGAATGTGAGCAAGCCTTAGTTCTATTGAAACATAAAGAGACTATGCATGCATTGATGACCTAAAATGAAAATTGGTTTGAGAATCGTCGCACTGACTGACTGCTACTTGACAAATGAAAGAATATGGGAAAAACAAAATATAACCGATTAGGTGTTTGATGTATGAAGAGCGAAGATTCTTTGCACAGTAAGACAATGCTTGTTCTGTAAGCTAGCACATATTTTCGAGTTATTAGATCTCAGAGTCTAGCATGCTGGAAGCATAGGAAAGTTTTAGTTATATGGCTGATTTCTAATGTATGATTGTATAGGATTTTATAAAGCACAACTAACATCCGCGAAAACAGTTCCATAGTTTAGAGTAATAGGTAATGGTCAATGTTTAGTTTGAGAAAATCATGATTTTTCTGACGTATCTAAATGGTTATTATAGGGCTATTACGGGGTTCATGGAGGTGCGGCTAGCCAATACCAGATGTATGGTTCGCCCGGAGCAGCTGTAGGAGGCATGATGAGCTGCTTTTACCCATACAATCTGCAGTTCAATGATCAGGCGAATGCTGCTGCAGGTGGAACAGCCGCGGCTGGTACACCGTACACAACTACTGCAGTGCAGTCCTATGGCCTTCACTATCCTCATCATCCATATCAGTTCCCTTCTGCTGCTTATCCTCAGCAGCATTACAGTACTCCCATGTCTTTTGCTGCTGGCGCGAATCCAATGCAATCAGGTCTGTACCTTTCTTTCGCTTTCTTTAGTTTACACTGACAAATTAAGTTTTCAAATAGTCAGCACCAGAACAAGTTGCAATACAGGAACATTAAGAAAATAAATTCAAATTTTTCGGATGAACCCCGTTTCACATAGAAAGCTTTAATGTTATGAATCAGGTCACCAATAGAGTCAAAATCATTATTCGTATGGTAAAAATAATTGTTATGTTACAGCTGACAGCCTGACACGATCCAAACTTGTTTGTCATCGAAAAATCTTCAAAAGTTTGTGTTTGGTATTCACAAAGTAATGATGGTCAGTAACATCTTTGATCGTGTGTTTTGCTGTACTGCAGGCATGAACCTGGTTCTGCAGGCTCCAATAGCTCACTGATAAGAAGGCTGCAGCTCTGCCGCGTGCTCTAGGCTGTGTACGGTCCAACCATGGCTCTCAATCTCCTCTTTTCCCATGGAACCATAAGTATTATTCTCTTTGCTGCATGACTCCTATACAAATACTGAGTTGGACAGCTCCTAACACAAGTTAGTCCCCTGTCGGGACTACAGAAATCGTTGAACCTTACATACCCATTGCATTTATCTTCAAGTTTGAGTCTAAACAAGGGATTAGCCTCCTGAAGATCGAAGCTAAGTCTACCAACTTTGGCTATTTTGGAGAGCCAATAAGTTGGATGCATATAGATTTTGTTCATTCTAGCCAAGGAAAGGCTAGAGAACATAACCACATCTTTTAAATTCAGCTCCACATGCCGCCTTTGATACAAAAGGCGGCAGGTGGAAGTACATAGTTGATAGTTCAGTAATGTAGACGGGAGTAGCATAGTTATTTAGTCACTAACTCGACCAACAAGCCAGCCTTGACGATTGAAAATCGTGTAGTCGATCAAGTGTCAAGGCTTCTTGTTCAGTGATTGAGTACGGGCAAGGAATGCCCGTACTCTCCCCTAACATAGCTGCATCATATACCTCATTGGTCACCATTTCGGAATTAGGTTTAGCATTTTTCATGTACAAAACATTTAGTGATGCTAGTAGCTACTTCGACCTCATTACATCTTCCCCCACACTGTTGCGGGATTTATGTATCTTTGAGCCAACATAACATCTTCATTGTTGTTGGCTCATAGGGCTAAATTTTGGAGCTTTAGCCTTGTTTAAATGTACATTCTTAGTGATGGGGATAACTCTTATTAGAAGTTGAGTTTTCCCTAAAATCATCATGTAGCATTCTTAACACATCATTGAGCTCCATTGAAGGGTATTTTATGGAGCTCAAAAGTTCACCAGCTCAAAAAATTTTAAGAGATTTTTAATCTCTTTAATTTCTCCTTGATCTCACCTCCTAAAAAAAAATGATGGTTCAATCATTTCCCTCTTAAGTTTATAAACATTATTATAGATTCATAAATTCTAGTTTTTATTGTTTACCCTAAATTTGGTCATCCATATATCAGTAAGGACTGATGTATGAAGATGCTAAGGATAAGATCATAAGATTCATCCATGTTAGTTGTTCGAACTTTGTAATTTGTATTTTCTAATTTACTCTGAAGTCTGAATTAAGATAATGTGTACTAAACTATGGTGGAGGACTTGTATCCTTCTAATGCAATCACTTTGTATCGATCTTGTAGTCTTTTTGTTGTGTTTTTTGTTCTTCACGGCGTTTTTTATTCTCAGGCAACCCTTAAGTAGAGGGGTATGGTATATGTCTTAGTTTAAAGGCGCGCCTAGGCGCAAGGCGCCATGAGGCGCAGCTGGTCTCCCCCCCGAGGCGCAGGTCCTGAGGCGCAATGAGGTGCACGCGAGGCGCATGATTGCAATTTCCGCTTTTCTTCCTCTTGTAACCTTATTTCTACCATTTCCTTTGCCCCTTAATCCCTTGTTTGTACTTCTTTACCCATTGGCCCTCTTTAAATACCAAAATAGGGGTAATTTTTTTGCAAAATAGAGTTTCGTTCGCTAAATGAGTACGCCTCGTGTGCATGAGGCGTGCGCCTTCGCCTCGCCCCTCATCGCAACGGCCCCCAGTGCCTTGGTGCGCCTCGCGCTCCTTAAACTAAGGTTTATGTAAGGCGGCATTGGACTTAGAGCCAGTAAGGTAGTGTGACATAGTTTTTACTGTTGTTCATATGCGGTTCGGCATAAGTTGTAGTCCAATTGCAAAACATTAAAAGTGAAAGTCACATTGGAAGCATGTATTATGGTAAAATATAAAAGGGTAGCAATCCCTGCTCATTTATTTAACAACTGATACGATTCTCACAAAAGTATACTTACATTCATACAATCACAATGCATTTTCTTTACCTCTGGAACTTCATTTTCTTTGTTCTGTTGATCTTTCTTTCTCTTCCTTTGCTCATTTTTCTCCTTCCCTGCATTGAAATCTAGCTTTGGACAATTTAATTTGCGGGCATTGTTTTTGTGGAATTTTTCAGTCCAACTCATTTTCCGTCTGCCCTCCTTTTTTTTGCACTCTCCTCTTCAAAGTCACTGTGCTCAGGTTGCAGGACTCAGTAGGTTTTTGTACTGTTGATAATTTGTGACACGGAATAGATGAAGCTTGTTCAATGATTTCGAAGTTCATGCTCGATAAAATCTTATCAACCTCAACTGTGACGTTATCCACCATGCCCTCTAACAATACGGAAGATTCTACAAAACTAGCTGCTCGAGAAGCCACTTGGACAAATTTACGACATAAAGCTCTATATCTACGTGTAGCTTCCAAGTGAGGGTCT
>JBBYHQ010000018.1:654245-724087 GCA_038382645.1 Spergularia azorica
GGTAGGTTGTTATTAGCGTTCACACTCTTGTATCATGTATTTATACCCATCTTATTAATGAGAATGATTAAGCTTTTTCACTATCTCATACTCTCTTTCTCAACACAGTGTAACACGGAGACAGGCCATTTGCATTTTCCTTGCAATCAGTGCATGCATGCCTTTCAATCCTTCTATACACATCATATTCTAAAACATTAAGAGGATTATTGTGAACTGTTTGATGATAGCACAATAATAACCTGCTTGGAAAATAATGAGCATGGAAAGTGGTGAATGATATAAGTGCGCTGATTGCAAGGAAAATGTAAATGCTAAAACCTTTCTTCGCTCGCACTCCCTCAAACCACAAAAGTCTCCGCTGAAGTTGTGTAAGCATAATCGCTGAGCCATAACCTGACCATAGAATTAGCAATACCCTTTGCTTCCTAACTTTTGGTAATCCACTATTTTCTCACACAAAAAAAAGGGGAGGATAGAGGGCAAATTCAACGCTTGTGTTATTATGATGCGAGTGGATTTTCTCCCCTACTACAATGCCACACAAAAGCTAGCCGTTTTCATATTGCATCCTGCCACCGCCTGCAGCCCTATCCTGGTCTGGCTACACTTCCCATGGCCTAAGTTATTAATTGGTTTCTTACTTCCTAATTCACAAGCAAGAAACTAATTAACATCTTCTAATGGGAAAAATGTAGAAAGACTGGAAAGAGATTACATGTGCTGATTGCATGCAAACTACATATGGAAAGGCGTGCTAGGTTCTTGTGATATTACTGTTGTTTAGGATATGGGTTTGGGTATGTTAAAAGGGACCTTACCAAAGAATGAATTCCGCTGGCAAGTGGGGATCCATGTTCAACGATCAGCTGGGTGTCTAAGTGCAACATCCACGTCTTCATCAGTATAATTGAGTATAGAGGCTGTTAGCAGCTGTATTTGTCGTTTTTGTGTCAAGTTATGTGTTATAAAAAAAAATTAAAAAGGAAAAAAAAAAAAACAACTCGACTTATGCTCATATTTCACGTTCATTCTCGGGAGTACATGTACAATGGGAACATTACCACGTTTCCAAGTACGAACCTCAAATATAGTACACCTTCGGCTCTGAGACAAACCTCGACTTTTCGTTGCAATGCAGGCAGGGACATGCAGAAGGGTCACAAAGAGTGTTTGCAGTAAAAAGCAGGTTACAATCTGGTGTCATTGCTGCTTTTTCCTTAGCCGAACTGCAAGCCTAGATTCAAGCTTCTGCAGGTGAGTGGTTCGGCTTTAGTGCGTAATGTGTTTGTTTGTCGCAGTATCTGGGGTTTCTCTGTCCTGCAGCTTTACTACTCTAATTAGGGAAATCTGGAATTACATGAGTTGTAATTAAACTGTTTTACTCATCCACAGTGTCTTTACACGCAGCCAAAATACCAAGTCTGTTTCACATCGTGTTTTTGTCAATCAATGAGTTAAGTAACCTATAGCACTCTCTAAGGTGAATGGCCAAATCCAAATTTATGCCTATTGTCTCTGTTCCTTTCGAGTGAATGCTAATTGTACGTACTGTTTCCCCGCAGGATATGGAGCTGTCTTTTTAAGGACATCAGGCCAAGGTTGTCGTCCTTTCAATAACAATTGCAAAAGCTTGCATAATTGGACGTATCATCATCATTAGTGGCTATACCATGCTGCTTAAGAAGACCGTTAGCTGCATATTCTACAATATAGACCCACAGTCACTAGGTATACTCTAAATTCCTTACAATGCTTGCATACAGCCGTGCCACTCTGTTACAATCACTTTCCTTAATCAACTATTTGTTCTCGGTTTTATGAAAATCCTGCACTGCCTATCTTTCATATGCATGTGTAAGTTATTTTTGCACCTCCTATAGATATAAGCCTTCGTGGAATTTTGGACGTACTATTGGCATAACAGTTTACATACATGTCTTGTTGTATCAGGTAAAGTAAGCTTGCAGATACCCTAGACAACATGCCCCTCAATGTAGCACTTGGAGAAATCGTAAGCAGCTCCTAAACTCACATGTCCCGTTTCTTTGGCAAAGGCGTGCTCTAGCATTATGTCCAGTCGTCCCCATGTTAAGGACACAACTGACTTCCCTTCCATTTCATAATTTACAATTTCATTTGGTTTTAATATAAACCAATGTTCAAACTGCAGGTTCAAAGTGAAGCAAAAGTCCATTTACTCTAATTTTTAGACGATCTGCTCAAGAATGTTCCTTAACCAGGTCAGCGCTTCTACAATAAGGTATTTTGAGGTTAAAGAGGTTTAGGTAACCATGGTTAGATTTTTAATACCTGGCCTGCTTTGGTCTTAACGTTTCAAGAACACGTCGTTTATTTTCAAAAGGCATTTGATCTCGGTTCTACGCGTAATTGCAATTAACGTCCTATTGTTAATTTCTGGTTAGATAGATTTTTTGGTCATCAGTGGAGCCACAACAGTTAATAGATGTTTTTGAGGGGTTACTTATGGGAATTTGTGAACTAAAGTAGGGGTCAATTAAACTTGGCCATGTATTCTTTTGGTCTGCAAAGAAAATATCTTTGAAGTGAGAATTCCACCCACAAAAAAACGACAGCTCATAAGTGATTTGACCCAAGCATGGGCTGCACAAAAGCTACTGATTTCTGCTGGAAAAAAGACCAAGCTGTCTAAATCCTGTCTAAATAATATTCCTTTATATATTGTCTATGTTACAGAATCATATCTCAGTCCAATAATTCAACATTTACCTAGCTCAGAAAATTCCAACTTCAACAGAATCAGCAGACCTTCCAAAAAAAAAAGGTATGGTTAGCTTTCTTCTTTGTCTTTCCATAAATGTTTCAATTAAGCTGCCGTGTGCCTCCCTGCATTCTCATTAGTTGCTTTGTTTATGCTTTACCTGTACAATTCATTTTCTGTCTTTTTGTGGGCTCATATAACATGTCAATCAATGCTGAATGTGAAGTTGTGGTCCTGAAATTAATTATTGTCTTTTTCATGACAACATTTAGCATACTCTTAACATGTCCTTTTCTACTGCACTGCCCTTGCAAAAAACATGTGCTGCTCATGTCAATTAAAAACAGACAACAAAGTTTTCCTCCTTGTATGCTATAAATGTTGTACATGTAAAGGTCTTCTCTGTCTTATGCTAGCTTCTTTTTCACCTAAATGCCTACAGTTATGCTGATTCTAATGTCAGTTAAAACTGTTGTACATAGATCCAAGAAAAATGCAGGACACTTTAGAATTTGTCCACCATGATTTTTGTGCTTCATCCCCAGTGTCACACATGCTTGCACTTAAAGCAAAGCCGTTTTCATTTTTTTTAGCTACCTACCACTAATTACAGTGCATTATCAGCGGTACAAATCACCACCAAACTTGGGTCAGATCTAATAAGAAAATGAGACTTACTACACAAAAAATATTGGATTTGCTTCTAAATATTATAAACTTGTATGATTTGGAGCTATGCTATGTAAAAAGATACTCACATGTTCAGTACAAAAGTCTCCTCGAATCTAACTTAGTATGATCTCCTTCCTATATTACCTGCGTTTCATAATTTACCTGAATTTAACTTAATCAAGCACATCTGCGATTTACAATGCCATTG
Source organism: Spergularia azorica (assembly GCA_038382645.1). Classification (NCBI taxonomy): domain Eukaryota; kingdom Viridiplantae; phylum Streptophyta; class Magnoliopsida; order Caryophyllales; family Caryophyllaceae; genus Spergularia; species Spergularia azorica. The sequence goes on from JBBYHQ010000018.1 coordinate 657,869, forward strand.
ATTTAATTGTGTAGGATGGTGAAGACAGAGAAAAAATTCCTGAAAGATCTGACGGATCGAACCGGTCCTTACACAGTGAAGGTCAAAGTCATCGACAAGTCTTGAAAACAGACTTCACCTTCAACTAAGTACCAAATGATCACCTTCGAAGATGAGAAGGTACTTAAAACCCACCTTCAATTATGTGCAATGAATGAATAAGAGAAGCTCATTAGCTTAATAATTTACAACACCAGTCTTAAAACACAAGCTAGCTTTAGATTCATAAAGTACAGTTTTTGTAGGAGAAAGTGTAGCTTTTAGCAGTGAAAATATAACTCTCGCAGGCTTTAATCTTCTGTGAGATTATGATAGTTCAATACCTTTCTCGTTCTTATTCATGACCCTCTATCCAAGCCATGAAGGAATAAGAGGAGGTTACTAACTTAATAATTTACATCAATAATCTTGATTCACATTGACAAAAACAAAAGCAGATGTTTTCCACAAAACTACCTTCAGATTTATAAAGTATAGTTTTCGAAAGAGAAAGTATGGCTTTCTTATGTGTAGGTATACCTTTCCAGCGTATAATCTTGTGTGAAATTACGGGGTTTTTTTTGTTTCATTAACCTAATTACACACCTGTTTTGTTTTAGGGGAGCCAAATGAAAGCAGCCCTGTTCAACGATGACGTCGACGCTTATGACAAAGTTATAGGGAAGCAGAATATCTATGAAATTTCAAATGCGCTTGTCAGACCCATCCCAGCGCAATACCTTAGAGAAAGCGCTGAAATCAAGTACCAAATGAACTTCGTCACCAGGACTGTGGTTCACAAAGTTGGCACTTTTGAAGAAGATGGGGAACCTGACTACTTGACAATAGTCGACATCACCAGAGTTGCGGATAATGATGAGCGCCTAAGTAAGCACATAATAAGTTCTCTAAGCGTGCGACAACAGATTCAAAGTTACGCTTGTTTATATAACCATGTTCTTATTGTCCAAATAAAAAACAGGTGTAATTGGAGTGCCAGTCTACGTCCAACCTACAAAGATCGTGAAAGGAGGCAACAACGTAGACATGGAAGTTCGAGAGGTTGTCCTGGTTGATAATAGGTCAGTGTACTAACCATGGTGATTCAATGCTTACAATAACATACAATCATGCTGGAGTCGGTATGTGAATATGCTTGGAAAATATGTAGTCTGTCTGCTATTATATCATTATGCTTCTACTGAATATGAAAGAAATAAGAGGTATTCATGAGATAATATTTTACACTTCTAAATTGTTGTCGTCCAAACTTATTTCTTTGTTATGTAAATTATCCACAAAAACTAAAAGAAGGTGTCTTTATATGATGTTGAAGTTCCGGCCAAAGCCTGCTGATCTCCCTTTGGAAGGACCTTGCAGCAGATGTGGGTGACAAACTGGACGCATTGCTGCCTTCTTATCCAGTCGTGGTGTTCACAGCCCTTAAGCCATCCGCCTATAAAGGTTCTGCTATTTTCAGCAGTAAGCTTAAGTGTTCATACACATAGATACTAATATTTTTATATAATGCCCACAGGCTTTTCATTGTCAACCACTATTTCTACTATGGTGGGCTTTGAGTCTAGGGGAGCACAAGCTGCCAAGCTCACCAAATGGTGAAATAACTAAGTCTTTTTCGTTTCCAGTCGTTGTAGCTTACCTACACAGGTTTGGTATCTAATTTATTGTTGCCTCTTATTTATTGATGCAGGGTGCACGACAACAGGGACATGCTGACCAAGAAGACAAAAATGATATGCGATGCAAGGAATCCTGTGAAAGAAGAGAGGACCATAACCTTGGCAGATCTTAGGTCCAAAACGGTGAGGAATTTACATGCACACTCAATGCCAGCAAAACAAGCTGGCTGCTACTTTAGCAGCCCATTTATAAAGCTAACACACTTCCAATGTAATGTAGGCTGATGATTTATCCCAGGAAGATCGCTTCTGGATCAATGTGCTTATACCAGAATTTGATATAAATGATGGGCGCGCATTCTATGCCTGCAGCCATTGCGGCAGAAACAGCCAGACTGCAAAAGACACAACTTTCAACTGTGAGGGGTGTAAGCGCACAGGAGTGAAGTCTGTTCCAAGGTAAATTCATGGAGATTATATTTCAAATTCATTCACTACTTCCCCTATGACATGGCTAGAAGCACACCATTGACACATCCCACTGCAGGATTGGTGTGAGTTTTGAGGGAGTTGACGACACAGGCTCCATGACCTTCAGTGCATACACCAGTGATGCAGAAAAAATCTTAGGAATTTCAGCAGACGACCTCTGTTCCAAAACCAAAGATGTAAGCCTACCAGTGTTGCCATTATTCTGTTTAACTGCATGATGTTTCATTCATGCTTCTTAGACCACAATACTAAACAAACTGTTGGGTTGCAGGAGCAGTACCGTTTCTTTGTCAAAGCTAAGGAAGAGCTGAAGACACAGAAAATCTGCCTCGAACTTGGTTCAACAATGGCCCTCACAATCAACGAAGCCTTAAAGTGGGGCCTCAAGGGAGCATCCAGGGAGGAGTAATCGAATCATCAGGAAACCAAGCATTTTGAGGCGCTGCTCAAACCACATCTAATAGCAAGCGCCTGCAGCAGGGACGGTGTAGCACGAAGCATCCTATGATATGGGGCTACCTCAACTTCAATAACCTGTCTATTGGTCCATTGGAGTTGTGGTCTTCTGGGGCGCCCCATTCATCTGTTTTGGCCAGGCAATTATAGCCATATTGGCCTTTGTAATAAGTTGCTCAATCCCTGCTCTCAAATTCCAGGATATGCTTATCTTCAAACAATGTAGTTGTACTAATGACACTTTAAGGCTCTGCTTAGGCAGGCCTCTATTGTAAATATATGGTCTTAGCGTCTTTTCATCTTTACACATGCTTGCATTAACACACAGGTGAAGAGACAAACACGCTGGCAAGCAAGGTTTTGATGATAAAACTATCCGAAGCACCGACAGGGAAAACGAACAAGAAATTTTATAATGTTGGGGGACCGCGCGCAGCGCGCGCGGTCCAACGACTAGTAAGAGTAAAAAAAAATACTTTTTAATAAATTTCAGAATTAAGAAAAATACTTAAATTACGAATATAGGTTGAAAAATCAAGAAAGGGGGTAAATTGCACTAATTAAAGATTTATGGTGTTAAATTGCACAATTAGAAGTTAGGGTGTTAAATTGCACAATTGGTCAAAGTGTAGGGGGTAAATCGCCATTTTCGCCATTGTTAAATTGTTACCACTTGTATGATTAATGAAAATGAGAGCAAACACATACAATTACGCGCGCCAACCTAATTACTCCCTCCATACATAAATATAAATCGTTCTTACTTATCGAGACCACAGTTTCACTCTGAGTAATGAAAAAAAATACTTAGGAAAAAGTTATGATATATACTTATACCGTTGGATTCATGACGAAACACACTTTCAAAAATGTATACTCTACTTTCAATATTGTTACGTGTACATACGTGTTAAAAGATATTGAGGTTTGAATGGAATATCTCGATATGAGAGAAAGACTTGTATACTTACATGGAGGTAGTACGATTCAAAATTAAAATTGTTCAACTGCAGTGAAATTTGAATTGAATGCACATTTTTCATATTGTAAGCGGATATATAAGGCAAAAAGGTGGCCCCGGCCTTAGTCTGATCTCGAGGGCTAGGAATTAAATGCATATACCACAGGAGATTGAGTAATTGTAGGGTGGGCCTGTTTCATCGTAAGATACTACTTACTAGGTTACTTTTGAAGGATTAACATGTTTCTTTTGAAATGTGCATTTAATTCCTAGCCTAGAATCACTTAATCCGTGGTTATAGACGAAGGCTTGAATATCTAAGGCTTGGCCTTTCGTCAATAAATAACATAGCAAGGCGATCCGAGAATGATCCAACGTCCCTAGTCAAACCCGTAGCGAACCCGGACCCGTTAACAAGCAATTCTGTTCCAATAACCTCATCTGCATTGAAATGCTCCTTGACAAACCACTCCACCATGACCCTTGGGGTCTTAGCTACCACAACTTTCTTACCATATTTGCTAAACACCCCCCTAAGCTTCTATATCAATATGGTCAATGTAAAACTTAGGTTGTGGCTGTGTTTGGTATGTATAATAAGGTAGCTTATTTGACTAGTTTTTAATCAGTCTAAACATTTGGTTAAGTTGGTTACCTAACATGATATGTGAGACTCGGCAATTCTGAGGTCTCAAGTTCAAATCTTGGTAGTCCCATATATCACCCACGTTTCAAGCCTTGTATTTGAGCGACATAAGATATCTGCCCTTGACTTCCAGAAAAAAAAAAAAAGGGTGGATATTGGTCCTCATCACAATTAAGCCGGCAGTCCTAGGTGGGGGCTCATTTGAGCAACACAGTACAAAACGTGGATCGTGAACGTTCACATAATCACATCTATCTTCGTTGATGAAGTACTCGAGTACTCGACAGAGAGTCAGAGACTATATACAATCGATTAGTGTTATATGCCTACACCGTGCTGTTGTACGGGTTATCAATTTGCGTAGAAGACTCTGCAATCGATTATGTAAAGTAAGTTATACAATCAACTAGTGTTAAATGCCTACGCCGTGCTGTTGTACGGGACATCAATTTGCCCAGAAGATTGTGCACTTGAATTCATTCCAATGAAGTTAAAATCGGGAAATTGAAATTCTCATGAACTTGACATTCTAACGAATACAATTACATTGGTATAATGTATTAATGACAATATACTCCGTATAACTGTTTAAGTAACATTTTCAAGGGATGTGAGCATGCATAAGTGCATAATATAACCATGAAGACAGGTTCATACTTCATAGTACAATTTGCTAGCCTCCGCAGAATTAAACATGAAAACTTATACACGAATACAGTACTACAGTACTACGCAGCAGCCGAAACACAGTATTTTTGGACTTTATGACATTTTTCCAACACTAACGAAAAAAATTGCATTTTGTCCAAAATTTACAATTAACAATCTCATTCTCAGTTACGCTGAATACACGTATATTTGACATTCTATGTTTACTTTCTCATGTTGGGTCGCCAGTTTCTCCATGTTCGTATATGACAATGCTTACAACACAAAGAAACATTAAGAGGAAAAGACCCAAAAACGCACAAAAAATATATCATTATACAACTTTGCTACAAGGCATACAAATGAAACAATAACTAACCTATGCGCTATTCCATGGCCGGCACAAAGCCCTGTATAAGAATCATCAACGTCCAGTACGAAGCAACAAGATGTCGAATCTTGACACAATTTTAGAAACCAAATCAACAAGCGTGTGATCTGCAACTTTTATCTGTTCAAAGTAGATCCAAAAGAGGTGGCTGTTCAGAAGGTGGCTGTTCAGAAGGTGGCTTACGTGTAGAACCAGATTGACCGTGAGCTCCTCTACCTCTTCCCCTCCCTCTTCCAACAGCAGTAGAGGGTGGTGGAGCCAGTCTAATAACATTATTGTCGGTTCTTGAAGGTGCAAAAATTGAACCGAGATCTGTGGCAGTCTTCCCAGAATAGCTATTGCCTGCACCAGAGTTGCTTTGATTGTGTTTCAGAGTGACCAACGACTGCCCTGATCCTAACCCACTGTCGAAAGAGAGATTGTTGAGCCCTGAACCTCCCTGATATAGATTCGATGGCTCTACGAGACTTGGAGAAGCCCAGCTAGAAACATTGTTGTTCTGCAAATTTGAATTGTTTGAGAAACTTGAATTAAAAGTGGATACATTCTTGCCTGTGGAGATTCCCGTGACACCATTGTTTAACACCCCCGAACCACTTGGCCTAGGTGGCCAATCCGCAAAAGGATCTACATCATCAAGACCTGTTGTAGATGTGCTTTGACTATGTCTTTCCTCATTACTTTGAGGGATAGCACCAGAGGACGTCCGAGGTGGCCACTCAAGGTCAACTGACGGGCAGGAGTTCATTAATTGTGAATCAGAGACAACAGGTTTCAATGATGAGTGGGACTGGACGGATACACCATTCACTAGTCGGGTCCTATTGACAGGCTTCGTAGAGGACGCATTGCCTGCATAAGATTGATTAGATGTTTCTAGTTTCCTCTCACCAGGCCATTCTTCATCCCATGACGCACTTTTCTTTACAGCGGACACTGAGACTGTTCCATTGATTTCTTTCGAAGCTTCCAACTCATTCCCTAGTCCAGGAGATTTTTTGACGTCTGGAACTCCAGAATCAGATACAGACACCCCCCTTTTCTCTTCTATTTTTCTGTGATAAGTCCAAAACCATTAATTTAAAAAAAAAAAAGTACACAATCGATGATTACTGATTAGGAAAAATACCCTATCCATGTAAATCTGAGATAAAATACCTTAGTATGTCCTTAACAAAGCCCATGAATTTTGCAAACTGCTGGACGTTCACCTGCTGGGCGATCAATAGAGGGGTGAGTAGAGGTAGGACATGTTCAGCTACAAACTCTGTTCCATACTGCAAAGAGCACAATGAAGCGAACAGGTAAGCTCTCACTTCTAACATGGGTCAATACAGGTTGATCATCTTGATAGAAGTATACACATAATCATGAACTCTAACCTGCTTCAGGACAGAGTTTGCAACAGATAGGGTACACATCAGAGTTGGCTGGGAGCGGTCAACAGCAGTACAACGTTGAATAGTTTGCAAAACCTCTAGCACAGCAGTTTTGTCAAGCGTGTGAACCAATTCCCCTAGGCATAGAAGAGAGTTTACTCGAACCTGCACATCAGACAAAACTGAGTGGATGAAATCATGAAATCACATGGTAACTAGAAACAAGATTATTCTCACAGACCCTAAAGAATGAGGAATTTAACAGACCATAATCATGAGGAACTTTTGGACCGCAGCTATTCACATATCACATGTTCACATACTTAAACAAAAATAGCATTCCCTGAGCATCTAGTCTGTAAATTGTTCTTTTTTTCCTTTTATTGTCACAGGGTGGCTGGCGTCATTATCGAATAATTCAGTAGTCTTTTAAGAGTTACCAGATGACACTACCAAAACATTCCCCAGTCTTGCAGCTAATATAGTAGCCTTTAGCTAATATCAAGAATTTTAACAAGCAGCCACTGCAACAAGTGGTTGAAAAGTTGAAATAGCTGTACGCACAATAAAAACTGGTTAAAAGTCTATAATACCCCTGCTAGGGGTGCACCAATCTTTCCTTCCCCACAGGCAATGAACTTCATAATTGGAGTGGTGATTTGATTACCTGACCAACCTATTCAACTAGTATCGCTGATATCAAAGTTTCTCAACCTCAAACTAGGGCGAATGACAAATGTGTTCTATCAAATAGCAGGGTACGTATTCAACTCAAGAAAGCATCTGAAGCTCCTGGGTGTAATAGGAGGCTTGATACGAAGTAGTTAATTTGTTATACATGAAGTCCAGCCACTAAGGGAAATGTTATGTACCATGGTCTGTGACCAGACGAGCATCAATTATTAACTTACTAAGTATTTGAGTGAGCTTCAAAACATAAAGTCTTAAAAACTCTGACTTAATCTTATAAGTGCACACAAAGCCTTGATTGGTCTGACCATAAACAATTGTAACAACAGGTCAACAGTCTACCCAAGTTTTCTTTTTGTTCCAACATAATTAACTCAATTAAAAATATCGAGAAAATATTCCAGAAGTGTTGGCAGAAACACAGCTACAGCCTACAAGTGCCAAAGAAAGACTTCAGCACATAGTTAATGCAATTATGCAAGCAAGGACAGTCCACAGGTTCTAAGATTACATTCTACTGGCAGATATGTGATGATCAATCGCCCTTTAAAGCACATTAAGTTTTCAGAGTCTGTTCCCTTTTAAGTAAAGTAATATCATCTGTATGTTCCTACTTCCTACTAGTTTCATGTAAGAAAATGAAGACACAGAGCAAAGTGGGCACTATTACTGTCAAGCCAACTACACTATAGGACACCATTTTAAAGGCAGAGAAAAAGATGAGGAGGAGATAAAAATAGACACTTACAGCAGCAACAGTTGTCTTGAGAGCCAAGCCATGCACACGAGGGACAACTGCTTGCTTCACCAACTGCAACAAATACAATCAGGATAAACTTCCATGAGTGCTAGTACAAAAGACAGCTACATACAGAACATAGCAACAATAATCTAATCGCTAACTTCCAAGGGAATTACGATGCGACTCCAAACAAATATATGCGCTAACCATTTGTGATATAAAATAACAAGATAAAATTTCCAGCCTCATGAACAAGTGCTGTTTAACCTATTATGTGAAAAACACAATATAGCCTTTTAAAGTTAAAACTATTAACTAACTGACAATTGAACTACAAAGAATAGGCTGCACCTGAGAATCCAAGTGCCTAGTAAGAACAAAAGTTTTCTTCAGCGCTTCCTCTTGTATGCGAGGATCTGTATCATCATAAGCACGAACAAGCATCGGAAGTATGCGTGCCACAAGGTCTTCTTGACTGGCCTGCAAAATTACAAACACAGAGTGTTATTAACAGCCATCATAAGAAGAAACAAAATTGTATGACAGCATGGGCGGTAGGGGATTCAAATATCTCGCCAGAGAAGGATGTAACGAATACAACCCCTCCCAACTGTTGCAATGCAGCTAGGACGAGTATTATACTAGAGCTTCGACCAACCACTACCGATTGGTCAATTCCGCGTTGAAGGGGGATGCTTGCTTTGTTATATGCAGAGTAACACCTGTTTGCTGGGTATACATTGTCAGTACCCAATTAAACCTCCTTTAGTTGATTCATGGTTGAAGGGTTGCCAGATGCTTGAAGATTAAGCCCAGTTATAAGAATTGTTGTACTATCAATTCGAACAACACATGTAGAGCATGTCTTTCTCTCCTAAATTCAAGCAGATATAAATAGCTTTGTGCTGAATCACTAATTTATAAACTAGAGAAGATGCAAGATGCAACTATTCTGCCAGAAATCATGTCTCACATTCCCCCCTCCACTCAAAACGTACTTATTGTGTACCATAAGTCCATAACACCTGAAATATTTTGTAGAGGTTCTTATGCTGGAGCACACTTCCATGACCATGGTGCTAAGACTCGGATATGAATTCAAGAATTTGAAACGAAAAGCTTATCTGACTTCCTTCATAAAGAGTTAGACACAAACATACAGCGACTCTTTAAAAGTATAATACTATTGGCTTTGTGAGGATTTTATGAGAAAAAATTCAACAATGAATCTAATGGTGTTCTTCCAAACAGAAAATTTGACTAGTCCCACATCTGGCTACAGTCTCTCTGACCTTCACCAGGCAGCTGAAAGAATCCCATCTCAAGAACCAGCTCATTACAAACACTACAACACCCAAATGCTCTTTCCAATAGATACTGAAAGAGTAGGCTAAAGATTATGAGTCATCTCCTGCTAAAACCACTACTCAATCAATGTGACATTATGATGAAAGAGTATATTTAATTTACTACTGTTTCGGATGGGTAAAGTATTGAAGGGCTATATCTAGGGGTATCCAAAACCAGTAATAATTAATGCTATCTACAGCTAAGGACAACAGTTATCTTGGCCGATGGACGGGAGACAAGTCAATAACATTACCCCAACGCCTCAAAGGCTCCAGCCAATGATGATGAAGGTTGGGGTCAGATGTATGCAAGCAACATATATGTTGACAAGATAAAGAGGCTTCTTGCAGACAACCCATAACAACTGCATTCAGAATCAACCCAACCAACTGCTACTTCACAGTACAACAAGCGCAAACAGTTTCGTGAGTCATCCTCAAGGAGATGGGAGACCAATAAGAAAGGAAATATGTCAACCTAGTGGTAGGTTAGAAGAGTTCACATGCAAAGTACCTCAAACTAACACAACCGCAACAACATTACCAGTGGTCAAAGGCTCTTTGCCTAAGGCAAGGTAAGAGCTAACAGAACATAGAAGTGATATACAGTACATCCTTTCCAACATCATACAAAAGAAGGATTACAACCATCAAGGTCCTCCTTTCCAATCGAAATCAATCAATCAACAAACAGAAATCCAGAGACATATACTAACAAGGTGTGGCATAAAACTGGACCCATGGATGTACGGAATCCAAGGCATGCACTAAGTTTATATCTTTAGGATTGGCGTTTGCTAATTGACAAGGAACCACGAAGGGTGGGCCCAGCCACACTACCATGTTGCAAGAAGAAAACACCTTGTAATGACCATGACAAAGACAAATTTTGAAGACAATATAGTAATAATAGATAGGAAAACATAAGCTTTACTTAGCTGGACATTTTAACCAACAAGGTAAAAGCCAGCATTTAAATTACCTTGGTTATTATTAGCTCAGCATGCTTCACAAGCAGTAACAATGTTTCACCAGCAGCAGAACTTAAAACTGGAACAAGAGCTGGCAAAGTTGATAGCTCAAACTCATGTTTGTCCTGAAGTAAATAGCAATTAGCCGTTAAATTTCTCCATATCATAATATAATAAGCCAAAAAGGAGCTCGGAGCAATTGCTTCCTCTTACTGCGGACAGTTGAAAGCTAATTTAAAGGATACAAATCTCACAACACGATATTTGAGTTGCCAGACTACTACCAGGCTAAAAATAACAAAACCAACTACAAGTGCTTTGTTACAAGCTTAAAGAATAACAGTAATAGATCTCATATATACACAAAAATTACTGAATGGAAAATAGCAGTACAGCACACAACATAAAACCACAAGACGATCAATAGATAAAATTGCATTCATAATAAGCTAAAATTAAATGCACTCACACAAGAAGCATGTGTTTTTCACAAACAAACCTTGGTCTAAGAATGAGCACGAAGCACACATACTAACAGATTCAGGATGCAGATAAGAATAGATATAACATTTGTATCAGCAGTTCCTTCTAAAAGCATATTGATAATAAATCAAATGATTACAAAGTACCTGAGACTCGGCAATAGTAAGGACCATTGGTAATATCATTGGTTGCATTACCACATTACGGAGTTCAGCACATAAAGGAGGAAGAACCTGCAGGCAACATCCCAAAAGTAACCACAATTCAGTTGCATTTTAAAAGGCTGTGAAGAACATTGAAAGCTCAGGTGGGTGATGTCAGCTGTGAGAATATTTTATATGGGGCTACAATCCTACAATTTAGTGGACGTTTCGATACAACTTGAATTCCTAAGTCCTAGGAGAGAAATCCTATGGAATATTTGGTGCTCTATTCGTTACCCAAAAGAATAAAGAAAACATAGGAATTAAGCAATCTCGTTTGGATGAACAATGGAACTAAAACTTCCCATGGGACGTCCACTTACCCCCCCCCCCCCTCCCTTAGTAAACAACCTCCTACACTTTGTAGGAATTGGAAGTTCCTAGGAATTTCTAATTCCTACTTTTGTCAACCAAAGATCTATGAGTAATCCACTTCCTAGGAACTTCCATTTCTTAGGAATTGAAGTGTCATCCAAACGACCACTTGGTTGCAAAAAGAGTAGGAATTTCTAGTGTAGAAATTAGAAATTCCTAGGAACTTCAAATTCATACAAAGTGTAGGAAGTTACTTACTTTTGGGACCTAGGTAATGGGAAATTCTATTCCCTTGTTCGTCCAAACAAAATTTCACAATTTCCATGCCTTTTCAATTCATAGGAATTGCAAAAACATGAGAATGGTGATTTCCCATGGGCATCCAAACAAGCACTTAAAATCAATTAGGACTTGAGAACATAAATAAAATTAAAAAAAGGCTATCAGCATTCATACTAAAAATTGTCAAATGCCAAAGTTTCTCACTATAAGTGTAAGGTTCATATTAGTGCAAGCTCCAGGCCTACGCATTTACTTTTCACCTCGTGTAGTAAATTCATTTATCCCCTTAACAATGTACTCCATAGCTTAAATCTACTCTAAAGTAAGCAGTAAAATCACATTGAACTCAGGCGATTTCTGTTCGACTTTTCATCACTATTAAAAGTGATGAGTTTATCTACAAGCAATTACAGGGAAAAAGATGGCTTCTACAGCATCTACCAATTTTCAATTCCATAAAGATACATGCTGTAAGTTAGAGTTTGAGGGCAAGACATAAAACCAAATATAAGGCGACATCGGGTAATATGCTAGTACATGTACAAGCTAATGTCAAAGTGTTGTTTGGAGACCAAAGTCAATTAGGAAGGTCTCCGACCGGTCCACAAAACGTGGCAGAAGCGGTCAGTTTATTGGGCGCATTATTGGTAGAAAAACAAGATGTTTTTCGTAGACTGAGACTATCCAATCGTGCTCAAGGAACTATTCTATTTCTCTTTTTTGGGAGGATGCAGGATGAAGACCAATTCACAAATAGATGAGCAGTCTCCACATGGGGTAAGACCCTAAAGATAGTCAAACCTTGTACCGCAACACTCTTGAGTCAAAATCTTTCCACATATCTGACAATGCTTTCAAAAACTCAGACTTCTGCATGTTGTCTCGTCCCTGCTCAACAAAGAATTGCACTAGTGTCATAAATAATGTTGAGGAGGAATGTTACAAGCAAAGGGAAAACATTTCCTCCTTACAAGCATGTGGTCCAGAAAACGAAGAGCACGTAATCTTGTATCATCGCGGAAGAAAGGCGAACCTGAACAGAATTTGGAAACTCATGAAATTCGCTAATACACATCTAGCAAAGATTGATAACAGGATGTTTATCCCACATTAGAATAGTGAAAATATGGTGATTAGGTGCTACCCATTACATTGCAATGTTGGGAGGGAGGGAGGGGGGGGGAGGGGGAACTCTCACAAATAGATAAATAGGATATCCTGCTCAATCTGATCTTCATCAGATATAGACATCTCAACCATGAAGGACGTTTAAGCAGTTGCTATTTAAAAAAAGACAGAAACTTAGGTAAGCCAGTGTGTTATGGGGTTTCTGTACCCCTTGAAACAATTTTGATGAGCAATCAACAATGTTTTGTTGAGCGTTGAATATTCTAGGGAGTATCAATATATAGATCGATGAGCATTTGAATTCAAAAGTATTGAATTATTTTTTGGGTAACTGACTTATGGTTTCTCACTAATATATATTTTTGTTAGTCAAAATACTTGAGGTTACTCGTCAAAATACTGCAGGGGTACCAAAACTGTGTATACCGCTGGGAGTACGGTATAAGACTTGTGGTCTAGGAGTGCACCTTTAAACTTCCAAGTTGAGAACTCGCTGACTCACCCCCTTCTACCATTGTACCTTAGTGCATGTCTTTAGTTATACAGGCAATCTCAGTATCAACCATAAGTACTTCAGCTCATTTGTCTCAAAATTTATTCTAAGTTCCAAAATATCTTAACAAAATTGATGGAGACGTAATAAAGCACATTCATTTCAAGCCATCCAGTTACATGTTCTATCTTGCACAACAATCCTTGCAATATGGACTCTTCTTACAAGTCGATACAAGTTTGGCTACACTGACCAAGAACTAACCATCCCTAGAAGACATCACGTCACGAGTACCTGTAAAATCCAAAGCAGAAGGCCTCGAGGACTCATTAAATGAAAGCATCCTTTGCAGGTCTGGAACCAATTCTGGTGGGATGGATGAGAATGTGTCGCTCGTTAAGTAATTTAATGTATTCATGTACTGCAATAGAACAAACAAATAAAAGGTACCAAAATGATTAGTGGCAACTGACTAAAAGCTAAGTCATCAAACGAAATTGATGAGATGAGAGGATATAGAAATCCAATGACAAGCTAGCAAACAATTCTACAACCAAAGAGCACTAATTGCAATTGCATCCATGATAAACCTCAAATCAGACAATACAATAGTCAATACATCTTTAGTCACACACACTTTGCTGCAAAGTTTATTAGATCATATGACCCTAATAAATAGTGCATCAAAGACGAACTGCTAGGCTTGCAATAACACCCTAATTGTCTAGGCATATTAGACACCAGTAAACTGAATAAAAACTAAGGATGAGTAATATGCATGCAATTCCAAGTTAAAAAAGCAATGGAGGAAATACAGTCTAGAGACTACAGACCAGCAAAATCTATAACTGACCATCAAAACAGTTGGGATCTTAGTGGTCAAACCCTAGAACCAAGTCAACCAACACCCCTGGGGTACCAACAAGGAAACAGATACAATACATGCGGACGTATATATTAACTAGATAATGAATCTCCATATAGCATCAAACAATTACAACAACAACAATTGAAATAAAAAGGTACCATCTTGACATTGTTGCGGCAGTCCAATAAGGGTTTACGAGCAGTCAAATGATAAGCAAGGCATCCAAAACTGAAGATATCTGCGGAGCGTCCACCTGAAGATTCTTTACTACGAACTAACTCAGGAGCAGTGTAATTAAGAGATGGCTGAAGAGGAAGCATTGAATCTTCCACATCATACTCCTGAAAATCAGCCATATAACGAGGAAATCGATAAATGAGAAGTGAGAACTGGTGGAGTGTGATTAATTGACTATACTTAAAAGTCGTGCACCTTTAAAAAGAAAACTACATGGAATTCAGCTTTACACTATACATCAGATATCCACAGGACCAAAGAGTTCACTTACGGCATAGTGGAAAGCCTGCACATTTGATGAACCACCTCCTGCTTGATCAGATGATATTGAAAAACCAAAACCACCAAGCTTCCAGGCTCCACTAGCTGTAATCAAGACGCTCTGCACAGAAAAACACTAGTAGCTGACGGTACCAGGATATAGCAAGATCCTACCGCCTCCTTCAGAGATTGAAGGGGTGGGGAGCAAACTCTTACATTCATTTAAGCAGCTAAGCTAAGTGCACTTTATCAAGAGTCGTAGGAGAAATTATGGAGGTAACGCACAAAAAGACGCATCAGACACAATTCTGGCAAACAGCATTATCACATACATTTTACCAGAGTTCAGGGACAGGATCATAAGAAGATGAATTGAAAAAGGAACCAGACTCCAGTCCAATAGTCCACTGAAGCATCAAAAGGGCGACAGCCAAGATTGTTAAACCCTCGTTTAACAGCGTAAATTTTGCATCTTCGAAGAGGCATTGGATAGTCTAAAATATTGATACAGCACTACTAGTACAACATATACTAAACCCCTTATTAAAAACCTAAACCTAAAATAAAGTTCTGTAACCTCCAAACTTACCCTAACCAATTACGCAGCAAAATAAACAAAAATGTAGCTGAACTTCTGGGTAGAAAAGAGGGGCTAACCTCAGGCGAGATTGCTCGGTGAACAAGACGTGCATTGTTGTGC
Organism: Spergularia azorica; assembly: GCA_038382645.1. Taxonomy (NCBI): domain Eukaryota; kingdom Viridiplantae; phylum Streptophyta; class Magnoliopsida; order Caryophyllales; family Caryophyllaceae; genus Spergularia; species Spergularia azorica. The sequence continues at coordinate 673,222 of JBBYHQ010000018.1, forward strand.
AGAAACTCTAATGATTCCGCAATCTGCAGCAGCCCATGCTTCACTTCCAACAACCCCATACCCTACACATTTTTTATTTAAAGAAAACTCAAAACACATTCCACAACAATATAAGGCACTGAATTCACAATTTAACCTCAAGACTATAGCATCATCAAACCATTCGCAACTTCACATCAATAAAATAGATACCAACTAGAAAATCTATAACACCATTGCACAATTAACTGCCAAATTTAATGAAGTTCAATGAACAAATCTAAAGCTCATTCTACGAAATCGCTCAATGAACAACACACCACTTAGAACACTCTCAGCTCCCTTGCTCATCACTCACAAACTCTCCCCCTCTTGACTCGTCTTCCACATTCTAATAAACTCCATTCCGTTACGTTGTAATCACAATCCCTCCAACCAAACATAACCCATATGGCATTCTACAATCTCCAGCACAATACAAAATCGCACTACGACCACAATCACACTCTCACTCACCTCACCAGCCTCATCAATCACAATGCACCTCATAATATTACCACATAATCAACCAACACATATCATATAGACCAAATTCAACACACATTATAACACGCTTAACATCGAAATCAATCAAAATTCAAACGCGAAAATCGTAAATAAAAACAATCACAGCACCATACCATAGCACTCTTAAGCTCTTTAGGAACACTATCCCCAAGATTACTCAAATCACCGAGCGCATTCGCCACCGACGCCAACAGCGGCTCCGTCACAAACGCCATCGCATTCTTCGTCTCATCCAACGCCTGCACCACGTGGACCACCCCAGGGTGCCGTATCCTCACCAACCTCGACGCATCACCGCGAAGCACATCGAAAAACGCGTCCTCCGCCGCCTTAGAAAGCCCCGCCCTCGCCCGCGCCTCCGACAACCCGCGCTTATCGAGCAACCAGATGCAGACGGCGGCGTACTGTCCCGAGGCGGTGCCACGTGGCTTGGCGGAGAAGAGCTTCCATGCTAAACCCGGTCCGGCTGAGCCGATCTGGTCCAGCAGCTCGTAGTCAGTTAAGGCTTTCGGACCGGTTACTTCCTGAACCGTGGTTTGGACCGTCTTCTCGATCACCGCCGCCGTCTTTGCGAACGCTTGTGTTAGGGTTTTCATATTTATCGACATTTTTACACAATTTGATAGAGATCCGAATCACAATTAAATCAATCAAAATTTGAAGATCATCAATCAATTTTATTCTTGAAAATCGGAATTGTGGTGGTGGAAGTGGCGGCGCGGTGTCGCCGGCGGAGGAGGAGGAGAGAGAGGGAGGTGGTGGGAATTAATTAATTAATTATGCGACGAGGATGATGAAGGATGATGATGATGATATGTTAATTATGGTATGCTGATGATGTTGGAAAATCGGTGGAATTTCGTTGTCCATTTCACCTTCTTTTTATTTTTATTTTTATTTTATATTTTTGGTTAAAAAGTAAAGAGCGAGGTGACGCAATAACAAGGTGTATGAAAGCCGCCGACAGATCCACGAAACTTCGCCGTTGATGTTTTTCTACAGTTTAATAGTACGTTCGTTATTGGGTTGAAAACAATTTGTCGAAAATAAATAAATAAGTTGAGTCATACGCAAACTTTTTTTTTCGAAAAGAAGAAAATTCATTCATAATAATTAGTCATACGGCATTTATAACAAGTGCTGAAATTATCCAAATACAACGCTAACATCAAATTCAACCCAAACCTCCAAAAAACTACGATCATTATGTGAGGTGACTCGTGATCCGAAAACCCTCTATAATAATGCTGCTTCATGATACAGCTTGACGCGAGGGGGCCTATTGATCTCTTGTAGTTCGTCGAAGGATGAGCAGATCCGCTAGCCAGTAGAAGAGAATTCAGCATCCATCTAAGCGTCATGGCAAAATTAATGAACATCAGATTCTTCTAAGTCCCGCAATCTCAGTACAAACCACCTATATGGTGGTAGAGAGATCCTCTCGAGGAGGCAGAAACGAGTTATTATTAATAATAACTAGTGATAGGTAATTAATTAGGGTGTAGATATTAGAAATTTGGGGCTTACCACCATCTAATTGATGGGTGGTAGCCCCTAGATTGAGATTTAGACTCTAGGGTTTTTTTTAGAGAGAGGGAGAGGAAGAGAGAAGCGGCGAGATTGTTGTAAATATTTCAATACTTGAGTTATCACTGATTTCAGTTCATTCGTCAGCGTTACATTTTTTATTCGAAGTCTGGTCAATTTCCAGATAGGTTGACATCTAACCACTAGCTCAACTTTGATTCATTAGGAATTAGGAGGCAAGAAATCGGCCCATTAAGGGATCAAATCTTCCATTTCTCATCTAATTCTTTGGCGACACTCAAGGCTAAGGCCAATGAACAATGCACATAAAACCTCCAAAAAAAAAAAAAAAAAAAACAATGCACATAACATATTGCCATTCTCAAGGTCTTAGCCAAATCCTATTGGACGCAATTTATTTTCATACGGAGTAGTATGAGGTCGATTACCAAGGCTCGAAACATGTTTACAGATGAGCAAACCTCGTTCCTTGGCGATAAAGCCGATAAGTGCTCGCACTAGGCTTGACCCACCCGTATCAAATGATTACTTTGGGAATTACCTTACCCAAGTTATGGTGGCTCGCAAGGTGTGTGAGTTATTGAACCATAACTTGGGTTGGACCGTAATGCGTTTGGATGGTGTGATCAAGGCCCAAGATAATGCATCAATTGCGAGGGCTGAATTATCGAAAGCGGTGTATGTATTTTATTAACCGTCGCCCTGGCTCATTTCATGTAAAGCGTTACTCAATTAATCCGCATGAAATTTTCGAGACGACGAACAAATTGTCGGGTTCAATCCAAATTTTACAGCCCAAAATTACCTTTTTTTAACAAGTTACAAACTTGATGGAGCTGCATGTGAGGATGGGGCCATAGGTTTGAATTTTCTACAAACAAGAATAGACCTCCAAAAAATAATAAAGCAAAGTTCGTACCTAATTTAAAGGCTAAATAAAGCATAAGATTGGAACCCCGATTGATCAATCACCTACAATTTTTCTTTCAATTCAAAGGAAAATAAAACACATTGTTCTTACAATGCATCTTCTTTTCTTCCTCACCTATGGAGTTTCTCTTCAAGCAAAGTATGATTGCATTTTTACATACATGCAACTATACGAGTATATGGAGTAAACAACACAACTCGATAATTCATCCAATCTAATCAATATTATTAGTGAGGTTGGTCTTTTATCCGTAAATTATCCATCAGAATTGTAACGAGATATGTTGACGTACTTACTACTAATCCAATTTTAACAAAAGTTCCAGAGACGAGATTATGAGTAAAACAATTATCGACCATTCACGACTTCACGTATACGTAAATGAATGTAACTACATACATGGCACATACTCTACTCTAAATTCAATTACTACACCGGATTAATTGTACAAATTCTACAACAAGAAATTAAATTCAACTCACATTATTTTAAACAACAAAAAACATCAAATCCAATTTTATTCTTTTTCTTTTTAGATTACTGCACTTTTACGAGGAACAACTGCAGTAGTAGTGACAGTTGCAGGGGTAACAGAATTATTGCCATTATTAGTAGGAGCTGATGACGAGGTAGTTACCAATCTTTGCCGCTTATAGAAATGAACCGCGAACATAACCGCAGCAGCCAATAACAAAACGACACCTGTACCACCGCACACCACCGTAGCAACAACCAACGCTTTCCTCACTGTACTCTCTTCCTTCCTCTCCGGCGTACCTCTCCACCACGAATCCGACGTCGTACCATTTGATTTTCCGAGAATTACCGGTGGCGTTGACGGCGGCGGCGCGGAGGCTGACTCGCCGAAGAAGAGGTCCATTTCCGACGACCGCGGTGGGAGGTTCTGGTACGGTAGGCCGTGCTCCGCAGGGCGGAGCTCCCTCGGTTCCACTGAAATAATAATAATCTTCGTAATTAGTGTTAATACGGACATTACGACGAGTTTCGACATCGGCGAGGCTAGTACTACGCCGTATTGGAGGATGATGATGTCGTGTTTTGGAATTTGGATAGGAGGGGGTTTTGGAGATGGAGAGATTGCTTGGAAGGTTGGGGATTCTTAAAGTGATGATGAGTGAGGGAGTACAGTACAGTAGTAAATGAGAATGACAAGCTGTAAAATTGGAATATTTGTTGTTACTCTTTTTTGGGGAGGAGTAAGGCTAAATGTATACAGTGTATGACATATGCACTTGTAAATATATATGGGGGTAAGATGGTATTTTCACCACTTTTAATGACTCATATACCTCATTTTTACTGTCAAATGCAAACTCACGGGTAACAGATAACTACTCAATAATTAACATGTCAATTCATACACAAAGATGTCAATTTAGAATACATCAAAACAAAACCACTCACAAATTATTATGTCAACTTAAAATATGAGAATGTCAACTCAAAACATAGAATGTCAATTCAAAATTTGCACTGAAAAAAAAGATTTGTGGCTCATAGATAGCCGATTACTACTCATGAATTAATATGTCAATTCATACATAAATATGTCAATTCATATTACATCTAAATAAAATTACTCACAAATGAGAATGTCAACTCGAAATATGAGACTATCAACTCAAAATATGCCCAGAAAAAAGAGATTGGTGGGTTTGAGGAGAGAGAAATGGTGGATATATATTTTGTATCCATATAGATTAAGCCTACTCTATTTTGGGGATGGTAAATGTTTTTTACGGAAATAGATCCACTAGAGTTTTTAGGAAACTCTACCTCCTAGAGTTGGGCTAATCCTAGCCATTGAAAGAAAAATCAACGTTATAGATTACTCTATTCCAACTAACAATAGTAATTAAAGAAAATTAAAAAAAAAAAAACATGTTGGCTTCACTCCAGAAGAAGGGACGACAAGCATTCCCCAACCCAAAAATCTTCAATACTCAAATTCCAGATCTTCATTTTAATCATTCATCATCCAAAAATCTTCATTAGATAATCAAACCCAAATCGAATCTTCTAGAAATCATCATCGTCTCCTTGTTTTCGACATCGACTGAAAATAATCTGGTATGTTTCACGCCGCCGTATACCCACCACCGGTGACCGGAAAAAGGGTTTAGGGGTCCATATTCCGGGCACCTTAAAGTGTTTGATTTTAATTTTTTTTTTTTTTTGGGGTTCACCACACCCAACCTAAGGTGTCTACAGATTCCGACGGCGAAGCCGTCCAAAATTTTAGGGGTTGGAGAATGGCCGGCGGCTATTGACGGGGTGTTTCCGGCGGGAGTATGGTGGTCCGATTCTAAAACAAAGATGCAGGTAGAAGATGATTGTGGCTATGTTTCAATGTGGGTGAATGTATATTAAAAGATGTTGATGTGAGTTGATTATAGCCGTCCGATTAGAATTCAATGGCCCGGATTAAAAACTCCACCCCCTATAGTTTATTAACAACTCTAGAGGATTCGGACCCGTTTTTTACTGTGAGATTTGGAGTCGCGTGATTTCTTGTCGGTTGTGGAAACAGTCCCAATAATTTTCATTCAAGAGTCACAAGACGCTAAACGCCAATGCGATCATTTTGTCTAACTTCTCTGTTGAGACTGACATTAGTAACGGATTTGGCGGTAACTCTTTATTTTAATTTGTTTTTTTTCCATTTTGCGGTAACTTTTTTTAATGGAAATACCTGTCGAGTGTCGGGGGTGACATAGTGTGACATATTACTACGATGGTTGGGTAGTTACATTACTTACTACAGTAAATGAGAGATGTCACGGATTTAAATTCGCATATCCTCACTCCCACTACATTAACAGCTCTCATGTACCAAAACAATAAAAACAAAATTCGACTTGTTACTAGGGTTGAGAAACATCCAAATGTCACGAAAAATAGAAATGTTTATTTTTGGGTACACTAATTACAACCTCATACATGTTTGTTTAGTAGCCTTGAACTATATCAGGGCGTAATGTTTTATTTATTTCAGTAACATTATTCGTGTATGATCAAATTTCAGCTTCTCTAGTTTTTTCAAAAGAAAATATTATGCATAAGGCCCTGTTTCATAAGACTTATTTGCAGTAGTATTCAGATCAGTTCAGAATCATTCAGATCAGATCAGTTCAGAATCATTCAGATCAAATCAGATCAGATCAGAAATGTTCAAATTACTATCAATGTATTTGGTCCATAACTGATACTAATTCGTTGAAATTCAATCAAAGTTTCAACACATTCAGATCATATCAGATCAGTTCAGAGTCATTCAGATCAGATTAGATCAGTTCAGAATCATTTAGATCAGATCAGAATCATTCAGATCAGATCAGATCAGAATCATTCAGATCAGATCAGATCAGTTCAGAATCATTCAGATCAGATCAGATCAGTTCAGAAAGATGCAGTCCTATCAAACGGGGCCTAAGTAGCACTATACACCGTATTGTACTTTATACCCATGAGACAATTTTATATTCAAGCCGTATCTTAATTTGGATTCTTTGCCGAAATTCCAACTTCTAAGCCCCGGATTATTGTATCCCGAGAGCGTGAATTAGAAACACACTCAAGTTAAGTCGACCCCAAAAAAAATACACGAGTGTCTTACGTGGCAACAAAAATAAATCGAGACCATCCAAGAAAACCCGATGAGTATATTTTCCGTTTGTTTTTGAGAAAAGCAAATTGGGTGGGCCAAAAATGAAATACACCGTTGCACACAAAGCATAACTAGATTCGTCTCTTGCTAAAACTCTTCCCCTCCACGGCCTCAATCCAACATTATTCCCAAATTAAACCTAGACCACTAATCAAATTAAAACCCTTATTTTCCCCCCAAATCAAAATTTTCGACGACATTCCAATTCCCAATTCAAATTTCAAATCCCCAATTTCTTCAATCAATCATCAACTATGGTAGTAGTTCTATAATCCCACACTTGTTTGATTTTACGCATTTGATAGGTCAATTAATTTGGGGGGAATTGGTAATTTTGGTCGGTAAAAATAGTTAGAGGATAGAAGAGAAAGAAGGGTAAAAAGAAAATGTCGATGAGGATAAAAACAGTGGTGGATAAGTTCGTGCAGGAGCTGAAGGAAGCGTTAGAAGCAGACATACAAGACAGAATAATGAAGGAGAGAGAGATGCAGAGTTATATTGAGGAGCGTGAACGTGAAGTTGCTGAGCGTGAAGCTGCTTGGAAAGCTGAACTCTCTCGTCGCGAGGTTCACTTTCCCCTCTATTTTTACTTCCGATTTTCTGGGTTTTTTCAGTTTAATGTACCCTTTTTTGTTTTAATGTTCTTAATGTGATTGTTGCTAAAAATCTACCTGACATTGTTGATGCTACTCTTGTCATAATTTACAACATTTTTATGTTCTCGGTGTTCGACGTAGGGGTAAAGCTTGCGTACATACGGTCCCTTTTCACACGATACACGCGTAATGTTGTTGCTTATCTCCTTAACATTTTCGGCCCGAATTCTGTTTATAAAGATTTAGGTAGCAAGGACATTGGGTGAAATAGTTAGATGAAATGGAAGCTTAATTTTCTTTTGACTAATGGGTAACTATAGTATTTAGTAAGGGGGTCGTGATGTTTAGAAGAGTCTTCTTGGTTAAGCTAGAGACTTTACCGGGTTAATGTGGGTAAGATGTGGGTATTTGGGGTTGCTATATTGTATGTCGTCTTAGTACAGATGTCGGCTTGTTCCTTTAGCATTTGAGTTGGAGTAAGTCAGGAACACTGGTAGAGTGCGTTTTCTCGAGTTGTTCGTGGCCTAAAACTGCATAGTTTCATTTACTTACTGTTTGGTGTTAGAGTGCTTTTGTACATGCGTTGCTGTCATAATGTGATCAGAATATGGGATGAATTTAAGCTACCCTGAAGTGGGTGAATTTTGAGGATGTTTCAGAATGGGAAGGGAGCTCAGTTCTGTGAAGTTTGTACTGTTTCTGGTACTCAATTATGTCAGAGTTTGAATTTGTCGCGTCTTGATCATAAGAATTCAGAATGCTGACCTGATACTTGATAGAGTAGACCAAGGCTGAATTGTACTGTAGACTAGTTGTTCAGCATCAAGAAGTTAACCTATTATGTCAACTGTCAAGCATAGTACTGTCTTTTTGTCCACAAATCAGTGGAGGTAGGTGATATGATCGGTCTCCATGTTCCATTGGTGAGCTAGTAAGACTCGAGTGAAAAAATAACAACCGTGTTATCTGCAGAGTCCAAAAGTTTAGTTTGGTGCAACATTTAGCTAGGCGGTTGATTCTTTCATTCCCAGTGAGACATCAAGTGAAGTTTCTTTGAAATGGTTTTTGATGAATTGCTGATCTGTTGCAGGCAGAGATTGCGCGTCAAGAAGCAAAACTGAAGATGGAGCGAGAAAATCTAGAAAAAGAGAAAAGTGTGCTTATGGGAACTGCCTCGAATCAAGACAACCAGGATGGAGCACTTGAAATTACTGTCAGTGGCGAGAAGTATCGTTGCCTGAGGTTCTCAAAGGCTAAGAAGTGACTTCTTTTGGTTCATTAGCTGCTACAACTTGCACACTATCTGGCTTGGCATACTGCTTCCTATATGTTGCTGTCCAGGACTCCACACTGCTCTGCAAAGAGTGCTTTCACCCGTCGATCTACCTATCTCCACTGCTCTTTGCACAGCTAGTTTCTATTCCTTTCATTTCATTGCTTGTACATACGGCAGCTTATCCATATCATTGCAAAGAAGAATTGGAATTGAAGTCTATTTGGGCTTCAATCTCTTCCTTTCAGAAGTAGGTACTAGTTTGTACCCAAAAAAAAAAGGTGTAGTTACGAATTAGCTGAATGAAAAAAGCAATAGAGCTGTTCTCTTTGATGAATTTCTGGGCTGAGCTCTTTATTTAGTCTCACAATCCTTTCCCTTAGATGGGAACTAGGATACCAGTACTTTCAAGGTTGTTTTGATCGACTACAACTTTCTAATCCGAACTTTCTTTGAGGTCGCTCCAGTTTAGGTAGTGGTATCCACTATCCAGTTAGTTACGAGTGAGGGTCACGGGTCAAATTTGTATACGCAAAAGTTAAAATTTTAAATCGAAGAAATTGTTGATGAAAATGATTTTTGGGGAAAATAAAGCAATAGTTTAGGGAGGAGATAATTAAGGATTGTGCGAGATCATGGGGTGCGCTTGGCAGTTTTTTTCTCCTTTCCTTTCAACTGTTTGACTGACGTTCAAACTAATTAATGTTCTTTTTGCCTCCAAAAAAAAATAACTGCCAGTAACCGCTCTATCAGTAAACTCCTTTGAGCAGAAAACTACCTACTAGTAGCAATGAATCAGAAGACGAACACTCTCCTAGTATTAGCAACAAATTAAAAAAATGAGCAGAGGTAACATAATTCATTTCTACCCTTTGCTCTCTTATGTAATCTTTGCAACTTCTTCCCAATTGGTCTCTGGGATCATCATCAATGTCCGAAATTTCGGAGTCCGAGCCGATGGATTAACCAATGACAGCCCGGTATAACTCTGCCTTTGATACCGTCTCATTGTATAACTCGTATCATTATTATTATTATTAGTAGTAGTATGGTTCTAATATGATCAATTTATGTTATGTATGTGGAGGTTAGGCTTTTAATGCAGCTTGGGAGAAGGCTTGTAATTCAAGAGTAGGAAATGTAACAGTTTTGATCCCCAAGGGAATTTACCTGGTTGGTCCATTAAAGTTCCAAGGTCCGTGTCAAGGAGTCTTATCACTTGCGGTTCTAATCAGGGGTCACTTGAAGGCAACCACGGACTTATCGGAGTATGAAGTCGGATCTGGTTGGATCGAGTTTGCGTGGGTTGAGGGGCTGACCCTGAGAGGTGGTGGAGTTTTCGACGGTCAAGGTGCCCACGCTTGGCCTTACACCAATTGCCCTACTAGTTCAAAATGTGACCTCCTTCCTACTGTATGTCACTTGATTGTCTTATGTACATCTGGTGAATTATGTGTTATGCAAGTTACTGTCTCCGTTCTTTTGATTGTCAATGTTTGGTTTGGATAGCGACAGAGATTCAAATCAAACGTTGACAATCCAAGGCAACGGTGGAGATTATTAGATTTAGTAGATTGGGAAATGTACTTAATTGTTGGGTTTTTCTTTCTGGCAGAATTTGAAGTTTGTGGGTATGAACAGAACAAAAGTACACCGGATAACCTCATTGAACAGCAAATTTTTCCATATAGCTCTTGTACATTGCAGAGATTTTAAGGCAAACAGGCTTAAGATTTACGCACCAGGTGACAGTCCAAACACTGACGGCATACACCTTGAGCGAAGCTCCAATGTTCGTTTATATAGGTCGAAAATTGGGACCGGGGATGATTGTATCTCGGTTGGCCAAGGAAATTCTCAGGTCACTATCACTAATATCACCTGTGGACCTGGTCATGGAATCAGGTTAGCTGAAACTATGCATCAAAATAGTCTGATCAATCTGATTTATATTTGGTAGTACTTCAATTTTTCTTCTGCTTTTGCTTTGTGAAGTGTTGGAAGCTTAGGGAAGTATCCCAATGAGCAAGATGTAAATGGACTCGTCGTCAAGAATTGTACTATTGTTGGGACTTCAAATGGGATCAGGATAAAGACATGGGCTGATTCACCTGGTAGAAGCGCGGCAACTAACATAAGTTTCGAAAACATACTGATGAAGCATGTTAAGAATCCGATTATCATAAATCAAGCATACTGTCCCTTTGAGTCCTGTTCTTCTGAGGTAATACTGATACTATATGTTGATAAAATTACTTCATAATTTTGTAAAATGGAGAATTGCTTAGTTTTTGGATTATGCTTACTGATTTGCAGGCACCATCGAGAGTGCGACTGAGCGACATATATTTCAAGAATATCAGAGGAACTTCACTGTCTGAAGTAGCAGTGTCACTTTTCTGCAGCAAGGGTTTTCCGTGCAAGAATGTGTTCTTGCAGAATGTTCACTTGAACTTAACCACTGGAGAAAGACGTCCGATTTCGACTTGTGAGAACGTTGAAGCCAGATATATTGGCACTCAGATGCCTCCTCCATGTCCCTAATGTAATTGCAATGGCCTGATGACTGATAAACTTGGCATTTTAGAGTTACTGAGATGGAACAATTTTGTAATTTTGTGTGCTAACTTATGCTAATCTATGTAACTTTGTTCTTCTGTTCTTCCTTAGAGTTGAGGAATTGCCTTCTCTTCATGCTAAATTCTCAATTTATAGCGTGTCGTATTAAACTATAAGCATTTGGTTGAGTTGACACGAACTTAAGAATTTAACGTAGTATATAGCTAAGATAAGTTCACATGACCTATTATTCGGTTGGGGTATATTGTCTCTTTGACATTATTCGTGCAAAGGAGGCTAACGTCAAGTGAGGGTGATTTACAATTACAAGACTCAAACAATCTAACAACAATTCTCAAGGTCAATACAACACACAATGATAGAGAAATGTTTGATGTAGCACAGTGTATTGTTATATGGTCATCTCATTATACCGTGGACAAGAAACAGACTCATTTTCGGTGCTAAATCAAGCATGAGTGAGTGAGATCCTTCACTTAATGCATGAACGTAAAATGTTATCACGAAGAGTTTTGACGCTCTATACATTCATATTTGTCCGAAATCGATGGCGCAAAACAAAGAGTCCAAAGAAAAAAATCAGCCAAACCCGGTCCAGAAAAGAAAAAAAAAAACACGATCAATCGCACTCCAGTCCTCAGAAGTTGCTTGTCCAATACGCCCCATTCCCAATCAAACTCTCTCTCCCACTTCGCATATTCTTTCTTTCTTTCTTCTTCGTCTTCTTCCTGCTCTTCAATATTTCTCTGTTAAACTCCGCTCAACAACAAAAAAAAATTACAGAGGAGAGAGAAAATGGAGAGCTCCTCGGAAATGTTGGCATTCCCACTGCTAACGACGCCGATCGAGTCCAACTACAGAGCTTGTACTATTCCGTACAGATTTCCGTCCGATAACCCTAAGAAACCAACTCCTACTGAACTTTCTTGGATTAACCTCTTCGACTCCGCCACTCCTTCCTTCAAGTATACGCTTCTTTTTCTCTCTCCTCTCTTTTCTTTTATTCTGATTTTTTCATCTCGTTTTTTGATTAGTTTGCTGATTATCGTCGCATTATTGTAATTAATCGTGGTTTTGTTGCGAATTTGCGGAATTTCGCCGATTAATCAGGTTTTTCTTGATTTTTATTCGTGTACGGATCGGAATTGAATTTGATCACGATCACTAGCATTGACTGGAAAATTTTGGACTGATAGATTTTTTCAGTCGCACTATATTGCTAATGATTTCGCTGTGATCAATTTGCACTAATTTAATGGTGTAGCTGAGAGGTAGAGCGCGATTTCGTCCGAATTGGAAAGTATTAGGAAACTTAGGGGGAGTGTTCTGATGTTGCGGATTATTGGCAAGGCATTGCTTTGTTGGATTGTTGTGTATTAGGTGTGAACCTCGACTATGCTGGTATCGAGCTCGTGTGGGTCGCCTTTGAGTGTCAATTGCACTCTCTGACGGTTTAGTTAGTAGGCTCTAAATCCGCCTTTCTTGTACAACCTGGAAATGTGAATGTTTAATGACCTTTTTCGGTCTTCTTTCTTTACTTTTCGATATGTTTGGAATAGAACCAGAAAATAGGGAATGAGTCTGTGTGAAAGGTCTTCGTATATTGCTGAGAGTAAATGTGATAGAGAGGACAGAGGTGGGGAGAAAGCGTAAGCCTTAAAGCTTATCATGGAGACATATGGAAGTAAGTGAGAAGTTGCAAAAGGATCAATGACGAGTGAGGAAGGATCTGCTAATGTTTAGACTGTAGAAGAGATTGCCTAAATCAGACATATGTTTAGGAAAAAGGAAATAAGCGTAATGAATTCAGGGAAGACGGATTTTCTTTGTCGACCTAATCTGTAAATTGTTTGTATTGTTTTCTGTGTTTTAAGCATGTATGAAGCACAATGATCATAATCAAGAACGGATTTTTCTTTGAGATGAGAAGCTTGGGAGTGGATATCTTTGTTGCATTGCATCTGTCTTTTTGGTCTTTGATTTATGTATGCTGATTTTGAAACTGTTTCAGAAAACGGGCAGAGAGTGATGAAACTGTTCCAGATGCTAAAGAGAGAGCTGAAAAGTTTGCGCAAAGGTACTTTATCTCCTCGTTGCACTGTGCAGTTCCTTTATGTTGGGAATATGTTTGTCAACTACCTGTTGTTTTCTCTTAGTTGATGCAATAATCTCATGAATAGTAGTAGACTGGGAGCTCATGTTAAGATGTGAGAATAGCGATAACATTGTTCTGTGCAATCTGCATTTCATGTTTTCATCCTCTATATTATTACATCAGCATCTGGGCCAAAGGAAAATGAAAACTTGTTTTTAAAAATGGGCAATATGTTACATAATGCTATATTTCAGACATAATATGCTACAAAGGCATTGTTAGAAAAAAACTGAAAAACTAATCAGTTAAAGGTTGAAGGTGTCCGTACTAGTTATAAGGCATTCATTGACTTGATCTCCTGATTGCCTAGGTATGGAGCAATTCTTGAAGATCTGAAGAAAGATCCAGAGAGTCATGGTGGGCCTCCTGATTGCATTGTAAGCATATTTCTAAAACTCATGGTGAAGTTCTTATGTGATCTCAGGCAGTTCACTCACCATCCCCCTTTTCTCTTTGCCAAAAAATTAGCTACTTTGCAGGCTTCGGGAGCAAGTGCTACGAGAAGTGGGATTCAGAGATATATTCAAGAAAGTTAAGGTAATCTCTTGATTCTGGGAAGTGTCCCAGTCTAACATCATAGTTTGATTTTCTTACATGCTTTCTTGAGTACTTGTGTGGGACAATGGAGTTTACATGTTTAAGTTTTCTTATATACTATAGGATGACGAGAATGCAAAGGCTATCTCACTATTTCCAAATGTGGTCAATCTCAATGATGCTATTGAGGATCCAGGGAAGCGTTTGGAGAATTTGGTTAGAGGCATATTTGCTGGAAACATCTTTGATCTTGGCTCTGCACAGGTAATCTTTATTGTTGAGCTGTATTTTGAGAACTAATAATAATTTTCCACTGATGCTTTTTAAATTGCAATGTTACTGATTAACAAGCTATCATCGGTCCGGCCATAAAATGGTTCTTCTGTACCTACATTTTAACGATATGCTTTATATCCTGAAGCTTGCAGAGGTATTCTCAAAGGACGGGATGTCCTTTCTGGCTAGTTGTCAGAACCTTGTTCCTCGACCCTGGGTTATTGATGATCTTGATACTTTCAAACTGAATTGGACTAAGAAGTCATGGAATAAGGTTAGTTTTCCGTATAGTGACTTAATGGCAGTGTTGTAGTGCCTCATATAAAGCTAATTGACTCCCAAGTCCCAACACATATGTCCCTGCTCTGACAACATTCATTCTTATTTCATATGACAGGCTGTCATTTTTGTTGATAATTCTGGTGCAGACATTATTTTGGGAATTTTACCATTTGCGAGGGAGTTACTTAAGCGTGGTACACAGGTTTGTTTTTAAAGACTTACCCTCTATACCTGTTTAACTTCTGTACATGCTTGGCATATCATTATCAAAATTGTGAGCTTATGCAAGCAGCAGGGCAGTTTATCTCTCTGTTATGACAAACTAACAGAAAAAAGGTTTCCAGAGAAAGTTATGGTGTTCTGAAACCTCCAGTACAATTGGAACCCCTGTCTAGCATTAGGTCATTAGCTCTTAAGCCTTTATCTTCTAAGCTGCTGCAATTGGCTTTCTCCACTCGCGTCTTGATGTATAGTTCACACGGATAGAAAAGTCCCTTCTTGACCTACAACGCGAAAGTGGAATCCTTGTCTAGCTCTAGCCTCAATCTTCTAGTTCATGCACGTAGTACTCCGTCACTGTGTGGTATGATGTGGTGTGTGGTGTAGTTTAACTGATCAATCTTGATTTGTCTTTTTTCTCACTAATAATGCTGCTTCTTTGTTCAAAATTCCTTTGTTTCAGGTTGTCTTGGCAGCCAATGACTTGCCTTCTATTAATGATGTTACATATACAGAATTATTTGAAATTGTATCAAAGGTGATTGAATTTAAGCTGTCTTTTCTATAACCTTGCACAGTGTATACTATACTTTGTTTTTCTTGAAAGGAATTAAATGGAGTTGTTGAGGTTCTTTTTTTTTGGGGTATCAGTTGAAGGATGAGAATGGGAAGCTGATGGGCGTTGATATTGCAAATCTCTTTATTGTCAATTCTGGCAATGATTTGCCGGTCAGTAAGAAGCATATGTCTTAATTGTCAATTGCTTTTTCTCCTGCAATGTGTAACTGTTGTAAGATAATTGGTTCTCTATTTTGGCAGGTAATTGATCTTTCTAGTGTATCACAAGAGTTGGCTTATCTGTCTTCTGATGCAGATTTGGTTGTAATGGAAGGAATGGTATGTTCTTGCCCTGTGCTTACCCCCCCCCCCTCCCCTCTCTTCTTCTTCTCAGAACGCAGAACATAAGCCTTCACGACTTACGTGCAGCGAAATTATAAAAGGACGATAAAAGCATTGTGGTACTAAGATGTTGCACAAACTAATTGTTTGCTCTGAGCCCAAACTATGTGTTGACTGCAAGTAGTATGTACTCACTTCCTTCTTGCTTTTGCAGGGTCGCGGCATAGAAACTAACCTTTATGCGCAATTCAAATGTGACTCCATTAAGATCGGAATGGTAATTGTTTGATTCATATTGTTCAACAAAAGATTTTTTTTCTTCATTCAAGGCCTCAATAACCCCCTGTCTTCTCTTGAACTTCAGGTTAAGCATTCAGAAGTTGCTCACTTTTTGGGAGGGAGGTTGTATGATTGTGTCTTCAAATACAATGAGGTTTCCCATTAACGTGATGATCTCTGTGGAATAGCATTTGCCTCTTTATATGAGTGTTGCGGTTGCCCAAGAGTTTAAGCACAACGGTTTGTGGAGGGGGGAAGTGGGTAACAGATGATGACAATTTTTGTCTTTCGATGCTTCATGAAGGGGAAGTACAGGTGAAGTTTCAAAATTCTGGCTGTCAATAGAACTATCTCATATTTGTTGGAGATATATTCTCATTGGCTAAGTATCTGTATATTGTATTGCATCTTCAGGAGCTTGTTTCACTCAGATAGGAAACAATATAATGTCTAGTATTGTGTTGATCATAGTGACTATCTCTACACGACTATTCATGTATCAATGCAATTGCAGACGTATTTGCCAATGCGTTGGGCAGTGAGGTTGATTTACTGATTTATTAATATATGATTCCGAAATATCTCAAGTTTTGGAATCTGTCACAGAAAAAAAGAATGTTGTTGAATGAAATTCTTAATATTCATAATTTTGATGAAATGTTACAGGGCTTTCTCTTTCACTGTCAATTGCAACTAAATTGGATGAAATGGATAAATTGGAGGACACACAGTCTTTATTGTTAGTGTCTGATAACTGCAGTCGCGGACGAAACCCTGCTATGTCAGGGGAACCAGAAGAAAAACCTGTGTCAAGTTGATCATTTGTTCTTAAGAGGGAAGGAAGCCATCTTGTAGAGACCGCACATCCCTTCTCGGCGGCCATTGTTCCTTTTCATTCTGATGTACCCCTGCTCTCCCCATTTTGATCCCCATGAATTCTTCACAATGATGTAGTCTGATCCCCTTGTTGACCCGTACCCAACGGCCGCGACTCCATGATCTAAAGATGCTCCACAATGCCCATCAAAAACTCCCTGCAAAAGACATTTGAAATTAGTCACACCAAAATGTACACTCTATGTAGAAATTGTATGGTATTTTAAACCCGTTTTGTGAAATGAGTTCATCAAAAAGTTTTCGATTATTAGAAGGGAAAAATCTGAAGGTTACCCCGCGGTAGAACTGGAAGTCTCTCCCAGAAGCTTCAATTCCAACACTAAGAGGCTGGTGAGCAAGTGCCTTTAATAAGCTTCCTTCATCGTTCTCTGGAACATCTTGGTGGCCACTTATAGTAACAACTTCCATCTCCTCCTACAAAGTCAGTACACCATTTTTGTCAGCTTGATGCAGAAGAATGTCACATTTGAGTTCAGGAAGTTGCTGTCTTTTTAAGACTTTCTTACCTTTTTCGCGTCACAGCGTCCTTCTTCCATGAGATAAGGGTAGTCTTCCTCCTTGTGAAGTCCATTGGTTGAGACAATGAACTCGAAAGCGTTATCCATAAGCCCCCCATTGCAGCCGTTGTTGCTGATATCACAATCTACCAGCTCCTGCTCAGACAGTGAAGTCAGGTTTCCTGTGACAATCTGATTTATGCCTTCCACTGCAGCCACTGTCGAAAATGCCCAACAGCTTCCTGGTACATTGTTAACAACATGCATAAAATGTCAGGAGCCCTTATTATCGTTTGAGACAATGCGACCTTAAAATGTCAGGAACGGCCCAACTTACCACATGAACCTTGGTTTTTAACAGGTGTGACAGCTCCTTTCTTCCTCCAATCTACGGATTTTGGCACGCTAGCGACATCTCTGTAGACGAAATCGTGTGATGAGGATTCTGTCATTCTTTGTTGCGTAACTTGCAAGCCTAAGTACTTGTTTTTGAACTCCTCATGGCTTAAATCAGCGAACTCGTTTAAACCAAGCCAGTAGCTACTGATCTCCTTGTTCCTCTCATCAATGTGCTTCAAATTATCAGCAAATAGCTCAAACCTGAGCAGTTTCTCTTCAATGCTATTGTATCGCTTTTCGTGTTTCGACATCCATGATATAAACAGATCATGGAGCCTCTCGTGTGAGCTCAAGTCCTCAGGGGAGTAGCCGATGATAGAAAAGTCGTGAGCCGCGGCTTGGTACACTACAAGAAATGCACCCAAGGTGAAGAGAAAGATGGTGTGCAGGGGAAAATGAGCCATTTTTGTTTTAGTATATTGTGATGAGAAGGGTTGGGTTTTTGGTGAATGTAAGCAGAGGTTATGCGGGTATATTTATGCTATGGTCTAAGGGAGTATGTTGCTTAGAAGTAAAGTGGGATTAATATCTGTGATGAACAAATCTTTAAGGGTGGATGTTTCTTCTGATAGCCTTTGGTTGCAAGCTTGTTCCTTGTTTGTTGGGTGATATTGGTATTAACATTGTTTAATCAGATGTGTTGTGTACTTGTGAATTGTAATGCGATAAGTAATACGAGTAAATAATGTTCATGTATTACTCGATGATGCAAATCTCTAAACCTGTGTAAATGGTCGAGCTAGCTGTGTAATCCATTTAATGAACCGGCTCAAAATGCCTTAATACCAAGGTCGATAACGCGCTAAATTTGTGTCCGGTTCGTCTGACAAAATCGTGATAATTGTATTTGGATAAGTTAAATTGTACCTAGATATAGTAGGTATGTAAATTTGTGTCCGGTTCGTGTCATGTTATCGTGTCGTATTTTCGTACCTTTGTTACTCCTAACCTCGGCTTCATGGGAGAACACACGGGTTCGAACCCTGACTTTTGACTAAATGACATCATTTTGATGCAATTTTTTTTTCTTCCCTTCTCTCGAATTTCTTTACATATTACTGAAAAATTATTCAGAAAATTAAATCGTGTTTTTTGACTGAAGTTCAAATCTTTCAATCTGTTTGTTAGAGTGTTACAATCTAATTTATTTCTTTGCAAATTACTGAAAATCACAATTTATTTTCTGTATTTTCAAAAATCATGATGGGTAGATTACCATTATGCTTAAAATTAGGAGGAATTAATCTTGTAAATTTCACGCCTTTCGTTCGTCATCCATCGTTATTACCCAACCTTGGTAAAAAAAGGGGATGCCCAATTTCAATTTCATCTTGTTCATACTCAATTTCGATTTTTAGGAGAAATTTGCAAGAATTGAAATGTGGGCACCAAAGATTCATGGTGTTTTCATCAACTGCTGGTGAAAAGATTGGAACTTTTGACAGTGAAAGTGCAAATGAAGGTGAAAATGGAGGAGGACTGGGATATTTGGAGTTGTCAGATGAACAACTTATGAGTGAATGTGAAATGGGTACTTTCAAGACTTCTGGGCCTGGTGGTCAGCATAGGAATAAGAGAGAGACTGCTGTTCGTCTTAAACACATTCCTACTGGAATTATTGCTCAGGTTTCTTCTCTTTTCTTATCTAATTTTGCCGTTGTTGTTGTCGAATTCGTTGTTGTTGTTGTTGTTGTCGAATTTGTTGTTGTTGTTGTTGTAGAATTTGTTGTTGGTGGTGATTTTGTTGGTTTGATGGTGTGGAATTTGATGAATGCAAGGCTTCTGAAATTCGTTGTTGCTATTGTTGTCAAATTTGTTGTTGTTGTTGTTGTTGCTGTCGAATTTGATGTTGTTGTTGTTAAATTTGTTGTGGTGGTGGTGGTGTCATGTGGTTGGTTGTGTTGGTTTTGATGGAATGTGGAATTTGATGAATGCTAGGCTTCTGAAGATAGGTCGCAGCATAAGAATCGGGCGTCGGCATTGGTGCGCCTGCGTGCCCTTATAGCTCTTAAAGGTAAGATCTTGATCATTTATACTTACTGATGAAGTTCGATCGAGGATTGTTATTTTGAATGTGAGTGATTGAGATGGTAATGACTAATGAGTCATGGAGAAGTTAACAATTGTTACTTGATATGGAAATGTGAGCGAGCTCTTAGGTTCTGCATTGTGTCCCATGAGATTTTTAAAGTGATCATAGTTAAGCATTTGAATGAGGTGTTGTATAAGCTTGGCATACACCTGTTTAATGGAGGAAGTGAAGGTGATCCATGATGGCTCAAGGCTATGTCTTGTGTTCTTTGTCTGTCTTTGTTGGAAGGAGGATTGATGTCAGTATGTCACTCCTTTATTTTGTAATGAAGTCATGCCATGTTTTTGTTATTATTTGAAATTCACAGTTTGAGTCTTGGTGAACAATGCACTTATGTCACATTCCCAGTTTTATAAATTGCAATTGGTATTTGCCTATTTGGATGGCGGTGTGCACCTTTTTTTTTTCCTGGTGAGTACAGAGTTTCTTTCTGGTGATGCAAGGGGAATAGAGTTTCTTTCTGGTGTTTGGGAGATAAAATCTCACTACTATATGCCAATTTGATTGATGTCGATTTCGTTATTGGGTAGTGGCTATTCATCTTGAGCTGAATTCAAGTACGCTTGACTGTGCCTCTGTTTTTTTTTTTTCAACTTTTCCCTTTGTCTTCGATCTTTAAGCAATGGTCCAAGTCTAGTTCCTTTCCGGACTAATGCTTTGTTGTTGTTTGTAGTGAGAAGACCTGTAGATCTCAATGCTTATTCTCCTCCAAAACAGCTACTTCAGATCCTTCCTGCAAAGTCCACAGTCAAAGGTTCTGAATGTGGTTCACAAATCAGACCAAATAATCCGAGATTTGTTGAGGTGACTTTTGTCTGTTTCAAGTGTCCATATCTTAAATGTTGCTATGGAAAGTGCTAAAAGGTGTATTTGTGTTTAGGGAATGCAAGGATTGTTGGATTTAATTTATGCAGTTGACGGCTCGGTAGCAGATGCTTCTAAATTCTTGGGGTAATCTTATGCTATTCTATACTTTTTCTTGGAAAACTCATATCATAGTTCATATCAATTGAAAATTGTGTCTTTGAATGATGTGTGTTTTACCATTCATACTGCATTCACGTTGGAAATCATCTTCAGTGTGTCACCTTCAAGAAATCCATTAGATTTCTGTGAGAAGATTTATTGATTTAATAATCAAGTAACCATGATAACATCTGAATTTTTGTAAGGATTCCTTAACTTAATGCTCAACTGCAGTGAAGGTCTTTTTGTTTACTGTGTATACAAGTCTTCCCTAACATTTTGTATTGTTCACCACTTCTCCTTCTGTAATCCTTCAAACTTCTATTTAAAGAAATTTGTTAGAAAATGTCTACAATTTGGAGTACATAAATGGAACACTTGCTCACGATTATTTCTATATGTTCTTAGTTTAAAGTTTAAATGTCAAAATTACTTATGTCTAATGGGTCAGATGGGTTGGTATAACTTAACTGGTCCTTTAATGTGTTTCACTGTCTCCCGACCATTTGCAGAGTGAAACTTAGAAAGCAATTTTCCATATTTTCACTTTCAGATTTCATATGCTGCCTTTCTTTTTTGATTCTACAGGTTGAGTACAGGGGCTCTGTCACGGATTATACTGTCTGATGACAGCCTTCGGATAGCAGTTAATGAGTTAAGAGCTTCCAAGGTTGTAACTCAATCTTGTCTCCATGTTATTTCGATAGCATTAGTTGATGTGAATCTTAAGTGTTTTACTGCTATTCTCTTTTTAGAGCTTGGATCTGTGTCCGCCAGGTCACTTCTATGCCATGCCTTTCCCTTGCCTGTTTCCCATCTTAACCTTTGTTACCATATATTCACTCACGTCCCCCCTTACATAAGCATTATGTGGTTAGACTACGAGTCAGCTTCCCATCTCAACAGTGTCCTTGAGTTTTATTGCCAGTCTCGAACAGAGTAATTTTTGCAAGCATGTGTGATCATTGGTGGAGAAATACAGACCAGCATGTTGCCCCTCGTTCATGACTGATAGGTGAACTATACATCTATATGGGCAGAAGCAGAAGAAAGTGGTTAAATGTCTCATTGGTGGTTGCTGTCGATTTCTATGTTGGTCCACCATTAGAATGTAAGGTTGTCTTTGATTAGGAATTGAATGTGGGTAGTGTTAGTGATGTTGTAGTATTACGCGAACATATATATAATCTCAAATATACGAAGTCTATAATTTCTTCCCGTTTTTCAGCCGACCTTTCTGAACTTGAGTGTATTGAGTCTCCTGGGACTTGATCTGTCAAACTTTCTCAGTAAGGTATACCCTTGACCAATAATACAAAGTGCCACAGTAGAGAAAAAAAAAACTGAGTTCTCTGTTATGACCATGGGATCTGAGCAGCACTATGTCAGTTGAGTTCATTGTCTTTGTCTTAGTAACCTGATATCTGATGAACTTTGTACAGCATATAGAAGCATGACAATCATTTATTTATTGCAATAAAGTACAGTTCGCGCATAGCATCTTTTGTGCCTTTTCTTTTTCGGTTGATAACTTGATAGCATCTTCTATTAAAGTGTTACTAGTTTTTCTGGTTTACCTTTTTTTTGGGATGCATGATCGAAAAATTGTAGTGAAAGTATATTGTATCCGACTTTGCAGGGAATGAAGCCTCTCAAGTAGTATGGAGTTCTGAGATCATTTCTCTCCAAATACACTCCTTCCTCTGCATGCCTCAGAAACTGAAGAACATCCTACAACAATGTACTTATTTCGTGAATATTGTGAGGGGGCTGTTTTGTGATCCAGTCTTCATCCAACCCAGTGATTTCAGAGTTATGAAGATATTGTGGTTTTCCGTCTGGTATTCTGTACCCTGTGGAGCTCTCCTCATTCCTCAAGCACAGTTTTTGCTGCTGGTGCCCTAACATTGGCTAGTTGGGATTGGCAAGGGCTAGGCTAAGATGTGCTATGTGCGAGGACATGAATGACTTGGGCTCGGAAGGAGATACATATTTGGTTACGGACTTCCTCGTTCCAACTATGGGGGTGTGAATCGGTGAATGTGTGATATGAACATGTACTACATCTTCATCTCCGAAAAAAATAAAGTGCGAATCTTTAGCCATTTCAGGTAACCTAAATTGATTCAGATTGCTACCGACCTATAGCACATGAGTAATATCGCTTCGTCGTTTCTTGTACGTATTGTATACTTTGCATCCATTGGTTTATGGTGTAGAGATGAATTAAAAGAACCACTATCCAAATCAACACTGCTACGTTTCATATGCACACAAAAACTGTAAAACAACATTTGACCTCGAAAGTTTTGGGTAAAATATAAAGGAAAAAAAATTGAAAAGCTACTGTTACGACAACATGACAAGGATATGGATAAAAGTCATAAAACTAGAAGATAGCTTCTTTATGTTAAGTAAATCTCACGAATATTTGGATATAAGTATCTCAATAATCCCTTAAAAATGGACATGATAAAATAGAATTATGGAAATATCCGGCGACAGATGCATATGCTGATATGCATAACGCATCTGCGTTATTAGATTACTAAGTTTTACATATAAATACCTGAGCATGTTCGAGAAATAAGATCACATCAATCATTAGTTAACATATCACAAAGTAAGTCTCGTATGAAACCGAATGGGAAGGAGCAGTGGTCAATTGGTGATAGTCCTCATAAAGGACCAAGTTTGGAAGGTGGCTACTACGTTTACCGCATTAACGATTGTCAATTGCGAGCGCTGAGGAGTGTTAGGGCAAGAATTGATGAAGACAGAAATCTTGAAATACAAGTTATACTGATAATTAACCAGGGTGCATGCTTATGCTTTGGAGGTAGTTTGGATGAGGAATACGAATACATTCGTTATTTGCCTCCCGATGCCGATTTTCCAACTCGAGTATTCAACTATCGTGCGAGTCTTGTTGGAGGATACGTAGAACTCAAGATCAAAAAGAAGTTTGACGAAGACCCATCTTCATAGTTATATACATATATCGACTTTTTTTGGTTCGACCATGAACGTGTTAATTGGTGGATTCGACCATGAACGTGTTAATTGGTGGATTCGAGTACGTAATAGCATAACACACAATGATTTACTGAAAAACACAGCCTGCTAATTAGAAGGTGCGTCCAATGCAGAAGTATCAGTACTGCTCGAGTCTTTCTCTATGGGTTAGTTCAGTCCAGTATCCACTAGATCACGCTGTCTTGCCCTGTCGTGCATTCGTGTTCAACAGCTCAAGAAAACTGAATGAAGTTATGAGTAGACTTCGCTATCTTTGTAGCTTCCCAATTGAGTGCAGGTAAACGGAGACAGAAACAACTCTGAAAATCAAACCAAGTAGGAGAATTTACCAAGCCGCAGTGCAAGGAATATATACACTTTAACAGTTTACCATGGCTGTATTAATAATGCTTGGACAATTTTAAAGGATATACTTACGTAGTACCAAGGAAAAAGGCGAGGGAGAGATGAAATCCAAATAGGAAAACAGAAACAATAGCAGTCAGCAACATTGCGACTGAAGTGGAATACACCTGCAAGATAAAAGATAAAATAATCAGCTTACAGATATGCTTGATGTGAAATCTATCAGTATCAGGGGTATGAGACATTTGACTATAAACTATATATCATGGAAACACCAATTCATCACGACCATTTCAGTCACTCATACAGTCATACATATCTATACCCAGTAGGAGTAAGGCACATTTTCAAGAACTTCACGAGCATTGAGCATAAACAACAAACATATTCAACCTTTGTGATGAAGGGGGTTGAAGTTTACACGCAAGCAAATATGACTAGAATAAGGAGAAGCAGTCTTACCTTAACTATATTGTCAGCGTACTTCATAACCATTGAAACAGCAATGCCACTGCACATAACATGACGATCGTCAACAAACGGTCAACGGAAAATTAGCAAAGCAGGTGAACCCATATTTCACTTCTTCTTCTTGTTGTAGTTAATGGGGTGACCAACTTTCATGTGCAAGTCTTTTACCATGCTTTTGAACAGACCCAAATAGCCTAGCATGAACTTTAATTACTCCAAATCCTCTTTTTGATCAATATCTATGGATAAGAATATCAGATTTTTCCGAGGATGATTGCCACAAAAACTACCCCTGAATGAGATAGAGAAGAATATTGACACAGTACATTTTCAAAATCATACAGTAGTTGATACTATGCATAGGATATCAAGTCTCAAAGTCAGATGAAATTACCTGAGTGCATGGTTCACAATCATAAGAACAGTAACAGATGAGTAACCATGGAAGAAGCCCCTGCAAACAAGGAATGACAGACAAACAAGGAGAATTAACATTGGCTAATGCCATAAACCCGCAGAAATATTCAATTAATTAATCCCTGATCTGCAAAATTACACTAATACATGTTTATGATAATACCCTACGAACTTCAGTTCTTACTACTTTCAACAGAGAAAAAAGACAGAACACCAAGTTTGGAGGGAAAGGCTGAAAGATAGCCTACTTGTTTAAAACTGCATCAAAATCTTGAACCATTATGGCAATGGCATTGAAGATCATCCCAAAGACATATAAGTAGAAGTTCTGAACATTTATGTTTCTCTGAGGACGCTTCTTGATAATAGCCTGAGAATAGAAGATATGAGTCAACTACTGCTCATATAATCATTAATTCATCACCAATATAGTTCCTGATAATATGGATATCGGTTCTATATAAATTCCAGTTTGAATATAACTTGGTGAATGACTTCTACAATGTATGATGTTTCCACAATGGAAGATATTGATGATGAACTAACCTCAGTATAGACACCAGCAAATCCACTAAGAAGAGCCATGACCTACAAGAAATCACCACATTTTAAAGTCAATAGGCGTAAGTTATGTACTTATGTTGTCTCAGCAAACATCACTAGGATAGAGCAGGAGAGAAATGAAGTCTCACAATGGCCATCATCCAACCTTGGAGTGAAGTTTCAAGAACACGATCAGAGCTGCATGCACATGAGGAAAGCTAATTAGTAATGAAGAGACAACGATATTCTGGATACTACAAAGCCAATATCAGCTGCAACATTTTCATTGCTAAAGATAACAATACCACAAAGCAACTCTTACTTTGATTTAAGCTGAGCTGTGGTGCAACCTGCACACAATAGGATAAAAGCTGCCCATTGTACTTCACTCAATCTGAAAGGAAAAAAAAAAAAAAATATCTCATTTTTTTTTTTTTACATTGTACACACTTGTGCAGCCAAGCACTTATTGCAAGCATATTCTAATAACTTGGAAAACTCAGCAAGCCTATAGTGTTTGTTGTAACTTGTAAGTAAAATTATTCCTCCAAGGGCAAATTAGCAGATTGGAACCAATTTATCAGTCCTCATACTACCTTCGAGTGAGCTTTAACTATCCGTAGATTATAAACAGCATGGAATTGAGAAAATATGTGCAAGGAAGGGTTAACTTGTTTAGTGAGAACAGTGAAAGGAATTTATGGGCATGACTCAACAATCACAAGTCCAGACTTACCGTCTTTTAAGAATAATACGGTATAGAACACCAGTGCTAATGATATTCAGGTTTTTCAATATCTGATATCCTGGAGCGTCCACATATGCAAAGATATAATACTGTTCAAGGAAAAATGTATAATGAGAGAAGACAAGCGACCAAATTAGAGACTTGTTCGAAGATAAATAGTTCCATTAAAGCCCCGTAGACAAGTACAAACCTGAAGTAGGTTCTTGACAAGATAAAGTACTGCAGGAATGGGATAAACAATAATTTCATCGATTGTTGTGCTTAACCTGATATTACAAGAGAAATGTAATCAGCATGGCAGATAAGGAAAAGTTAGGTCGACAATCCACTCTAGGATCATCCGAACTGAATCCACACTATTTGATCATCCTAATCGATAAGCAGAAGAATTCAAGAACAACTCTAACAATCTACTGAATTAGGCGGCGACCAATCAATCATCCTATCACATAATACTTGGAACTTGGAAGGGAATACTCAGAAAAGCAAAAGTCAGAGCTCACTAACCTATTATCTTCATTAACACCATCTTTTCGCCATATCCTTACCAAGGCTGCAAGCGATAATGCGCATTTTAACGTTTCGACCTAGCTCCAGAAGAGAAAAATATTTCAAGTTAATCCCCATAATTGAAAGAGAAGCTTTGATAAATATGAGCGAAGTCTAAGAATAGTCAGAAAATGACTATTTGCGCAAACCAGCGACTATGTATCAAGAATTACATCGCTCAAGCTAAGAGAACAGTTACCAAGGGCAGGTACAGCTATTGTAAGCATTGTTCATCAAAAGTTTCGGTTTGATATTTACTTCCTGAAAATCTAGGTCTATACTCTCAATGACGAGTCCAGACAACAACGAACACAGAAAAACAGAAACCAAAAAAACACCGGAAACTAAAGCCAGGAAGTTCAATTCAAATAAGAGCGAATCTCACCAGAAAATTGGCTGTAGTGACACTATATTCATACTTCCCAGCTCGCTTAGACCAGACAATAAGTATAGCTTGTGAACTAGTCAGTACAGTCAGCGCAAACGTAACCAGCGACCTAATCTCGCGAAAAAACAACAGCCAGCACCGCGAAATCAGTACACAGCAACAACAATTCTAACACATCCATCAAGTACTAACATGTAACCGCAAAACCGAAACAGCGAAATCAAACATACTTGCGTTTCCACTGAGGTTTTACACCTGAAATCCCTCCTAATGCAGCTACATTACTCACAGTACCTCCTGATATTCGCCGAATACGGTAAGAATTAACGTTGCAACACTAAAATTAGGGTTTTCAGCATCAAATTATCCTAAAATTGAAATTACAAGAGCAAAAATCAACCAAATTCCAAGGAAATGAATATTAAAATTAATAATTAAAGTACCTTTTCCCCGCGAACTTTCTATATCGACTTCAGATTCTTCTTCTCTATCCTATAAAAATGAAACAAACATATATTCCTCAAATTCTCTAGATTTGCATGAAAATGCGACCAAAAATAATCAATAAAATCAGAAAAAATGACATTATGAAATGCGAAATGTATAATTAAGTGAGGAAATGATCGGAATTAGATTATTAAGAAGTAAAATCTCGAACAAAAATGAGAAAAATCGAATAAATTGAAATAGCGGAAACATAATTTTTCACGAAAGAAGAGGAAAGAGTGTGTGATTGAGTAGATTGGGAGGATGAGGAGAGAGAAAAACCTGATCCTTGATCTTGCGATACTCCATTGATGATGAATTAGGAGAGAGAAAATGTGCCTAAAAATTGTGATCTTCTCAGTGAAGTAAGTGTGCAGAGAGAGTGATGAGTCTGTGCGTATGAACGAGAAGCAGAAAGAAAGAAGCGTGAAAGGGAATCTGATTTTCTAGCTACTGGGTCGGGTTTGTTTTATTAATTGGGTCCAATCTAGTTTGTGTGACTGGCCCGATAATTCTGGCCCAAATTTTCAAGTCAACATTAACATGGCCATATTTCAAGGGTAATTTTGGAAGGATAACTATGGTCCCGTGACCATGAATATTATGGTGGTTCTTTTAAAATAAAGAAATGGGAGTTATGAATTAAAGTACGAAAATTCTATTAAATTTGGTCTCAACTATAATATTGTGATAGTATGTAGACCAGTTTGGCCTTTATAAGTTTACACTTATAAAGCATTGTCTAAGCGTTTTGAGTTTGTCTAATTCAACTTGCGAGACACTAAGAGCATTCGAGCATAAACTTGGCTAAAATTTTATCAATAATGGTTAAATAATACTCAAGGGAAGAAGGTAACCTCCTCATGAGTCCAAATCTTACTATCCAAAGCTGAGGGAAAGGTTGTGACGATACGTCTTTTTGTAGGGTCTTATGTTGGTTTAATGTCCAATTTTCCAGTTGATTTATCAATCATTTATTATCGTTACTAGACTCTACTTCCTTTTAGGATCCAACTTTTTAAAACGAGTTGCTTACTTGCTTATCAAATACTCTAACAAAATAATTGAAGAATACTCCAAAAATGTCGTGGGAAGATTCCATCAATATTTGTAAGAACAACAAAATAACAAAGGGAGGGAAGAGTCAGAAAATCTAATTTACCAGTCTAAAAATAGTCTAATAGCTAGTAGTCTAGGCCCACTACTTAGACCGGCCCTGAAAACCCAATAGAAAAACACAAAAAGAGAAAGAAAATTCAAGAAATGATTTGCTGTCGGCGGCAGGCAATGTAACAGAACCAAACCAATGTTCACCGACAGCTGCACGTGGTCCCACATTATTGGACAACCCACCCTTGCCACGTAAGAACCAGCCCTCCATTCCCTTTCCCGCCCATTCTCATTCCCGCCACGTGAGGGAATACCAATAGCTGACCCGGCCCGATACATTGCGCCCGTACGCTATTGTTTCTTTCTTCCCATAATATTATCGCGCGGCGCATTTCATGATCATATTTATTAGTGCTTGATTATGTCCTTGGCTAACCTCAATCTCAATTAATCTATATAATAAAATCTTTATTTTTGGTTATGCCACTCGATCTCCTTTTGTATAGTTCTAATCAGTCCAGTCAAGTAGTTCAATGTTTAATTCCTTGCCTTACTCAGAAATTATGAGTCGTTATACAAAAAACATAAGGTTTTTTGGCATAAGTCCACATTTATAACTGATTTCAATCCGTGTATCCAATGTTAACATAGCAGATAGATAATCACTTTCTCAAACACCAATTTATTTTCAACGAACACAAGACTCATTCAGAAACGGACAAGCTTTATTTATCGTATATAAACAATCACAACGACCACTATCAATCGCCAGAAAATGTGAAAATGCCTAATACTACTCCATTTGGTGATTTGAAATAAAATTATAAGACCCTACCATGATCACCCCCACCCTCCTCTTTAATTCCTTTATACAACTTCAAATGACAAGGAACTTCAACACAAAAGAAGAAACTTAATAAAGGTGGAATCAAATACAAATAAGCCAGCCTGTCCATGTAAAAAAAACCTCATATACTCTTCTCATATTCCCATTCCCATTCTCATATGATACCACCTCCATATTTTCTTCCCTCCTTCACACTCTTCCTCTCCCAAAAACATTAACCCAAAAAAAAAACCATAAAAAATGAGCTCTATAGTTCAAACAATTACTCAAAAAACCACATCAAAAAAATCACTACCAATCTCAGCATCATCAGCTGAGCAGGATGATCAGCCTGGGCTGCGGCACAGGCTGTCATCCCTCTCATTGAACCTCAACCCAAGCAACATCTCATCATCCCCGGCCGCGACTTGGGCTATACACAGGTCCAAGTCACTGTCCTCCATGGGGGAGAATGCGGGCAGTTCGATCAAGAAATGGTGGGAAATGGGCTGGGCTTGGGTTTTGTCTAGGAAGCCCACGTTTGCGCAGGATTTGGAAATGAATGAAGAAGAGAAGCATTTTCTTGGGTATCAGTATAAAGGAAGTTTAAGGCATTTGTTTTTTAAGGTCAAGTCTGAGTTCAGAAAGTTGCTTAGATATGATGATATGACTCTTCCTCAAACTTTCAGGTACGAAAATCTTCATAATAACGCTACTACTGTCAGAAGAGCTACCCTTGGTTGATTTCAAGACGTACGTACGTATATGGTCGTCGAAATAAAATGCGACACAATATTAATCATATTATATGATATGATATGATATGATGTTCGATTTATATAAATCGTTGTTATATGAAGAAACATGAGAAGGAGAAGGGATGGTGGAATGGAGGGGAGTTAGATTGTTGAAGGGTAAATATATATTGTCGTTATTATTAGTAGTTTAAATCATTTATTACTACGCTATTGGTTTATTTCATTTGTTAATTTGATTTTGGTAAATTTCGTGGTAGATTTGTGTTGGGATTTAGTGTAATTTGTAACTTGTACAAGTAATAATCAAAGGTTCTCGTTTGATTGTAAGCCACAACTTCTATGTACTTTGCTCTTAATTGAAAAAACAATTAAGTCATCATTCATCAACTCGCTTTGTCTTTTTGTTCTACTACGCGTTGTAATAAGCGTAGATTGTTTTTGTTTTTGTTTCTGTAAAAGTAAAAGTTGTATATATTGCTCTACTTAACGAACATGCACAAATGTTACAATAACGACGTACGAGAGTTCCGATCTATTGACAATGTCAAATTTGAAAAGTTCAAATTGGCTTCTTTAAACCATAAAATGTATGTTCATGGTAGGAGCACATTAATCATATTAATCCAACTTGGGTTAAGTTCAACTCTTTGTAAAAGAGCTTCTAATATAATTGATGAACATTCCAAGCTGTCAGTGACATGTCTGGTTGTTTGAAAGATACAGTACTAGTCCAAATTATGTTGCAGGCTAACAATTGTTTTCAAGTTAATTATACACAAAGATAGCCAATCAATTCCTCTGGCTACATTTGTCAAGACATTAGACAGCTTGTTTTCTTTGATGTGTCTTCCTTAACCTATAATTCGACTATTGAGAAGGCATGAGACAATGAAGTACAAACAACAATTCGTCGACGAATGTCAACTAGTTTAACCGATACGTCTGAGTTCTTTTTAGAAGCGAAACTCGTTTTCATCAATATTGTCCTCCTCCATCGATCTCTTTTGTATCGCATTAAATTTTACGTAGGTGCCAAATCACATGTACTGATTGGGAAATTAAAGCCATATATTAATCGGCCAAACTACTCAAATGATGATACTATTACAAGGTTAAGAGACTTTTAGGTGAAAAATGATTAGTGGCAAATTGACTAATTATTATGAGCACATGCTCCACCTTATAGGATCACCGACAGTTCCAGGTGGAATTTTATGCTCCAGAACGATGAGCTCTTGTTGCGTTCCTCGACTATTACTTGGTCACCAAAAACCATATGCGTTTCACACCTCTGCACCGCCTGCAGTTTACTAGTACAAAACTATATTTTCATCGAATTCTTTACGTTTGTTTGATTATATAAATACGAGTAACTCAAAGTAAATGTAACGACTTTTTATGCTCAACTCCGTCCACTTAACAATATGAAAGAGTGCTACTGGTCGTTCGATACTACACCGTACCTAGCTACTTAGCTAGTAGCTAGGCGTTATTTAATTGAAAGACTCGATAGTCGATACTACTATTATCGTTATTGTTATTTTTATTTATCAATTGACATGTTAGGAATTTTAGGATATTATAGCCCACAAAATAAAATGAGAAAGTCATGGTTATGTGGCTAAGAATATTCGATTTATGGGGATGGTAATAAACCCTCAACAGTCCATATGCCTGAGGCTGTGCTGAAGATCAGATAACAGAAAAAAGTGCACACAGCAGAAATGGCTTCAGCATCAGCAGCTTATAACACTATCAGCATCTCACACAGCAGGAATCTCTTATCACCTGCTTCTACTTCAACACTTCAGAACAATCCTGTTTTACCAGTTTTTACCCATAATTCTCCTAAAGTTACTGCGCTGTCAAGCAGTAAATTTACCATCTGTTCAGTTGCTCAGACCACTACTCCAGAAGTTGAGCTTCAATACACCAGCAGCAACTTGAGTTCACCTGCCTCTATTGACAGTATGCTCTTCTAATCACAATTCCCAACTTTTTTTTTTTTTTTTTACTGTTGGTTTGGTAATATTAAGCCGCTAGACTAGTGGTTAAGATTGAGGTAACGATGTTCAGTAGTACGTTAGATAGGATTTATGTTTGAAATTTCCCGTCCTCATTCATTGTACTGAACTTTTGCGCCTTATAAATATCAAATGGACCCACGAAAAATGTACTATATACTTTTGCAGAAACAGTGAAACACTGAATTAATTTCTATCATTGTTAATGGATTTTACCCGCCTTATGGTGGGAGCTTTTAAGGCGCTGGGGTAATGATATTGTACTGTTTATGCAGAGCTTATATTTGCTCATTTTACTTGATATCTCAGCAAATTTCAGCAGAATTAAGTACAAGCTTGGCAAAGTTCAATAAAATTCATTAAAATTAAACAAGATTGTCATAGAATCTAAATGCATCAATTGCCTGTGCCATAAGTGCTAAAAACTTAAAAAGTACAAAGATTTGCTGACCTGAGAAACTAGATATACAAGGCTAGTTCAGATTGTTTCAGCTTCATTTGCACAGGAATTATGCTGCTATATTGATTATGAGACTGATTAATCTTCGTTTTCGATATGTTTAAGGTTGGTCTGAATTTGCGAGCAAGGTGTCAGGTGAATGGGATGGGTTTGGAGCAGATTTTACAGTAGAAGGAAAACCTATTGAACTTTCTGAGTCAGTAGTTCCAGAAGCCTACAGAGAATGGGAAGTTAAGGTTTTTGATTGGCAGACTCAGTGCCCTACATTAGCCGACCCTCAAAACTTCCTGCTGTCATACAGGAATGTTCAACTCCTTCCCACTGTAGGATGTGAGGCTGATGCAGCCACAGTATACAGCTCGGTCGAGAAGAATGTAGGAGGAAAAGAAAACAGTAATGTCTTGGCATTTGCATATCAGAATACTGGCTGTTATGTGTCGATTTCTCTGGTCGAGGAAACTGGTTTGTATAAAGTGTTGGAATTGGAGCACAGTCTGATTGATCCTCGAGATAAGGAGTCTCGAGTGAGAGTTGTTCAGACTCTTCGTTTGGAGGACTCGAAGATCAAACTGAAGAAGCTTAGAGTGTTTTGTGAGCAGTGGTATGGGCCATTCAGAAATGGTGATCAGTTAGGTGGCTGTGCTATACGCGATTCAGGATTCGCGTCTACTGCTGCTCTGAATGCTTCTGATGCTGCAGGTTCCTGGCAGAGTCTTAACGCTCTGGCTAACTACCAGGGTTCACCTAATGTAAGTCTTTTCACCTTACAAGTTTCTTACAGGAATTACAGCTTTCCTGTTTTCCTGATTTCAGTTTCATATAAATTTGACAGGAAGTAGTCCAAGAACTTAGAGGAAGCAGCACAGAGAAGCTTGTCAGAAATGAAGATGATCTGATCGCGCTGCCACGACAACTGTGGTGCTCACTTAAGGAAATTGGTAATGGAGAAAGTTATGCAGAGGTTGGTTGGTTGCTAAACAGTGAATTTGCTATTACATCAAGGTGCATTTTCTCAAGTGACTGTCAAATAAAGGTACATTTCTAAAAGCACAAACTTCTAAACGAACCCATTTCGCGAAAACAATTCTGTGTACACTTTCCTGTGAAAAAGCTCATCTAAAAGTTTGTTCATAAAAAGACCTCATCTGTTGTTGAATCTGTTTGCAGGAAGTGGCTGTTAGGAATGAGACTGCTGCTAAGATCTGAATTTGAGATACTCACATATAACATATATATAAATCGAAATCTCTATACTTACAATGTTTAAGCTGAAGTTTAAAGATAGATTCAGCCTCAATATGTAGAGTTGGACTTTGCCAATGTACCCAAATGTTGTATACCCAAGTGTTGTACTCTGGCTCTGCTGACATCTATAATAGTGAAAATATATGTCACAACGTGTTAGAAACCCGACTTTATATTCTATATTGCGTCTCTGAGGGCGTAGAATGTCTACCATACTCCGAGCAATTTAAAATTAAGATAATAGAAGATATTTAAGCGAACACGGTGTTTGTGAATAACCACGGTACACATTTTCCGATTTTTTTAATAGATTGGCTGTTGTTACATTGCAAAGGATAAGAGACACATCCTGATCCTAGTTACATATGCAAACATGTTGTGTATTACTGAGAAGTTGCAACCAGGAAGTACAATGCATAGTATTAGTCAACGAAAGACAGATCCACCAAACCACTTGTACAGTTGACTTTTACAGCTTCAAACTTCTGATCACATTGATAAAACCCCCCAAAACCAGCTCCTTCATCATTCTTGTACCATAAAAAAAATCAAACTAAAACAGAATCAAATTTCAAGTATTTAGACAAAATGAATCAGAGACTCAAGGCGCTGTCAATAGGGTTAGTAGGAGCAGCCATAACCTTGTCTGCATACTCGCAAACCGCGCTCTCTTCCAGCAACTGCGTAACCATTGGCTTCCTTGTGCTCGTCTTTGCTTTGATCGTCCATGAAGGTTTCATCTGTATCTGATCAGTTTCGAGATAGCGTATGGATGAAGACTTGCTGCTCTTATTTTCCTGTCAGTAGCATATTATGTCATGTTGTATGAATGAATCAGTATGTATCTGAGAAAGTTTTCCTGTTGTACTAAAATTATGGAGTAAGATTATTACTCATTTGTGTTGACTTTGATCTTTTTATCTTGCTTAGAAGTTTCTACGGCTTCTCGCAGAAGCTAACCCTGCTAACTCTTTAAATGATCAAAGAAATTGTTCATAGATACAAAACACTGTAAGAAATACATGGTTCTTTGTGCCCAGATTCATTTTGGATCTTGAATCTTGTTGTGTCCCAGACTCCACGGTTGCGTGCAGTTAACAATGTTATACGGAGTATACGCTTGTAGCACAAAAAGGCAGCTACAGCGCAAGCGAAACATCATGCGTCTCAGTTGGAGACTAATTGCAAAACTCAAAAATTAATCTGTGATCTTCATTTCCATGACAGCACAACTGCAACCTGTGTTTTATACTCCCTCCGTCCCCCTTTAAACACCTCATACCCAAAGTTCCAAAAAAATTCATGCAATTTTTTTGGAACTTTGATTAACCGATTAGCGTGTACAAACTCCTCAATAAGGGTGCGTTTTGGGTATGGGGTGTTTAAAGGGAGACGGAGGGAGTAGTTCATAAAATCTACGCTGCACAAGATTCAAGTTTGCTTTCTGAGACTTAATCATGGTATCAAAGGATCTAATGCATAAATAATACAGTACATTTCAAAACAAGAAGAATGAGGAATAATTTTACACACAAAAAAAAAAAAGTAAGAAAAAAAAAAATTTCGAGGGAGGTACTTTTTCCATTCATGATACACAGATAGAGGTCCAAATCTTACATGAACAACATACAAAGAGGCAACTTCTAAATTCACATTGGCAGCAGCTTGAACAAGTACTGGTCTTTTTTCCGTTTCCAAGACAGCCCATTGAAAAGTACAAAACGAGACTGAGCCTTCAAGCGTAGAGGATGTAATATAGTCGAACAAACCTTAAACCTTGTTCTTCCAAACACATAAATACAACAGTTGGCAAAGAGGATTCTTTCAGATCACTGGTTATGGAGCTTTGTATGTTCTGCTTCAGGTACAATATAAACGTGCAACTTCTAAGACGCTTACAATCTTTACAAATAAACCACCACAGAACTTGAGTTGAAGAAGAACAAAACTACATCTCATGGCTTTATCATCCATTGCTGTACAAACCTGCAAATGTCACAGAACCACCTTGTAAATCAATCTTTCCAGAGGTTCGTACGCAGTTGATTGGAAAAAAGCACACCAATCTAAATTCTGCTGCACCAATTTTTTAGTACTACATCTCAGAACCAGGCAGAATCGCAGTCTCACCAAGGCAATAAGAAATTCTGTGGCTTTACTAAGGTTTTAGAATGGGCTGGAAGAATTGAAAATCAAAAATTACATAGAACGCCAGTTTCAATAGCAAATGTATTGAACTCAGCTGACTTGTGACAGTCATACTCAACTGAACAAAGTTTAAGCGAAATCAAATATATTGATTTGATCCATCAACAGCATAAATACAATGCACTAGTCAACCGAATCTAAGAAGAAGCACAATAGCATAAAAAGGTAAGCACCTTGCGGAACAACTGCCAAAGGTTAGTGAGCTCCAGGGGCATCTCTCATGCTCATATTCAGGCTGTTCCGCATGGTTCTTCTGCCTATCCCACCATCACCTTTTCTCATCATTGCTACAAATTCACCATAATCGATTAACCCATCCTGGAATTGAAGAGAAAAATAAACAAAAACAAAGGTCAGCATGGAGTATGTGAGCAAAATTCAATACATTCTGAACATGAGTAGTACAGTACACACATATCAAGGTCAGATTGAACATTTGAGGACTAAGAAGAATCAGCAATTGATTTCACTTCGATACTCTTCAAATAACAGGTTGGGGCAGGAGGGGTGAGAATGACGACTTACATTATTTTGGTCGACCTCCTTTATTATATCTTCAAGGAAGAGATCATTAAGTCCCTGTTCTTGACAGGCTTGCTGGAGTTCATCAATTGTAATAGATCCACTTCCATCCTTGTCAAAATACTGAAATGCGGCCACGAGATGTTCGTCACGCTCGAGCTTGTTGAGATGAATAGTTGCAGCTATAAACTCCCCATAATCAATGGTACCACTGTTGTCAATATCAGCCTGCATGAACAGAAATTCAGAATAGACATTAAATAAGGAAACTGTTGTCGCTAGTACAAACATCAGCTCATGATTCAGAGTATTACATAACATAATCGTCCAAGATAAGAAGTATCATTATACAGAAATCTCAATCATATAACTATGTTGATCTTTTTATGGACATTCGCACAATCTCTCATAATATAGATGGCAATAGTATAGATATTACAAGTCTCATCAGTCAAAGCCCCCACAAATGAAATGATTTATAGGTCTATGATCACAACATCCCACATATGTGAGTTGTAAACTGTATAGTACACAGCATAGGCAATGATACCATCACCATATCAGGCTATAGAGTCTGAGTAAACAGTCATAAATAAGAATTTACAAGCAAACCATTGTCACATAAATCAAACAAAATAGATAATGCGATAAAACCAAACAAAATCCTATATCGTATCACACACTCCAAAAACACTTTCCTAGAAATCAAACAATAGGATAAGGAATCATCCCATAGTAACCAAATCCTTACCGCATCCATCAGATCACGTATCTCTGTATCTTTAAGGTTTGAACCATATCTTTTTAAACCAGCTTTAAGCTCCTCAAATGTAATTGCACCACTGTTATCAGTATCCATTGACTGGAACATTTCTCTCAATCCAGCGATTTCTTCCTCTGACAAGCTTTCAGCTATCACCTGCAGAAAGTAGACGAAGAAGGGAAGATTAACTTCATATCTCCTGTTTTTCTTTCCTCTACCTAAAATGAATTTAATCAACTGAAGGTGTATCCTAGCCGAAAAAAAGCGGGGAACGGTTCAGGTTTGAGCTATTACATCCTGAAAACCCACAAAGAGTAGTAAACAAAAACTACTATAACTGAATACCAACACCTTTATATAGAGCCCAATAAAAAAGAAAACCTTTGCATAGAGGTACCAGTTGTCAGGCACAGAGACTAGAAAGACCAGAAAGGTATCTGATTTCCTTGGAATTCCTTTATATTATCTGGAAGTGGGATGCGTCAACAGCCCATATACACATTAACACTCACAAAGGGTTCTCAGAGAGCCTGAGCAAGTCACTACCATCAACTTTCTCAACTTACAAAACCTATTCTGAGAGTAGATGTGGCCCCTCCTATATGTTCTACAAAATTCACTCATGCAAAACTTCTCTGAAAGCCGAGACCACAAGGCCGAACAATACCAAATAACAATGACACATGGTAATGCAAGTTGGAAGAGTCATTGTTAAGTCACTTAAAGAGACTGTGACCTATGAACACTTCCAACATCCAGCAAGACCATGACATGAAACCTGAAAGGATCGCATATTGCTCCTCCAAAAGTTTTGACAAAAACTTAAATCATACTTTTATAAAATACATACCCGTAAAGCCATTTTCTTCAGCTTGTTCATAGCAGAGAAGTGTTTCAAACGAGAAAGAACAGCAGGGTCCAATGCTCTATCTGGTGCAACCCCATTTTCACAGATCCAAGGATGACCTACAGCATAGTGATTGCATTTTGGTAAACAGATTCCCACAAAAGTTTATAGATGGGCAATTCTTGCACCAATAAAGCCTTTAATTGAACACAAGGCTTAATGGAGACTAAGCTTACATAAGACTTGATGGGCAGTTAACCGTTCTGAAGGTTGTGAACAGAGCATCTTTCTGATCAGATCCTTTGCACTATCAGAGATTAGGGGCCACGGATCTGAGTCAAAGTCAATATGACCCTTTAAAACTGCATCAAATATTCCCTGCTGCGTTTCTGAGAAAGAATACACGAAGAAGACATGAGAAATGTTCGTGAATTGCACGATATAACAGCATAAGCACCACCGTAATGCATGAACTACATACCAGCCCAAAATGGTGGCACACCACTGAGCAAAATGTACAAGATAACTCCAGCAGTCCACACATCAGCCTCTGGGCCATAATGCTTCAAAAGAACCTCGGGTGCAACATAGTAAGGGCTTCCGACCACATCCCTAAACACCTGACCTGCAATAGGAATGCAACTTTGTTTAGACATATACCATTGAAAGATTCATGCTTTGTAGTCTTACCTAAAAGATATTAAACGATCACATCTATACAGCTGCTGAAGTAATTTTAGCTCAGAGTTTAGAAAGCATTACACTGGCAATAAAGTGTAAACAATATAGTGCAAAAGAAAATCCCAAATGTAAAAGGGAAAAGAAAGTCACTAGCTTCAATACCTGGTTTGAAGAAGACCGACAATCCAAAGTCGATGGCTTTAAGGGAGAAATCATCATCCTTATTCACCAACAAGAAATTCTCAGGTTTGAGATCTCTGTGCATCACCCCAAGTGAGTGGCATGTTTCGACAACTCCAACAACAATCCTAGTCAATTCAGCTGCCTTTCTCTCACTATAATGCCCCCTCTGAATGATACGGTCAAATAACTCACCTCCAGAACAAAGTTCCATCACAATATGTACATATAAAGGATCCTCATAGGCACCCTTTATGGTCACAATATTCTTGTGACCTGCCAGATGGTGCATTATCTGAATCTCTCTCCTGACATCCTCCACATCCTCCTTGGATATCAATTTCCTTTTAGATATCGATTTACACGCATACTCAATCCCCGTAGCAATCTCAGTACACAAATAAGTGGTCCCAAACTGCCCTTGCCCCAATTTACGACCTAACATGTAAAGATCACGAATGTTTGCCGTCTTATGACCAAGCACAAAGTAAGCTTGGTTATCATTCTGCTTCCTCGAGGGAATATCTTTAGTATTGGGCATGACCGGAGAATGATGATCTTTCTTCGGAGGGGTTTCCCGGCCAAATTCCTGATTAACTTGCTGTTGGGTCCTCAAACTAGTGGGAGAGAACTCAGAATCAGAAGGGTTTCTCTTAGAATTATTACTACTAGTGGTATTGGAATTCGAATTGGTCAAATGATCCTCGGGCTGATTTTCGCCCTGATAAAGTTTTGTCCCAAAAGATCCCCGGCATGTGTTGCCCATGAAACAACCTCAATTACTCCCAACTTCTTACAATTACAAGATATAAAGTGCCAAGCTTTTCACATCCAACACCCAAATTTCTCATCCAACCAATATAATTACACTGAAACAACAACAAACAAAAAACCCAACAAACAACATTAACAGTCACATTCAAATCAACCCTTCTTTCCACAACACACACCTAAAAACAATACTCCCTCCGTTTTAATAGGTTCTTTACGCTTCGTTTGAATTCCGCTCACATGTTCAAATAAAACGTAAAGAATCTAATGAAACCGAGGGAGTAATTCCAAAAATTAAAAGAACCAAATCCAATCACCAACATTAACAAATCACATCCAAATCATAATCTTTTTTTTTTTTTCACAACAAAATAATTACACATGAACAATGTTAAAACAATCATTATTAACACAAACAATATTCATCATCATCTTCAAATTAATTCAAACTAATCCACAATAAAAAAAGGCAATAATAATAATAATAATAAATGAACCCAGAAAAATTAAATCAACAAAGATTAAAAAGAACACAAACCCAGATGAGGAAACAAGATCCAGATGCACACCCTTATACATAAATGAAGAACAAGAAATTCATAATAATAAATAAATAAAGAAATAATTAGAAAGAGAGAGAAAAAGGGTGTTACCAGGATAAAAGTGAAGAATTTGATGAGAACAACAAACAAGAGGAGAGAGAAATATAAAGAGATTTATATGATGATCAGCAAAAGGCAAGATCTTTCAAGGTAAGTTCCTCAGCTTATGTTTCTTATCATTAAATTATTATTATAAAAAATAATTATTACATGTAAGAAAAAAAAAACAAAAAAAAGGGAGAATTTTCTTTGCTTTTAATCATGAAAAAGGATTAAATCTTTAAATTACTTTCAACTCTTTTTCTCAAATTTTCTTCACCATTTAAATAATTTTTTTCCCTCAAATTTTATTGATTTTTAATGATTTTTCTTAGTTGGGTCAATTTGTATATTTTTTTTGCAACATGACAAGAAAAAAGGAAAAAAAATAAAAAATGAAATGAAAAAAAGATTAGTTCTTTTTAAAAGGGGGCTGTTTGTTTGGTGCTAAGAAACATCGGAGAGAAAAGAGTGCTGACCAGCTCTGCAGAAGCTGCTTCCTCCTTAGATCTCCAATCTCATCAAACACCCACCAAACAAGGAATAAGAAAAGTGGAATTTTTTTTAGTTCTTTATTTTTATTATTATTTAAGTACGCGGTTTCTAGGAAAGAGGAGGGTGATCAGATTTCAGATAAACATTGAAGAATGAAAGTTAAAGGGACTGTTTGACTAATCTTTTTACCGTTTTTTTACTGAGGTGAATAGGATCCTATGACAGTAGAATGACAGATTTTTGGGGTAAAAAAGGTAAATTTTTGTTTGCTAAATTTAGAATGTTAACGCTGTAAGAAAGAGAGTAGCAGAGAATCTGCTGTGAATGTGGATTAATTAGGATGATAGAGTGACGCAAATTATATGCCAAAAAAGGGTTGACTGGTGGGTGTGTACATGCATGCATTTCCTTTTGAAGTCAACTCAGTCGTCTTTCTTACTTCATGTGCTGGTCAATTTTTCCGGAAGACTAGTTGCCTACACTCTTGGATCGGAAAGTGGTGTTATATTTCGGCTGGATCGATCGACAAGAAAATATTTACTCGTGCAGCAAGGCCAGCAACTCTTAATCTTGATTATGAAAGAAGTTTTAGTGTCAAAGATGAGAAGGTCGACTGCGGAGTATATCGTAGAGTGTTTGCTAATCATCGTGAATTTGTGATTAAACTTTGGACTTGAATGTAATAATTAGGAGCAGAAATTCCACATGACAAGTTGGGGACTGCCAGTTGCAGACTGGAGTGTTCACTCAATCAGTAATTCTGTGTACTTCATTCATTTATTCATTCATTCACTCATTGTCCAACTATTTTGATTTTGACATCATTTAATTCTACTTTTTATGTGGTCCAATCTTGAGGGAAAGCAGTAACAACAAAAGAAAGCAAGACTAAAAACATACTAGTAAACAGAAATTTTAGACCCAAAAAGACAGTAATTAGAAAGAAAAAGTAGTTACTACGAGTCTACGACTGCCCAAGTGGTTAAGCTAAAGTCTACTCCATCACGTTAGTATAATTGCGATTAACAGAATGCATGATTTGCAGACTATCATATTAAAGAAAATACGGTTTTTGAGTAAAACAATGTACCA
Source organism: Spergularia azorica (assembly GCA_038382645.1). NCBI lineage: Eukaryota > Viridiplantae > Streptophyta > Magnoliopsida > Caryophyllales > Caryophyllaceae > Spergularia > Spergularia azorica. The sequence goes on from JBBYHQ010000018.1 coordinate 715,489, forward strand.
AAATATATGTTTGGCTGCCAGATTATAGAGAATTCAATGTATGAGTTGTGCTGTTTTTTGTTGAACAAAATTTTGTGGGGCTACCGTCTTACGTGCAGTATCTTCATCTAACTTCCAAATTCATACTAGTAAGAAAGTGATTTTATTTTAACAATAAGGTCAGTTGTCCTACTAAAAATGTCATTATATTGGAAGTTGACCTGCCAGTGCCCTGGATTTTGGTTTGCTGATCTGGAATTTTCAATTTTGATGACATGAGCTGATTTCATCATCCTCATCACTATCATACCAGGAATAGTCACAGCAATCCTCCTTCAATTTTGGATGGTATTCTAACTTCATATCCTGTGGCCATGGCCCACATGGACGCATGAGCGACTTTTTTAGAATCGGATAACTTGAATTGTTATATTAGACCAAAATTGTTAGGCAAAAGAATGACGTATATTGAACTCACTTTAAATCTAAGGATATAAATATATAAGCTTTATATGCGAAATACTACTGTTATACAATTTGTACAGTCAGTTTTCCTATGTTTCCTCTAAACAAACTGGGAAGTGGAACATATATATATGTCAGCCCGTCGTGGTGTGTTACCTATGGTTGTCACTTGTCAGGATGTACCATAGCAGGATGTCGTGTTCTTGCTACTGTTACAGTATCAGAGAGTTCTTCAGAATGATCATCCTGGATTCCTGGGCTTCCTGAACTAAGCAATGGAGTAAAAGAATCGTGCAGCAAAACAGCGGAACTGATAGACTTGAAACCAAAAGCAGTCACCAGCATCATACTCTGAATTATGGCTTCCTACTTGACTAAATTCTCGCTACAATAAAAAAAAACTGTTGCTGGAAGCATATAAGTTTTGGGGGTTAGCCTGCGGGAATTGATTCCTGAACTTGCCTGGGAAGCCCTCCACTTGTAGGCCTTCAAAAAAGATAGATTGGGAAATATATCAAGAAACGAGAAACTGAGAAAGTGTCTTCATAATCATTTCAACTGAAGGAAATAGGTTAATGCAGGTGCACATGAGCTTAAAGACCATACATCGTGTCTATAGGGTGGAACACCGTCTATCATCATTTATCCTAACACCTGGGATCAGTACAACCCTACGTCTCTACCAGTGTTGCTTAACAGTTAACACAGTTTTTACCAACTTCTGCGCCTATCTTATTCTCTACAGATCTCTACCTAAGAAAGCATATCTAGGTATCTAACAAGATCTGAGAGATACAAGCAACAAAACCCCTAATGCATCCGAACTGGCCAAATTTGTGAGACAGTTTCGCTACCTAGTTTAGTTTCCAGAAGTGTATATTGAGATATTTGAACATCAGTTTTAACCACCAAGCTCAGTGACAGTAACATTCCCATAGTTAACTCTAGGCTAAAGCATGCTTGATGTCTGTCTAGAGAGGCCAATATGAAGCCATTTAAGGAAAAGCAGGGTTTTTATGAAACATTCTTAAGCAATCAGAAGTTCAGAATTAAAGACAAAACAGTCAACTAATAGAATCAGAGATGTAGAGAGCAAGGAACTTACAGTCCACTTAATACTTTAATTGTATCGTAAAAGAACCACTGCAAAGTCACAACAGGGCCTACAAGTGCAATTCGAACTGGTAGACTCCTTGTGAACAGATTCAAAACCCCTATTTTCTTCACAGCCTGAGAGAACATAGGCAAAACATGCTAGTTCAAGCAATTTGGTAGATACCAGGATGGGTTTATATATGAGGTTAATTTGCCATCCATACCTGAACCACAGATTCGGCCTTCTTGTTGTAAAGAGTAGAAACAATAACATCAGCTGGATTTGAGACCAAAGTACCAACAGCTCCAGCTGAATACCCAGCCAAGCATGTCGCACCAAGCTGCTGGAGTCTTGTGCAGTCTTCTTTCCTTTGCTTCATGATGTTGCGGTATATGAGGTCGACCGAGTGCTCAAATGTTGAAAACATCACCATAGAAACTGTGAAGGAAGCAGCAGAAACTAATTCATCATCTCATATCGATATCAAGATTAAAATGCTTGACACGATATCCAATTTACAGATTCAAGAAATCACACCACCACATGAGAGTTGGTTGTTGTTCATTTATTTAATATATTTTTTACAAAATATACTCAAAAGAAGGAAAAATTTTGTGCCCTTAGAAACAAAAGCATTTCAAGTTTGCTGAATTCATTCAAAGTCAAGTTCACAACATATTCATTTTTCATAATGCCATCACAAATACATATACTGCTCTTCAGAAAAGAAAGACCACATGAGTAAAAGTACAATTCGGGTATCAGAATAAGAGTCAGAGTAATCTTTTGGTCGGTTTTTCAGGCAGCCTTACTGAAAACAGATATCTTATATCTCATCCAAGGCATGAAGCAAGCATAGTATATATTTAATCACACAAACATAACAGAAGTAGAAATCATAATTCTGCAGGCCACAACTTCCTACACCTTCCTAGTCGACAAAGAGGTTTCAAAAATCAAACTGGCAAACAAGAAAAGAATTAAACAAGAAATCTGGAGTTCAGGAGAAATCAATATTACATGGAAGATTACGACCCCAAAGTGGAAGAAGTCCTCTGTAGAATCTGCAAATGGATACCAATGATCAGATGCCTGTCTCTTATAATAATACATGCTCTGAGTACAGTCTACAGTAGTATAACCAGAAGTAATTCCAATATTTACCCAGTAACGCCTTCTGCTCTGTACACTTTTGGAAATCCATCAACTAAACCCCTGGCAAAATTAGTTTGTGTTTGCACGCGGACTTTAATTGACTCAAAAGGGCAAAGAGCCACATCCGCAAACACTTGTGCAGATGCCCCGCTCAAGAAGTATATCATGCTCTTGTTATTAGTGACCAGAACATCAGAATAAAGCTTCTTGAAAAACTCGTATAGACCAAACTTGAACCCACCTTGAAGTCCATAACCGAAAAACTTGCCTGACCAGCCTCTCCAAAGGCCATGAGCCCCGTGTTCACTCCATAAGATGGTGAAACCAGAAGATATGCCAGTGTATTTGATGGGGTTTACCTAATAAGATGTACCATGATATTGGTCAACAAAATATGGAATCAAAAGGAGCTCAGAACAAGCTTATTGTAGAAGTCAAGTGCATAAGGACACAGTAGAAGCATCACATTGTTGTTTGTCAAACTTACTACTCCAGCAAACAGGTCACAGTTTAAACTCTCATGTTATTCAACAGGAAACACCACCAATTTCATGAAAAGGGAAAATGTGTCTAGAGCAGCATATTGAAGAATGCCTTATCAATGTACAAATGTCATATGTAGGAGTCACAGAGAACTATTAGAATTGCAAAAGAATACGCACAAATCAGAAAACAATAAACTTGAAAACCCGGATCAAAAACAGTCATCAGTAATCCCCATTAGTCACCCAATTGGTAATCACAAACATCCAACCAAAAACTCAAAAAATTTCCAACTACACCATGAACTTACCAAGAAGAGGCTAATCAGAATCGAAACCAACACACACAACTATGATACATACAAGCTGAGTCACAAGATCATTAAAGACCTGGAGGAGGAAAGGGGGTTTAGTAGGGTTTTAGCGAAAAAACTAACTTGTACAATATCTTTAGTAAGATCAAATCAACAGCAATTGAGCTCATTCAAGGGCAACAAATGTGATCTAAGCAACTCTTCACATAGGCCAAAATCAGAATCCAAACTAAGTAACAACAACATCTTTAACCCCAGTGCCTTAAAGGCTCCCATCATAAAGCGGGGTAAGGGGGAGTCGGATGCACGCAAGCCTTACCCCTATTGAAACATAGAGAGGCTGCGCACGGATGACCCAAAATGAAAATTGCTTCGAGAATCGCACTGACTGACTGCTACTTCACAAAATAAGAAGCACAGACAGTTTCATGAGCCATTTTGCTTTATTCCATTATATCCCAAAAGCCAAAGAATAATTAGTCTTTGGCTCCATCGGAAATGGAAACAATTCAAACTAATCCAAACTAAGTAACAAAGCAGATAATTGAATGCCAATCAATTCAATTAATACCCCAAACAATGGCCAACATAATGCATACCTAATTAAGTCATAAACTTCAATTAACACAAACATAACAATACTACCAAACCAACATTGATCATTTCATCACAAAATCAAACCAAGAGATCAAACCCAAATACCTAAATCATCATTACCCCAGCGTCTTAAAGGCTCCCGCCATAAGGCGAGTTAAAAGGAGGTTAGATGTACGCAAACTTTACCCCTATTAAAATCAAACTACAACATAAATTTACCAAGAAATAGTTAAATCAACAACCATAACCAGCAAAAGGAAATAAGATCAACCCAAAGCTAAAGATTCAAACTTTATATACAAAAATTAATATGGAAATAAAGAAAAAATACAAGGGTTTAAGGAGGGGTTTAAGGAAGAGGAAGAAAACAAACTTGCATATTGACTTTAAGAACATCAAGAGGAGTAATAGCCAAATGGGTAGTTCCAGCACTGAGCATTCCTCCAAGAGTACAAAGACCATAATACCCCGGTGAAAATTCCTCACAAAACCTCCCATCAACCCCTCTTTCTCCCCTCATTCTTTCTCTAATCTTCATGTTCATCCTGAAAATGAAAAAACCTAAGATTTGTTTTCTGGGTATGTGTTTATATTATTCCCAGATTCTTGGAAGATCAAAAGTGGGGAAAAAAGTGAAAAGGTGAAAAAGAAAGAGAGGTGTTATTCGTGAAGCTTAAAGTTCAAGTTATTTGATTTTATGTGATTTGTGTCTGTGTGTCTGTGTCTTGTGGAGAGGGCTTATAGGATCGTTAGTTGGACAAGTCATCAAGAACAAACAACGGCCAATAAACTAAAGTTATAACTAGTGTGTGAAAATTTTGAGAAATCTTCTCTTGTTCTTAGTACGTCCACGTTTAATCTTCGAACATGCGGCTTAGGAAGGAGATGCAAGTTATGACCTTTTGGTTATGTATGAGGAGATGCAAACGTGTTCCTAATCATGTCTTTACAAAGTTTACAACTTTAGAGCGATTATTCTTATATTCTAATGGTCTGTTTTATACTTTTATATTGAGGTTTTTGAAACATTAATGTAAAACGTACTTTTTCCAAGACAAGTTTATCACGGTTAGATCGAACGAGTTATAAAAAGGATGCGTCACTAAAATAGTTGTCGGAATATTGTTTGAGTACAAGTCGACAAGATCACACAAACAAAATCAGGAGAAGGAAGATCGTCTCTCTCGCAAGTGGCAAATTAACTACATAATCTAAGATAACATGTACGACGCCACGACGGTACGACTTACGAGTAACGCTTAGTTGAAATAATAACATCATCATCTCCTCCCTAGGAATGGGCCAACTTAAGGATTACTCATTGGGTAACATTTGTGCCTAATCTTGACGTATCCAATTCTAGAAATTGGGCTTCAGATCATGGTATTTTCAGGAAGATTCACATCATTAGCCTAATTGATAAGCAGTTGACATCAGTATTGTAAACTCTCACCATCTCAATTCTCATCATCTCATGTGGTTTTGGACCGACCTTGCCATTTACATCATTGCTCCCTGAAAATTAAAAAATATGTCTGATCTACCAAGTACATCAGTCCTCAAAAATAAAAAGTTTAAAACCCATGTTAAAGACTAAAGAATACACGTATGACGTATGTGCTAAATATTGGCAAATAATTGCATACTTCGAGGATAATTCACTCTTCAAATTCCTAGATATCATGTTGTTAACAATTAGCAAAACAATTAGCCTATAATTAAAATAACGAGTATGTTGTTGAAATCGTTGAACGATTGCATATCTTTGTAAAGTAATGGGTATACTTCATCAAGTTGAACATATGGATTAGTGAAGTGGAGGTGTAAAGTGCCAAGTGCTATTGTGCAAACTACACGTCAAAATGTACAAGTCTATACTTATTTCACACATTCAACTAAACATTCAAATAGTAAGGACACGCCGTGAATTTTACAACGAGCACTACGGACAAGAGCAATATATTCATTCGATTGATAATGCTCCCTAATCATCTTTTATTGGAGATATGTAGAACTTTTTTCATGTCGACTCGAAGACTCTTTTAACATTTTGCATCCGTCAATCATTATTTTCGGATTCAGATCCCCTGGAGTTATTTTTTCATAGAGTTGGTAGAGTTTACTATAAACGGAAAATATAATTGAAAATGTATTTATGAAAATAAAAGATAAATGCACTTGGTAGAGTTAATTTTCCATTTTAAATAAACTCTACCGTGTAGAGTTATTTTTCAACTCCACGGGATCTCAATCCATTATTTTCTCCTCCAAGCTTCTATAATATCTTGGACATGACCCCAACTTCAATCAATCAACCGAATATTTCGCTCTCAAAATTCTCTTTACAATGCTTACAAACACTGACACAGCACAATTGTACTTTATGATGATACTTACATTGTTAAATTCCTAATATTGTCACACCCAAAATTTTAATCTAACGACTTTATCACATAAATCATATTCTATACATGTCCACCGTATAATATAAGCTATTGTTCATGATAAAGTTCTCAACTTTACAGCAACTACATACCAGTATTTTTCAATACAATTCCAACAATATATAATGTGTGTGACAACTATTCTCAACTTTGATTAATACCAATTGTGCAATAAGAATCAAGATTAGTGCTTTAAAATCAATCATTTATAATATAAAGTTTTGATTTTTAATATAAAGTTTGCATCAGCATCAAATATATACTTATGCTTTATATAATTTGAGTTGGGTACAAATTCCTGAAATTTTACTGAAGAGTAAGTAAAAGGGGGGCTGCTGAGGTGGGTTTGGGGAAGAAGAAGAAGAGGGGATGTGTCGTGAAAATGAAGTTTTGTGTGTCAGTTACATATGATAATTAAGGGGTTTCTATCATACCTAAGTTGTTGTAGACTTTGCAGTTCAATTGTTTGTTTCTGGGTTTGTTGTTTTTTTTGTTTGGTGTTTATTATGTCACTCTACGAGTAAAGAGTACACACAAAGTTGATTAGAAAAACCCCTAACTTTAAAAAAAAAAATTAAAAAAAAAACCCTTATACCTGCCACACTCCATATGCCAAATTGCAGTTTGCTGATGGTTGGAATTCTCTAAAGTTTTACTATCTTTCAGAATTCTGGGTTTTTCTTGAAGGTAAAAGTTGCAAAATTTATTATAAAGTTGTAATTTTTCTCATCTGGGTCTGTAATTTTTTCTTCATTAATTAAGGGTTTCTGCTGAAATTCAGTGTTTTATTGGGGTTTAAGCTCGAAATTTTCTTCATTTTTACAAGGGTTTTGTTGTTTCAGTGTTTTTGTTGTTGTAAGTAGCAGAATTTCATGAAAGTTTCAATCTTTATTAAGGGGTTTCTCGCATCAGTAGTTCAGTCTTTATTGGGGTTTAAGCTTAATTTGTTCTAGATTTTCTTGCTTCAGTAATTTGTTGGGTTTTCAGTAGAGTATTAGATAAGCTATCTGTGAATTGGGTTTAATCTAGGTTTTGCTGTGATTGTGTATGAATATGGTTTATGGTGTTTGGATACCCATGTTGAATTAAGATTCTGACGTTGATGTTTTACAGTTAAGTTTAATTGAGGAGTTGATCAAGTTAACTGAGGTGGAAAAATGAGTGGGGCAGTTTGGGTAGCAATTGCTGCTGCTGTTGGAAATTTACTGCAAGGATGGGATAATGCTACTATTGCTGGTAAATTGCTCTTTTAACTCTGTCTTATTTAATTTTTCTTACTCTTTTTGATTGTTTTTTGGCCAGAAAAAGCTAATCTGGATGTTTCAGATGATCAAACTTTTTATCCTTTTATAGTAGATGTTTCGTAGTGAATTACTTTTCTGGTTGAATGAGCTTTTTCTGTAATTAGTGATGTTGCTTATTATTGTTGAGATCTGTGAAATAACCAGAGGAGAAGTAGATAGGTTCTCTCAATCAATGAACTGTTTGGTGTAATGGCAAAACCTAGTTTAATGATAACTACTTGGTCAGCAACTACAACGACAAAGCTTCAGTTCCGAAATGATTTGGGTTGGCTAACATCAACTGTCGTACACTGCGATTACTAAATATAACCAGTGTGACAAGTTAAGTGGAAAAAAATCCAAAGAAAAGGACATGGATGTGTATATAGATGCCTTTAATGTCTAAGCCATTGAATTTGACCTATGATTTGTCATTTCTCACATATCTCTATCAGTCTGTGTAGTTTTTTTGAGTAAGTTCACTAAGAACGATCATTTTCTTTTGTACACATTTTTTGTTTCAGGTGGTGTGTTATATATCAAGAAAGAATTCCAGTTAGAGAGCAATCCCACATTAGAAGGTCTCATTGTGGCCATGTCACTTATTGGAGCTACAGCGGTTACAACATTCTCTGGACCAGTTTCTGATTGGCTTGGTCGTCGTCCCATGATGATCATTTCGTCCATTTGTTACTTTGCTGGTGCTGTATTGATGTTGTGGTCTCCAAATGTTTATGTTTTACTTTTTGCCCGGCTTGTAGATGGACTTGGAGTTGGGTTGGCT
>JBBYHQ010000018.1:724187-746367 GCA_038382645.1 Spergularia azorica
CATGCTCAATTCTGCTTTTTTCAAAGTGCAGAATTTTTGTTTTAATTCTTCCTCCTGATGCTGCAACTCCTCATTTATAGTATTCAAAAGGCAAGCTTTCTGGCAATTTTCCAAATCATCCCTGCATTTTTTGACTCGATCAGTTAGGTTTGAGAAATAATCCTTATTGAGCTTCCTTAGCACAACCTTGACATTTTGCAGCTTTTTGAAGAGTCTGAACATCGGATTACCATAAACCTGTATATCCCAAGCATCTTTTACCAAGTCAATGAATTGTGGATGATCAGTCCAGCAATTCAAAAACCTGAAAGGCTTTTGGATATGGACATCATTATCAGCATTTACCAGGATGGGAGTATGATCTGATACACCAAAAGGAAGGATCATTGCACTAGAGTTTGTATGCTGGATGAGCCAATCTTGGTTGACAAGAGCTCTATCTAACTTGGACCAAACCCTGTCAGCACCATCCTGCTTGTTACACCAGGTAAACTCACCACCCTGACTTTGCATATCTTCCAGGCCACTATTTGCAATGCAATCATTAAACTCCAACATGTCCCCTGTGTTAATGTCTGCATTGCTGATTCTCTCCTCTGGATCTCTGATAGTATTGAAGTCACTCATAATAAGCCAAGGCCCACTACCACAAAAATGACCTAATGCAACACGTCTAATGTAACGATCATAGGTAAGCGTTGCCTTTGACCACCTATTGCAACACTTGTCTATGCAAGATCTTTTACTAAGTGACTCTTGCAACGGCTTATAGAAATGGCGTTGCATTTGACACTCGTCGTTGCCTTATTTGGGCTAAAGCAACGCCACTTCTCAAAAAATAAAAATAAAAAAATAAAAAAATAAAAGAAAAGAGAAAACACAAGATTGCGCGACACAACGAACTATTATCCTTTTAAAAATTGTACAGTACTACTAAAAGAAAGCGCAAACCCTATCCTCAAACTTTCTTTCTCTCATCTCAATTTACAAAAATTATGCCTTACTCTCAAATCCTCTTAATCCTTTCACGAATCTGTACTGTACTATGCAAACATCAAGTTCTGATTTCTTTGAGCTACTGGGCAAACGATTTTGGGTCGAATTGATTTGGGCAAGAATATGCAGAATTGGGCGAAATTTTTGTTAATTTGGGTGAAATCGATCTTAATCTTTTGAGTAAGTATTTATGGGTTTAATAGGTAGATTGGTAATCTAGGTTTACGTTTTTGATGTTTTGCCCCTTTAGAATTTTTTGCACCAATTTAATTCCCGAATTTTAACTGAAAACTTTAAAAGTTTTGTTTAAGCTTGATTATTTGAACTCATTCCAATTAATTTTGTTGTTTTTTCGTGAATCGTTGTGGTCGAATTTGATTGGAAGTGTTTCATAGATGATGATTAACTTTGATTCCTTCAGTAAGTATCCGTTCTCTTTCCCACTACTTTAATTTCTTTTTAATTGCAATCATTTGAACTTAGTTAAATTCATACCCAGATGCAAAGATTCAATTTTTCTTGTGCGCTATATTTTTTTACATATCTTACCGAAAATCGATTATGTTTTATGAAGTGGATTATTGTGTTGATGATGCTATTAGGGTTGCTGGATATTAAAATTTAAAATGATGTTTTTGTTGATTATGTGATCTATTGTACTGAGGTGTTCGGGATGTTTCAACCAGGCAAGATAAGGGTGCCTTAATGGTCAAATGCCCTTCTTTTGAGAGAAGTGAATATACGTCACTATGCCCGTGCTCAATGCTACTGATTGACCTTTGCTAGCCTAGCCAGAGAAGCTCCTTAGCTTCAAGTATTGTCTCTTAATTAAGGTGACCAAGGAGGTCAGTATTACTACTACTACTCAGTAGTTGGTAGTAGTTGTTACGATTTTCTTTGTTGTATACATGGTGGTATTGGTATGTGATTGATTTGGAAATGGTTGGATTCTATTGATTTTGTAATGTTGTTTTGTTGGGAAGACATTGAAGATGAGATTGTAATTGATTTATATTGGTTATTGTTACATTACATGAGATAACCCACGAATTGCTAGTTTCAGGATCACTAGGTATGTATGTTTAGCTTAACTGACATTCTAGTCATTACATAATTATCTAGAATAATCTAGGCACTTCTAACTTCTAGTTTGTACGTGATAATTCTAGATTAAATTTTAATAGTAGTGACTTGTGACTAGTTGAATTGCCATATCTTTCATTTGATAATTTTATCTTTCCCTTTACGACAATGTCTATTTGTTATACATTTTCAGGTACAGCCGCTCCCTGCAAATAATATCGTCGGCTGGAGCTACGAACTTTTTTTCCGTGTGGTTTTATCCTTTTAACCCTCCATGTGCATATATTACTTTTTCTAGGAGCTACAGTGTGAGTTGATCAATCGCTTTAATTCTACTTCGTTCTCTTTTCGTTATTACTCGATTTATATGCTTTGTGTTCACTTGTGGTGATGATCAATGTGGTAGGCTATGCTGCCAAATGAAATTTTTGTCTACATGGTAATAATAGGGTTTTTGGTATTTAGAGGATGGTTTTTAGCAATCTGATCCTTTATCAGTGTTATATTTAAGCAGCAGTTTGACTTTTTGAGAGGCCGAAAGTTTGTATTTATTTTTTAATGCTGGTTTCTCTTGTTGATGATGATCTCTGATTCAGTAGTTGCTTGGAATACTATCATGATGGCTGTTATTATTGATGATGTTCTCTGACTCATTAGTACTAGAATACTAGCATTTGAAAATTCTTTCAATGTCTCAATATTTAGCATATACTTATACGCATGCTCTCTTCCATTATCCCATCTCTTTCGAATTACTTCCTTCCATCATGATGTTTTCTAATAGGCTATATAGGAGGTTTAATTTGGAGGCATGTACAAGAAGTGCGTATCTTTTCTTCTCTTTTCTTTCTTCATGTTCCTCTCCTTGGGCTATGAATTATGATAGGATAGTGATCTAGGGAAGTGTTAGAATGCTTAAGATATCTTTTGTATTTTTTTCATGGCATTCTCTTTTCGCCATGATTCTAACCCCCTCAGCTGCTGGTTAATTTTTGTTTTGGCTAGAACTTGCTGGCATTGTTGGCCTCTATTGCGGCTCTTCAATTGGTGTTTTTGGGATTACTCACTTATGCTGGTGATTCTAGATGGCAAGTCAAGGGCCCCCTTAGAATGTTTCTAGACATGTGAGTTAGAACGAGCACGATAAATCAGGCACAATACTTTTCATTCTCTATCTTTTAAACTCGTTTGCAATTTCTCTATGTGCCACACTCTCTCTTGGTACTTATCAACTGACTTTATGCTGCTTCTATGCTCCCGTATGAGTTCTTTGCTGAACGTGATTGAGGTGACAGAATTTGAATCTGACTTCATTGAGTTATATTGTAGATGCTGCAGAACAGTAGGTCAAGTACTCATAAGTTGAAGTTTCCACAAGATGGTATATTCGTATTATGAACATCACATTTGATTTGAGAAATAGATGGTAAAAATTGAGAGTTATGTTAATCGCCACACGTAGGCTGCTTCTTCTATGTATCTTCTGCCTGCATCGTGCTTCCTTACTTCTGGCATCTATGGTATCTCGTTGCCATTGTAATTTCCACTTTTCCGTCTATGCATGCTTTGTTCTTTGTCTTCTTAGTACATAACTGTTGCTCAATGCTTGAATGTTATGCTCGAACCTTGGTTGACTTCCATTTTAATTTCGTCAGTTGAATTTCAAAACAATAATGCATCAAAAGCTCAGGAAAACAAAGCCACCAACCTACTTGCTTGTTGATTACGAGTACTTGGTATGGAAGTTGTCTTCATCCCTTTGATTCCCAAGCTCGCATGGAGGGACAAATGTTCGAGGCTTGCTTCAGAGGTATACTTCTTTTATTTGCATGTAGAGAAAGAACGCCAACTAATTGAGATTAGAAAAAAATCCTAAGCCATTTTTTTACTCTTTAGTTTTTTTCCAGATACACGTTTTGGGGAATACTTGGCTCCGTGATGGCCAGGTTATTCTGTGTGAATAAGTACTTTGACTTGTTACTTAATTAACATCCTTGTGTTGAGCAAGAAGGATAAATGTTAGGATTTAGTAAGTGATAGAGCAGTTGGTTAGTTGTCAATGGTGATTCCCCATTAATTTAGACTCTTTAATCATAAAGGTTATTAGCTCAACGGTAGAGCAAGTGCAAAGTTGCACAATGGTGTGGGTTCGAATCCCACATAGCCTAATAAAAGAAATATTATATTTATACAAATAGATGAGGGTACCGTTACAATAGAGTTATAATTGATTTATTTAATTAGGGTACCATTGCAATAGAGTTATAATTTAGTTACTTTAGATTTTTGGCGTTGCAATAGACATGTTGCCTTTGCCACACTAAGGCAACGCCTTTTAGGGTCTAAGGCAACGGTATCCCCAACCCGTTGCATTAGGCCTAAGATCTCGTTACCTTAGGTCTAAGGCAGCGCGGGCAAGTGCAGCGGTGTTTAATCGTTGCCTTAGGGCTAATGTAACGTAAAAAGGCTCTATTGCAACGTAATTGGGGTGTTGCATTATGTCTTTAATGTAGTAGTGGCCCTTGTATATTATTAGCCAAAGCCTCAATTCTATGCCATAAATCAAGTCTTTCATGTCTGTCATTACTAGCATAGACCATAGTGATCTCACACTCCTTGTTGGTAACTTTGTTTCTGACCTTACAATGAATAAATTGGGCATGAGTAGCCACAATTTGAAGATCTACCTTTCCCGGATGCCAAATAATCCAAACCCTACCATTGTAATGGTGGGTGTAGACTTATATTTATTTATTTATTTATTTATGAGTATAAACGAATATTTGGCAAAGATTATTACATAAAGTTTGAACGTAATCTTCTCCTTCCATTTCCATATAAAGCTACTAATCAAATACTCAATTACAAATTTCCATGTATCCCCCTCTAAACATGTGATGGCAGCAATCTTCAAAATTAGAACTTTTCGGTCATTGAAAATGAAGCATTACTTGAAATTTACAGAAAAAACTAGCCTTGATGTACTGCGAAAGTGCGAAACTTATTTACATCTTTATGTCTTTTTATTTTGCACTACTTCTTCCTGTTTCTTAATTTTGCCATGTTTGCTGGGTGGCGTTTATTTGTATAAGTCAGATAATTTGGTTGATGCAGATTGCAGATACACAATACACGTACCTAAGAGTAAATGCACGTTTGTCATCTCAGTTCGATTCTATAAACGTACCTAAGACCTTAGAACAGCTAAATTGCTTCTAATTGGTTTTTCTCCTCTCCAACATTCTAATACATACACTAATATATAAAGATTAATAATGCAAGTTTGTGCTCTCACCTTTTTTTTTTTTTTTTTCTGTGTTTGGGATTTCAGGAGGGACTTACTCCATGTTTGATTTTTTTTTTTTTGAACGAACTCCATGTGTGATTTACAAGACAAGGTTAAGACTCTTGAGTTAGTTGTTACAGCAAGAGTACAATGGAAGAGTAAGTTAATGGAAGGCACTGTAATTAACCAAAGAAATTACTATTTGTTCCAAACTTTTAACAAAGGTGGAGAACATGGCATGCATAATATAGCTGATGGAATTTGTAAACATGGCATGCATAATATAGCAAGGGTGAGAATTGAGAGAGATTTAGCTTTGAAATAAGTCGGCTTAAAATTTTCTACCATCTTCATTTGTTATGGACTCGATTGTTAATTATTTTAAGAGGTCCATTAGTTTGTACTACTCCCTCCATCCTGATGAATACCTTACCTTAGTGTCGGCACAAAGGATAAGGTTTGAAACAATTATACGATGAAAAGGCACATGTGGAGTAGAATGGTCATTTTGCAACTAAAAAACAATTGGTGAGTGGCTTAAGTGAGGATAGAATTGCCATTTTGCAATCGGAAAATGACATAGGAATAGAAATGTAAAGTATCACTAAGACGGTTTGAAATTGGAAAGGTACAAAATTTATTGTGACATAGGGATTACACATAGTATTAAAAAGTGGTATATCGCTTAATAGTTTACAACACAGTACAAAATGAGGTGATGACTATAATTGTTAGATTTATATTTACACAAGCGCATCTTTATTAAGGAGATTCAACTCGAGTCTAAATACAAATTAGTTTTAAAATATGTTGTCTTGATTTTTGAGCCTCATCTTGATACCCTATACTTTATTCGTAAGAATTTAAGATAGGTATCTATAATAAAAAATAAAAATTATTTATAAATATTTTTTGGCAAAAATAGGATCTCATTGACGATGAGACGTTATCTAAAAATAGAGACCGTCTCTTAAGATAAGACCCCTTACATATCTCTCAATTGGGAAAAACCCATCTCTCCTCTTGGAGACCCTTTTGAGACCCCAAATGGAGATGGTTTGAGAGTTATCACTTATGACTTATAATTTATTAATAATTATAAATTTACACGGTTAAACAATTGATGTCATATAATGTTTAGCGAATGAAACCAAAATTATATATACTAAAATAAATATATTTATACAGTGTAATGCAGCCACAACGAAAATCACTATTGATTCGTGTGTATAGTCATGTTCCTATTAACCTTTTGTACTACGTACGGGCTGCATAACCTTAATTTTGCCGGTTAATTCTTATCATTTTACGATCTTTGACCAAGTCCAAAAAATGTAAATTTTATATATAAAATTTATTCAAAAAGCTGTATATTTAATGATGTTTTTCTATCAAAGTTTACACAATATCTCAATTAAATTAAAAAGAAACATAAAGGGGCATAAAAATACGGATTATACTTTTATATTTTCCCTACAAAGTAGATTGTGATCTTTCTATCTCCGTGCATTATCCAAAATTGGGTTCATGATGTACAAACACAGGTCAGATAGTTTGGGTTGAATTAATAGGTGTTGGTTAAATTTTAAATATTTCAAACGGATAGATTCCTAAATTCTAATTGAGAGGATACAACTAATAAGATCAAAGTCTCGGGATGACAATGAGTACCATGATAGCCCTTCTTATATTATATTTGGGGGGGGGGCACAACTTTAAAATCAAAATAAAAGTTTGACCGTAACCCGTTAGCATTAAGGTTAACTAATGGGTCAAAAACGATTTTTATTAATATTATTTAATTTTATTTATTTGCACCGTACAAGTAGAGTACAAAAAGGGAAGAAGTGTACACATCAAATATACACGTAGGTTACTACATAAGCATAAATATAAGGATGAATAAATTGATTTCATATTCAATGTAACTTATTATTTTTGTGAATATATGATATTTCTTCCTTCATTTAATTTCTACCGAAGTATTCGTCAAAAAAATAAATTTGATCAACGGGTTGGGTCGAGTTTGAGGTTAAATACATGTCACAAGAAAAAAAATGGGTCCATGATAGGGCGCGGTCAAATAAGATCAACTTTTCTGAGGTTTAATATTGCGGGTCCTATTTTGTTTGTCTCAATACACATCTATTAGTTTGACAATAGTTCAGAATGAATCTGGATCCTCTTGAGTTATTTTTCCATATCATTATATCTGAGCTTAAGATTAAAAGTTGTGTTATTATTGTCATTTACATATAACATCCCGTGCAATTGGCACGAATAAAAGATCTATATTCCTAACTAAGTCACGGTCTATGACATTTCTTCATCATTTATATTATCGTTGGTCGACACTTTTCATTTGTCCAAAGCGTATCCAGTGTAAGGGCATGTCTGGTAGTATTAACTGTTTAGACAGCTCTTAGTTTTTGAGGTAGCAGGTAGTTGATAGCTAAAGAAGTAACAGTGTAAGGACCTGCTTGATAAGACTGCATCTTTCTGAACTGATGTGATGTGAATGACTCTGATCTGATTTGAATGACTCTGAATTGATCTGATATGATCAGAATGTGTTGAAATTTTGATTGAATTTCATATCAGAATGATTCTGCTGGATTGATCTGAATACTACTTTTATTAAGTCCTATCAAATAGGGACTAACAAGACGCGTTTGGAATTGATTAGTTGTTGAGTTGATAAAATTACTTAAAAGGGCGTGGAGTACAAGTTTTTTGGAATTAATCAAATTATATATATATGTTTGTGTTTATTGTGCAATTATAAGATGAACTAATGCAAGATTATTTATCTATATCTTATAAAACAAAAATTAGTATATAACCTTACAAACAAAAATAATCTCATTAAACATAACCACGGTAAATTAAAATAAGATCAGTAATTTTGTAACCTTTTGTCCCATTATATATATAATTTCAGATTAAATTGAATTAAGAAATTTGAAAAATGGTTGAGTAAAGATGAGAGGTTTTTAGAGCAAAGGAAGGAATTGTTGAGTGTTTAGATGAGAGGAAAAGCAAAGTGAAGTTAGGTGGAGAAT
Organism: Spergularia azorica; assembly: GCA_038382645.1. Classification (NCBI taxonomy): domain Eukaryota; kingdom Viridiplantae; phylum Streptophyta; class Magnoliopsida; order Caryophyllales; family Caryophyllaceae; genus Spergularia; species Spergularia azorica. Next base: position 732,615 of record JBBYHQ010000018.1, read on the forward strand.
AATATCATTTATTTTTTAAATATACATTAGTTGAGGGTAAAATGGAGAAGAGAAATGCTACTACTACAGTGTTACCTAGGAAGAAAGTAAAAAACACACTTCTATTCTAAAATTTGTCCGACACCATCGGACGTAACAACACTACAGTATTGAATAATGGATATCTATACAAATAATTTCACATTAAAAACTCGTCCGAAGAATACAGTGTTATTACTCCCCGTGCAATTTTGCACGAGTAAAAGAAGTAGTATATTATAAAAGGCGAGTACAACCCTTTATTGATGGACACTTGGCACATTCCTATTGAATGAAATTACAACAAACATTATAGATTGTTAGGATATGGAAATACATATAAAATATTCAAATTAGAGTAAAAAAAGCTAGGTAGAGAGAAATGCTCCGGAAACAAATACCGTGTTTCTTCTAGCTTACGACACAATGAATAAGGAGAATCAATCGAAGAAGAGAGGACGGCCACCCAAATCAGCAACGGTTTCCGCCTCTACACACCCACCGGAACAACCTGGTAACATAATTGTTGACACCCACTTGGGAATTGAGGAAGATGATCATGTGAAAATGTAAGCATCCCTTCGACTTTGGTGCTAAATGATTTCTTATCTGCTGCTTTATCCCCAATTTTGATGAGTACAAGTACTAATTCAGCTCATAAGGATTCCAATCGGCCCAATTCGTCCCAGAAATCGGGGAAAATTAGTGAGATGCAGGGAAACCCTGAAACTGGAACTGTGTTTAATGGTGCAAAAAATGGCGAAATTGGGGGAAAAGGGAGTGGTAATTCTAACCTGGGTAAGACTAAGTCATACAAAAAAGCTGCAAAAATAACATCTCAGGGTATGTCTTTAGAGTTTGTAGAGAACCGTAGGACTGTTGAGGTCGTCATTGGGGAGTCTGATGTTCATGAGGAAGTACTTTTCTGGAAGAATACTCAGGTTGGTACGGTAATAGGAAAGCGTACCACTCTAGCTAGCTCAGATGAACAGCTTCGCAGTTAAGCATTGGAGCTGTGTTAAGACACCCTAATTTTATACTTTACCAAGGGATGGTATTATATAAGGTTCAATTCCGAGGAAGATATGAATGTGATAATGAGGGGAGGGCCATGGAGTATTAATGTAGGTTCTTTAGTGCTGAAAAAGTGGACTCCTTTGATATCACAAGACCTAGTATCACTCACCAAAGTCCCGGTCTGGGTTTTGTTTCCAAACTTGGACCCATGTCTATGGTCATGCTCAGCTCTAAGCAAAATAGCGAGCCATGTGGGCACTCCTATATGTGCTGATGAGTATACCACAAATAAGACTAAAATCTCTTTTGCTATAGTCTTGATTGAGGTAGACATAACAATGAAGTTACCTCACAGCATGCTCATAAACACACCATTTGGAGGACAAGTTCAGCAGGAAATCATATATGAATGGGTTCCATATTACTGTTCCACTTGCAGGAAGATGGGACACACAAATGGGAGCTGCAGGAAGGGGAAAAACCAGTTGAAAAAACAAAGAAGGTCTATGTTCCTTTACAGGAAAAACCAGTAAATGGAGGAAACTCAGAATGAAACTGAGGTTCAAAAGGAGGCAGCAAATCAGCAGCCATCAACTGTCATCACAACCCCATCATCTTCCTATATGGATGCAGATGGCTTCATTTTGGTAGCAAGAAGGAAAAGTATGTCCAAGAAAACAACTCAGAAATATGCTAAATTAGCCAATCAGGGTTTTCAAACTCTACTTATATATGGAGCCTGTTGAGCTATTTCTGGATCACAAAGAGAATGTGGGAGAGATGGATAACCCAGGAGGAGGTGATGAGCCTCTCCTTACCCCATGGTTATCTCACCTTGGAACATAAGGTGGCTTAATGGCCCCCTTAAGCAGTAAGAAGTGAAAGACTTCTTGTTTGCAAATAAAGTGGACTGCTTGGGAGTCTTGGAGACAAGGATCAGGCCACACAAAGCTCATAGTATTCTTAGAAGAGCCTTCAGTCAATTTAGTGTTGAAAATAACTATGATCAGCATAATAGTGGTAGAATCTGGATACTATGGAGACCACAACAAGTCCAGATTGATGTTATTCTGAAATCTTCTCAAATGATGCATTGTATTATCACTCACCTTAACTCTCAAAGAAGATTCCAGGTCACTTTTGTTTATGCTGCAAACAGAGGTGACCTCAGGAGGGAACTATGGAGGGACATCTCAGGGATTGCCCAAAACTCTGAGCCATGGATTTTACTGGGAGATTTTAATGTTGTGCCAAAATATAGAAGAAACGATCAGTGAGACAGATCCTGTCATGAGGGACATTGATGAATTTGTTGGATGTGTCAGCCAAAACGGGATTGTAGATCTGCCTGCACAAGGTCACCATTTCACCTAGACTAATAATCAAGACCCTCCGGACAGAGTATCGTGTAAATTAGATAGAGCATGGGTTAGAAATGCTTGGTCAAACCTATACTCTGAAACAATTACTCAGTTTCAGGTTCGGGTATCAGTGATCATTCATCAATCCTGGTGAATATTCCCTTCAATAGCCAGCCAGTTATCAGACCTTTTAAATACCTGAATTGCTGGAGTCTCTCTAATCAATTCAAGGAGGTGGTGAAAGAAGCTTGGGGGATGATATTAGGGGATGCAACATGTTCAGACTTATGCACAAACTCAAGCAGGTGAAATCAAAGTTGAGACAGTTAAATAAATTGAAATTCTCAAAACTGCCTGCCAGGGTGAGAAGCATAAAGGACCAACTCCACTCCTGTCAAGCAGATATATATAAAGTGACCCAATGAATATGGACATGATTATGCAGGAAAAGGAGCTAAATGCAAGGTATATCAAGCTTAAAAAGGCTGAGATGAGTATGATGATTCAAAGGGCAAAAGTTCAAGATATTAAGCATGCTGACTCTAATTCTAGATACTTCTATGCAAAGATTGCTGAGAAGAAGATAAGAAATGACATTGGTGTCATTCAAACACTACTGGAAGGCAAGTTAGTTGTCATAAGGAGGTAGCTGATGCATTTACAGACTACTACACCTCTCTGCTAGGTACAGATTATGGTACTCAAGCCTATCCTGCAAATCTCATCACCTCAGGAGATACTCTCACTGATCAACATAAGGAGGGGTTAATCACTCCCATATCAAACAAGAAGATAAATGATGCTCTGAGGACTATTGACATTAACAAAAGTCCTAATGGCTTCTCCTCTGTTTTCTTTTTAGAAGCATGGGACATTGTTGGTGATTTATATTGTGAGGCTGTGAAAGAATTTTTCCACGCTGGAAAAATGCTGAAACAAGCAAATTCCACCCTTATTTCACTCATACCCAAGGGAGCAACTCCCAAAACTGTTGCTGATTTTAGGCCAATTTCTTGTTCTAATACCATCTACAAACACAGTCAGTAAAATTCTAGCCACCAGAATGAAGGAGGTTCTACCTGACATCATTGGAATGGGGCAGGCTGCATTTGTACAGCATAGACAGCTGTTTGACAATACCATGCTAGCTCATGAATTAGCAAGAAAGTATGGCAGAAAAGGCATTTCTCCCAGATGCATTATAAAGGTTGACATCAAAAAGGCCTTTGATTCCGTTTCTTGGGATTTTGTCAAGAGTATTCTTCATGACTTTGGGTTTCCTGATCAGTTTTCTCAATGGGTTATTTCTTGCATCACTTCTACTCATTTTTCCCTGAACATTAAAGGAGTAATAGAGGGTTTTTTCCAAGGGAAGAGAGAGTTAAGGCAAGGAGATCCCTTATCCCCATACCTCTTTGTCCTATGTATGAAGGTTATTTCCAGACTGCTGAGAAGCACTCCTACCAGCCCAGGATTCTCTTTCCGCCCAAAATGTGTGAGAATAAAGCTCACTCATCTAGTCTTTGCTGATAATCTGCTGGTATTTACAAGGGAAGACATGCCTTATGTTAAAGCAATTGCAACATGTCTTGGAAAATTTGCTGACTACTCTGGGCTCCAAGCTAACCCACTCAAGACTGATGTCTACTATGGAGGGGTTACCAAGGAGGTTAAGAAGCTTATAAATGAAGCCACTGGTTTTTCTGAAGTATCCTTTCCCTTTAGATACTTAGGAGGGCCACTATATCATGTCAGACTCACTTCAAGCATGTTCCAGCCTCTCCTTAGCAACTCGTTAAATCCATCACTTATCCTAGATTAGTAAAATAGACATATTATAAAAATATTCATCGACGTTTTCAATCTTCTCCAAACCGCATAATACTAATTCTCCTATTTCCCTCTCCACTTTTTAATTATTTCAATATTATATTAATTTTCACCACAATTAGGAACAATATTAGATAACACAATCTGTATCAATCACCCCTAAATTATTTAGAAATTTTATGTATGTATATTATAACCACAACATAAATGGCCTTAATATATAAATGTGTTAATAAAAGCATCAACAAAAACAACTGGCTTGGTGGTTGAAGTCTTAAAATTTAACTTAGAGGTCACAGGTTTAAGTCTTCATGATCTCATTTGCGGTAGATTTGATTGTGTAGCATGCACGTTTGCCTGTCACCTATGAGGCACGTGAGGTGGAGGATGATGTGTCGCGAACACACGGATTCTAGCGGATATAAGAGCTAGTATATATAAAATTACATAAAAATGCATTATTTATTTTTAATCTCATTTTATTTTAGTAAATAAATGAGGGTAAATTAGGAATAAAGTTATAATAAGCTAGCTTATTTTTAAATAAGTTACATGGTGCAAACCAACTTATTCTTTAAGCTAGTTTTTAAATAAGCTAGCTTATTATCTAAGCTAGTGGTGTTACCAAACCAACTTATTTGGTCATAGAGCTTAAAAAACTAATCAAATAAGCTGCTTTAGCTAAATACGCTAGCTTATTGTGCATACCAAACATAACCTAAGTAAATTTATGCATGAGTCTTGTTCTTTAAAGTATTGGAACTAAGAGAGTTTAAAGTTTTTAATTCAATAAAAGATAATCTTCTAAAAGGTGCATCTTCAAGTCAACACTTTAGAAAATGAAGAAACAGATTATCACCTTCTAGTATTAATTTGTTTACACTTTAAACCACTGATAATTGTGTTCCATTTTAATCAAATTTAATACCAATATAATAACATTTGATTAGTATGATAATCATTTTACAAAATAAGAGTACATTGTATATTTTTTCTTTGTAGAATCTTTTTAAAAAGCATTAACTTCAAATAATTTCTATAAACAATAACATTTGTTTCCCTATCAGAAAGATATAGCAATCATTTTAATATTTGTTTTTTTTCTTTTCAAATAAAGGTAAGTAATCATTTCTTTCTTCAAAAGGTTAATTACAATTAAATATCATAATCACATTTATACTTCAAATTTAATATATAAACCTTCTCTTGGGCGAAGAAAAAAACTACACAATAGAAGAAAAACACAACAAATATTAAAATTCTTTGCAAGATGGCAGCTAATTATGTGTGTGAATCTCAAGGTTGTGAAACAATTGCATGTTGTGGTCAAGGTAAAATTGTTTGCATTACGTATATTATCTTCTCACATCTACAATAAGAGAAGTTCACAATTTTGTATTTATTTTATATTTTCCTAAAGTTTGTTAACGTCGTCATTGTTATCATCTTTGTGGTGACAGTTATCTTGCAGTGATTTTGTTTAGTGTGTGTGTGGGCTTATCATATACCCCAATTATCCTCCATATGCATATATATGTTCATGAGTAACGTGTTTAGGACTAATTTAACAATATGACTTTAATTTTTCAAAAATTGCAACATATATGAACCATGTCCATTAATAAAAATTAATTACAAATGAACAACTTATGTCCCAAAAGAAAAATAATACCGTTAAACTATTAACAACCATTTATTTTGTTAAGCAGTGATATTAACATCACATACATGTTAACTTAAAAATTTAGTCTTGTGTGAAAGATGCATGTGGTTACATCCATGTTCGTACCATTTCAACTTTCTAAGATGCATGACTAAGATCAATTGATTTTATATGCAGGGAATAAAGTTCAATGGCCAGAATTGGTCGGAAAAGATAGCACCAAAGCTAAGAGCATTATTGAGCGGGAAAATCCTTATGTCCATGTTGTTTTCATGCTTCGCGACAGCATAAGAAAAGAAGATTTTTGTTGCAACCGTGTGTTCATGTATGTGTCTAAGATTGGGGGTGTTGTTGTTAACCTGTATCCTAGGATCGGATGAAAAACATAAGATGAATGTATTTACATAATCTGCATTCCATGAATAAAAGTATTTACAAGAGAATCAAAATAAGCATAATAATCTTATACTAATATTTTACATTGGATTGCATCCTACCAAAGATCATTTGGTTTATGACTTCATCCAAACTATGAGACTAGTAGTGACGAGTACAACCTTTAAGACCTTAAATTCCCTAACGATTAGTTTGTTTTTGTAATAAATATCTCATCTTTAAGAATATGGTTCCCTTCATCATGGACTTTTGATGGAAGATGTTGTAGCCCATGATACACTGATCAATAATGCTTTATGGAGCAATTTAGTTTAAAAAAATTTTAGTTTCAGGAGCACGATAAAACCCTCGTTAAAAAATATTCCTCACGCAAATTGTTTCAAAAGGAAATTTCTAATAAGTCAATCGTTTAATTTAAAAGAACTGTATAAAATGGATGATCACACATGTCTTATCTTTTTCATTTGTTACTACTATGAACATGTACACTTTACGCCATACTTAGCACTACGGCCAACGAACTAATGCGCTATTTGTGCAATGCCATGTGTGGCGTATAAGTAAAATTAGGTTATGAATGAATAGATACTAACCAAGGGTAATTTGTAATTGGCTTAAGTGCCAAAATGAGTTGTATATGGACTAATGCGAACCTCTAACGGTATGTGTCTCTATTGTTTTATCTTGAGTTATAGATGCTTTGCAAATAACCTTATGTTCATCAGTTGGCTTTTGACGAGGAGGAATGTCAGTGTTATCATATTCGAATGAACGTAAAATCACATGCATAGAGACTAAAATAATTGTATTCATCTAATTAATCATTAAAAACATCAACATTACATGATTTGATTTGTCGAAATAATTTGAACTCAATTAGAATGTGATTTCTATAGCGATATTACGCCTAGTACGAAGCCAAACCCCGCCAAGCTATATGCTCAAGACATTTTCCAAGAGACATTTTCGTATTTTTTGTTGAAAACCATGAAGACAGGTGAAGCCATGGTTCGGAAATATAGTGAATATATATTCTTGTCTCGAAACAATTTCAACCAGGTTTCTCAAAAGTTCATAAGGATAAATTTCACAATGATGCACAACACCCCGTGTGTGATGACCTTACCTTTAAAAGTACAAGTTAGACAAGGAGATTCGTCGATGCATTGTTGACGACTTACTACAATCGACCTTAACCTCTTTCCACTCCCATGCTTGCGAATGTTATTTTGGTTCATAAAAGGCCGCAAGGAGAATCCTTGATTGCAAGTATGAGTACTTTTTAGAGGAAATCTTATGTAGTGCACAAGGTGTCTACCAACTACCGTTCACAAACCAATGCTCAAGCCGAAGTGTCTAATAGGTAAGAAAAGTCCATCCTTGAGAAAAAACGCCAACCTTTACTGAAGAGGTTGAAGTATGATGTTGAATGATGATGTTTGGGCTTATAGGACGGCTTACAAAACTCTCATTTATCTCTCAAATGGTTAGTTTTTGGGAATTTGTGTCACTTCTATGTAGAAATTGTGTACTAGGCTTATTTGGCGATCTATAATCTATATACGAACATTGACTTTACAATAAGTATTCGGTGATATCGGTCAATTATGGTTAAAAAAAATTTAAATAAAAAAAGGTTGGCAACCACTAGAGTTATAGAAATGGAGTAAGTATCTGGAGTACCCGATAGTAGTATCTGGAGTACCAAATTGCCAACTATGGTTAATACACATGTTATGTGAAATGATGCAAGACTTGTTTAATAATGTGTTGAAAGCAAGAGGTTGAAAACTTTAATTCAAGAAAAGATAATTAGTTAAAAGTTAGATCTTCATGACAAACACTTTAGAAATTAATGAGAAATGGATTATCACCTATCTATATCTATACTATACATTTAATTGTCTAACCATCCCATCCACGTGACAAAATTCTATATAGCGGGTGGGGGGGAAGCCACATGTCATACCTTCATCAGGGGACTTATTAATGTGGTGGAAATTTAATTTTCTGAATTACCCAATTTGACGTTATGAATCACTTCAACTTCTTATAAATTAATCTTATTAAAGTTCCTTAAATTAATCATTATTAATCACACCATTATTCATCTTAATAACGACATTAAGCATGATGTCTCTTGTCCTTTCGTTTGCTAATTGTGTTAGTTACATCTACTTCAAATTACTATATATGCTAGACTCAGATGTCTTCTATCATAAGTATATTCGAGGTCGCGAAGAGCCTTTGCCTTTTAAAAGGGGTTCTTACATTTGGCAGAGTCTTGTGAAGGGGTGGGATCAGTTCAAATAGACTGCGGGCTGTGCTATGGGCACCGGGGAGTCGATCAATTTTTTGGTTTGATAACTGGTGTGGTATTGGCCAATTGTGACGTATTGACTCTATGTGAAAAATGTAATCTTGGGTACGATTATCCTGGATGTTGGTTGTGATTCCTTGTGTACTAATTTGGCATTAGGGAAGTTTTTCAACACTAATGAGCTTTACAAAGTCTTGTGGGAATCAAAAAATTTGAATTGTTTTGATAAAAGCTAGAATAAAGTTTGGAGCCTTAATTGTCCACCTAAAGTGAAATTTTTCTTTTGGCTTATTAAAGAAAACAACCTACCTTTTTTTTTCCGAAAGGAAACAAGCTACCTACGAGGGGTGTTCTTGCAAGAAAAAACTTAACCATCTCCTCGAGTTGCCCTTTCTGTCCCCAATCTAGTGAGGATATCCTGCATATGTTTAGAGATTGTCCTCGTGCTTTGGAAGTTTGGGAAGAGCTTCATTTAGGCCCTAACTGGTATCAATTAAATGAGAAAGATTGACTTGCCCATAATTTAAGCAATGCTGTGAAAGTGATGGTTGATTGGCCGGCCACTTTCAGTGTGGTGTGCTGGCTCCTCTGAAAAATGAGGAACTCATGCAGTGGCGGATGTACATAGAAAAGGATGGGGTCCACGGACACCGAAAAAAATTTTGGAAACGCAATTTTTTAGGCTAAAATTTGTGAATTGTTCCGTTAAATAGATAAAGGGACACCGAAAAAATATATCAGGACACCGGGAAAGATTTTTTCTAGATCCGCCACTAAACTCATGGATCTTTCATAGAAGGAATGTCTCGAAAATATCAGTTATCCCACTATCTAAAATCATTGCTAAAAAATACTCTCATCCCCCATCTGTTCTTCAACAACTATCCTTCACCCCCATTAAAAATAGCCTATGATCTTCACTGTGTGTGCGGAGGGGATAAGTCTGCGGGTTTAACTGTGTGTGCCCTGTATTGCAAATTTGCAATGGTCGATGGAATGTTGGTATTGTTGGCCATGTTTATGTTGCGGATGCCATATTAGCGGAGAGTCTTGCGGTGTTTATGGGTCTCAACTAGATGAAAACTCAAAATAGACATGACTCTACAATTTTATGTGATTGTGAGCTGGTAGTCCATAGGATTGGTAACATCAACAATCCTATGGATAGTATAGCTAACATCTATTTGAAACACAAAGAGCTCGGGATGGAACTCTATGCGAATGTCGAGGCTATCAACAGGAAGCACAACAAGGTGGCTGATCACATGGCGAAGGAAGCGAGAGTGATTCTTTCGCAGACATCTTTGCAGACTATTGAGGGGTTTGAGCAAGTGGTAGTCGACTTTTCACGGTATGCAGGACATGCCCCTTTCTTTGATGATGATTTTATGTATTTTCCCTCCGATAGAGGATGTACGAGTATTAGACAATAGTTCATTTTTCGTAATTTCGTCTTTGTAAAATTGTAAAATTGGACTACCATTTTATTACTCAATTAAATTACTTTTTTGTTTTTCTTCCCCAATCGAATTAAGGCTTCATCGTCTCTCTCTCAATCTCTCTCTCTTCCCCTAGTTTCGTCTCCCTCCTCCTCTCACCGCCTCAATCTCTCTGTCCTTCAATCTGAATTAGCAAATGCAATCGTCACCCCTCGGTCTCTCTCCTCCGGTGCCCTAGCGCCCTTTTTATTATTCTTCCCCCCAAATCCGCCTAATTCTAGGGTTCATAATTCCTTCAATTTTCGTTTAATTCTAGGGTTTTTCCGTGGGGTTTTTTTGTGTGTTTGGTGAAATTGTTCAACCGCGATGCCACCGGCGCGCAAAAAGGGAGGAGCAATTAATAACACCACCACCGCCACCACCACCGCCACCACCGCAAACACTAGCACAATTAATATTAGTAATAATAATAATAATAATAAAGTAAAGAGTGTTACTGAGTTGCAATTGGGCGATCTCGTTCTTGCCAAGGTCAAAGGTTTCCCTGCCTGGCCCGCTAAGGTTTGTCTCTTTACTTTGTTTTGATTTTCAGTAGTTTTCATGCAATGTTACCGTTGTTGCGAATCGCCAAAGTTGGGATTTTTCGTTTTTGTTTGTTGCTATTTGTGTACTGGTTTGGTTGAATTAGGGTTTTACTTTTTTGGGTTTGGTGGTACGTGATCGTGCCGAGCTACGTGTTGACGGAATTCGAGTATTCGTGTTTGATTCATAGATTAATGGATATGGTTATTACTGTCCTAGTTTGATCACAAAGGTGGGTGGCAAAGTTATTTTGCTGATCTGCATTTGGCAGGAATTTAGGTTTTAGAGCGATAGAGATAGAGAGATATAGTGACATTTTTTGTTGGACAACTTTGGTGGATGAGAAAGGAAAGTTGATCGTTTGGATCACTTAGCTTGATGAAATATTAAGAGTGGCATTTTCGGTTGTATCCATATGACAATTGTAGCAAGTTGGTATCCACTGCTACATTTATTGGGAATGCAAAACTCGATTGAATGAATATTTAGATCTATGGAATACGCAACTGAAACTTATGTTATGCAAGCCCATATTAAGTTTCAGACTATAGGAAGTCTCATGATTTCTTATTTAGTTTTTGCTACTCTCTGTCGCTGGAGTGTTTTCTGGAAGGATAATTGTGAGTAAATAGTAGTACCTTTTGCCGCAGATCGCTATTTTTAAACTTGTTTTTGAAGCTGTCTGATGTTTTAAAGTATTGAGCGGCAGTTTACCATCAGTGAGCGTTTTAGATGTTCTGCCAGGCCTATTATTGATATGGGAAAGTGATTATAACTTGGTGGCAGTTGTGGTCTCATCCTGTTTATGACATCTCTGCCTTCCAACTTCTTTCCTCCTCCCCTATCTGTTTGTCGGTTCGTGATGATTCCTTATCCATTTGTAGCAAATGCTTGATGATGATTTGCTTTCTTCCTTCTATCGTTTTGCACTTACGTCATTCTTTTTGTAAATTTCAGGTTAGTAGGCCTGAAGATTGGGAGCGAACATCTGATCCTAAGAAATATTTCGTACAATTTTATGGCACACAAGAAATGTAAGTCATGTATCAGCTAGTAATGGTTATGCGAGGCTATTGGGTTAATTTCTACGGTTTTGTTTTCATGTTCTCTTTCGTCACACTGTTTACCTGGGTACACATAATATAAACAAGCACTATGGTTTTATGTAAAGTCTTGTTATTTAAACAAGCTATATTGCACATTCATTACCTTTATAGAGTTTGATTACTTTCTTATCCTCTTTGGTCTTTTAGCTGGACAAGCTACAGTGATTTGTGATCTGGTTACCATACAATTGTTCTTTCTCTTGTTTGCATGCTTGAAAACTTTTCATAGATTGAAGTGCATGAGCTGTATGCTGTATGGCATCTTGATACTTACCAAGAATATGATGACTACTCTGACACTGTCATTTTAGGTAAATTTTGTAAAATACGAAGTAAAAAGTGTGATTCATCTCCTAACTTTTCATGACTGTTGTTCGAACCTTAGAATGAAACATTTGTGTTCAGTTATCAATCTGTATTTGTAATATAGTAAATTTAGTTCCGGTGGAGACTCTAATTAAGGAAATTAACCGTATAAACATTCTATTCATTTGATATAGTGCTTCTTGATTGGAGGATTTAGATCAATTTTTGGTTTCTTGGCGGTCCCAAGTGCTGTAATTATTAAATCATACGGCACTTGAGCAGGGATTTTTAAGCTGCTATAGTTTTTATTATTCCCATTGGTTGCTCTACTGTAATGGACTGCTACCTATTTCTACAACTTCTCCACTTTAGCCTGTTACAAGCAATCTGTGTGCTTTTCATCGCCTACTTTCACCTTTTTTGGATGGAGCAAGCCAGGGATATTCTGTCACAAGCATTTGAATAAAGTTATGAAATAAATCTTTAGCTTCCCAGATTTGCTAGACTAACAGGCAATAGTAAAATTTATCAGTGTCATTTGCTGTCTTTTTGGCATAAAGAGTTTTTTTTTTATTTTTTTTTATTTTTATTTTTTCCAAGTTCACGGAGAAGAGAGATTTTCACTCTATGAAAATGTAGAAAACTTGTTGGATGATTGTTGCGTGGAAAAAGTGGGTGCAACAGAGTTGTCAACCTATTAGTGGCTTAAAACTATATGAACAGGCTCCTTGGTTGCTCATGCAGCTGAAGCCTGTTTTTGCGGGAGACACCCGGAAGGTCTAAGAAAAAATGATCTCCATTTTCAATTAAGTGTATGTTCTCTTTATTAAGCTCAGTGCTAGTAGTCCCTGCTGCTTCCTTTTGGTTGAACTGACGCATATGTAATTTGGAAGCCTGCTAATGTTTTCAGTTTTCATGGTCCTCTTATTTCATAATGCCTAATAGCTGTTGGCTGAGCTGTTGATGACTTGATGGGGGTCTTCTGTTTCCTTTAAACCGAAAGGCAAATGGGATTAAATGCTTAGTGTGTTGGGAAGGTTAAACCAGACTTCACCAAGGGTTAGAATCTCCCCTTTCTGGATAGTGTAATGCAAGGGGTAAGTGGGTTGAGCTGCCTGACATAACCATGTTATTGGACGGTTGTAAGATTTTCTCTATATGGTTTCATGTCATAAAGTCACTGCTTAAGAAGTCCTATTTGCTATCGGAGTTCAATGAAAAATGAAACAGCAATGAAGATCCCTAACTAATGTGGGGTCAATTGACTGTACTAGCTCACTGTTTGGTTAACTGATATCTGTTCTTCATAGACATGGTAAACGTCATGTTTGTGGTGTAGCTTTTATGAGTGCGGAAAGTTGTCACAATTTCTTTGTGGGTGTTTCATAAAGTATTTTAATTACATTGAGTGGGTGTCTCATAACCCCAATAAGTCGGGGTTTCTTTTTTAATCTTACAAAATATTTTCCTTCATCCTTTGTCCTCCTTGATCATGACTTGTTTTCGCTTACAAAAAAGGGTGTTGCCTATCTGTGGTTAACTACTCCCAAGGTCTCGTTTTGTTATTCTGCGTCACCCCCTTGGTGTCATCTTGTGATTCTGTTTATATTCTCTCTTACTAATTAGAAAAAACAAATCTGTGGCTTGACTACGATCATAGTTGCTAATGCTAGACCAATATGCTGTGCGTAGATATTTCTTCCTAAGTACATTCT
>JBBYHQ010000018.1:787039-838267 GCA_038382645.1 Spergularia azorica
GGTAACTTCGGGGGTACCATGTGCACAAACTTGTCAAGTTGGGTACCATGTGCAATCAGTCAAAGTTCGAGGGTACCGCGTGAATTTTCCGTATTTTATATTTTTGGTACATGTATTCACAATCTCGGTCGGTAACGCTACTGCTAATGATTCTTGCATAGGGATTTTGAAGGAGACTTTCTCAAAAACCAAAAGATTGATTTGTGATGGTAAACTTTTTCACGTGCGTTGTTGTGCTCATATTTTAAACATTATGGTTCAATTTGGACTACAATCCATAAATCATATTGTTGAAAATGTTCATGATAGTTTGGAGTACATAAGGGCAAGTGAGCTAAGGTTATGGTTATTTGCTGAAAAAGTCAAGCAATTGCAATTGCCACATAGGAAGTTGATTTTAGAGAATAAAACTAGATGGAATTCTACTTATGACATGCTGGTTACTGATCTCAAATTCAAAGATGTGTTTCCTATCTATGCCGAAGAAGATACGCGTTTTAGTACTTGTCCTAGTGTCGAAGATTGGGAGAGAGTTGAAAAAGTATGCGAGGTGCTCAAAGTTTTTAAAAGTGTCACTAATATAATTTCAAGTTCTGAATATCCAACTTCTAATTTATTTCTCATGGAGGTATATAGAATAAAAATGACTTTGGATAAACATGAGCATGATTCGGAGGAATGGATGCGTACTCTTATTAAAAATATGAAACAAAGGTTTGACAAGTATTAGGGTGAGTGTAATTTGTTGATGGCTTTGGGTGCTATTTTAGATCCTAGGTACAAGTTGAGAGGTGTTGAATTTGTCTTTTCTAGGATGTATTCATCTACTGAACTCAGAGGGCATGTTTTAAAACTTAAAGAGGCATTGTATGACCTTTATGAAGAATATCTTGCTGATTATAAAGCTTCTTGTGAGGAAAATATACCCACTAGTCCCATCAATGGCATTATAAACAATGAAAATGAAGATGACTTCGGTTGCTATGATGTCTTTAATTTTTTGAAGTCCACTTCCAACCATGAAATTGAAAAATCTGAGCTTGATATATATCTGGATGAGGGGACTTATTCTTGTGAGGGTCAAGACTCGCTAAAATTTGATGCTCTCAAGTGGTGGAGCACTGAGACATTAAAGTATCGCGTTTTATCTAAAATGGCCCGTGATGTTTTGTCTGTCCCGATAACTATGGTTGCTTCGGAAGCACTATTTAGTGCGAGGGGTAGAGTGATCGACCCATATCGTGCTTCTCTAGCTCCTGAAACTGTTGAAGTGTTACTTTGTGCTGGTGATTGGTGTCGTGCTTTACATGGAGTAAAGAAGAAGAACAAGGTATTATTTGTCATTATTTTGTTATATGCAATTTAATTAACTAGTGAATTAGTGATGTTAACCTCTTATATTAAGATGTTTATTTTGTACATTCCAGGTCTCCAAGGAAGAGATATTCAGGAGCTTATTATACCAAATTAATTAAAGAGATGGTAATTGTTGCTAGACTTGATACTCTATGTACGTTTGACGATTTGATGAGTCTTTTGATATTGTATTCATTTTTTTTTTATATATTCTTATCTTTCTAACTTGCTAAAATGTAATTGATGTGCTCTGTTAATAGGTGTTGCAAGACTCAATAAATGGTGGTTGCTTAATGTTGCCGGTTTTGGATCATTGGATTAGAAATAAGATATTCAATAAGATAATGTTGTAATGGACTTTGCTGCCGCTGCTTGTTAGCTACCTTAATGTTTTAAACTCTTACATTTCTTTTGAATTCTAATGTTTGCATGTTTGTAACGATTGTATTCCGTTTCAAGTAGTATGGGATCAAGAGTGTTTGGTTTGTTAATATCATATTATCATCTTTAAAACTCCTCTTTCCGAACTGATCCCGAATCGAGCTCGAGCTCGCGACATACACTAAGAGCCGAGCTCGAGCCTTAATTTCCAAAGCTCGACGAGCTACGAGCCGATCTCGAGCTCGATCTATTTCAAACAAGCCGAGCTCGAGCTAAGCGAGCTCGAGATCTGATCAGATCGGTTACACCCCTACTTATAAGAATCGAAATCAAGTTCGGGTTGAACATTATTTTGTCATGTAGCATTGGTTCATTAGTAGGGGTTCATGAATAGGTTTGAGTTGACTCATGTTCTACCACGTCGAATTTTTGGATTTCTCGCATTGATGCAAACAATCAGATTAAATAATACTTTGAAATGAAAACCATATAATAGGCTCTGAAAAATATTTATTTACATTTATAATGTCACAACTAAAACTCTTTCGACACTTGTACAAAAAAAAAGTCAAATTGGCAAAATTAGTAAACGGAAATCTTTATAATCCCTCGTTAAACTAATAATAATTCACCTTAAGGCTTATACTTTTCTCCAATTCTCTATGATTTGCACATTCTTTTTGGAACTCTTTTTTTTTGTAAGAGATGTGTTGCAAAATGAAACTGTGTCACAAATATTATTCTCATGATTAACAAATTGGAAGAGACCCATATACTTTGTATAGATTGCAAATCATATTTTTAGACTGTTAATATTTTATACACTTAATAGATTTTAAAACTTTCCCTTTTCTATTTAAATTAAAATTATTTAAATATGCAGCTAATTATAATTTTTAATTGTTTATTATTTTTCCTTATTACTATTTTAATATTTTATATAGAGCATAAAATTTTAAATTTTGAAACACTCTAATAAATTTGATTTCCAATCTATACAAAGTATATGATTCTCTTCAAATGTGTTAACTATGATCATGATATTTGTGACACATTTTCATTTTGCAACACATCTTAATATCTTACAAAATAAAATTAAAAAAAAAAAAAACGTATCCAAAGTGAATGTGCAAATCCTTGAGAGTTGGACAAATATAAGCCTTAAAGTGAATTATTATAAGTTTAAGAAATGGTTATAAAGTTATCTGTTTTCTAATTTTGTCAATTTGACTCTAAGTGTTGAAAGTGTTTTCAAATTATTCAACTAGATTAATCAATTACTTTTGAAATATTTCTGTACAAAAAGTTAGTAATTAGTTCATGAATAGGGTTCAACATTATTGTGTTATGTAACATTGGTTCATGAATTTGTTTGTACAATTTGTATTTTGACTTCTTGACTAATATAGTTTCATATTTTTCAAAAGTTTCACTTTTATAAGAAATTGGGATCAAGTTTGGGTTGAACATTATTGTGTTATGTAACATTGGTTCATGAATAAGGTTGGGTTGAACCATGAATTACCCCCCCCCCCTCGACAGTCTAACTTCAACCCACGAATTAAACCCTCCGGTGTGTGTGACACCATACTTGGACGGATTTGAGTAGGAAACAAATGACCGATGTGTGAGGTATAGTGGCCGGAGTTTGTTATTCAAATTGTTGATCAGTTTTTGGGTTGTTCGCTTTTGTTTTTCAATTAATTTAGATCAATTTTAATTGAATCATGAATCTATATATGGATTCGTTTAACGGAAAAGTTGGGATTTTTTATTTGCTAAAATCTAGCTGATAAGAAATGAGATTGAGTTTTAATTTGATGGTATGAATTAAATTTTGATGAGAGAAAAATGGAGTGTTGGGTGTCTGCGTGAATCATTAATTGAAATTGAGTTTTTTTTACCCCCATAGATGCTACGTAGCAGCAGAATAGGGGATGGGACAGGGAGTGAGACAAGGGGGTAGGACTTGGGACAGGTGATCCGGACTGGAGAGAATGAGAGAACGGTGCCAAATGAGAGGGAGAGTGAGTGAGTGACAAATCTTCACCAAACTAACGACCGTTAGAAGCATACCCTTATCGCCAGGAAAAAAAAACCCCCAATCCCCATTTCTTAAAAATTAAAACATTAGACCTCATTCATATAGTTAACTCTATTGATAAAGTACACAAAAGTGCGAGATCTAGGGACACATGATAACAATGACTCAATGACACACTATAAGCACGTACTAGATAAATCGGGATAAAAAAAAAAAAGATAAGAAGAAGAGAAAAATTGAGATAAGAGAGTAATAAGAGAATGTCAAGGCAACTTATTTTAAATGAAGTATTTGCATTCATTTTTATTTTCTTCATTTCACCAGCAGTGGTAATGAACAAAGGAGTAAAGAAACTCAAAACACATTTTTTTTTAGGGAAGAAACTCAAAACACATTTAATTACCTATTTCCTTCAAAACAAAAAAAAAAAGAAGATTTAATTACCTTTTTTCAAACCGATTGTTTAAACGTGTGTAGTTGTATTAATTGACAAAATAAATATATGAAAAGGGAGCCCGGGCGAGGCACGGGCACGCAAGCTAGTATATTATAAAAGCCGAGTACACCCCTTCATTGATGGGCACTTGGCACAATCCTATTGGATGTAATTAAAAAAAAATATATTAGATTATTAGGATATGAAAATACATATAAAAAAATTAAAAAATTAATAAGGAATATTAATATACAATCAAAAATTATAATTAGTTGAATATTTAAATAATTTTAATTTAAATAATAAAAGGAAAGTTTTAAAATCTATTATTAAGCGTAGAAAATATTAACAGTCTAAAAAATTGATTTCCAATCTATACAAAGTATATGATTCTTTTTCAATTTGTTAATGATCGTAATATTTCTGACACATTTTCATTTTGCTACACATCTCTTACAATAAAAAAAAAAAAAAGATTTCCAAAAAGAATGTGCAAATCATAGAGAATTGAAGAAAAGTATAAGCTTTAACGTGAATTATTATTATTAGTTTAACAAGTGATTATAAATATTTTTATTTACTAATTTGCCAATTTGACTTTTTCATAAAAGTGTCGAAAGAGTTTTATTTCAAACATATTCGACAAAATTAAGCAATGCGTTTAGTATATACTACTCAGTAGTACTTAAGGGGAAATGTCTATACAAAGAGTTAGGCCCCGTTTGATAGGACTGCATCTTTCTGAACTGAACTGATCTGATCTGAATTATTCTGATCTGATCTGAACTGATCTAATCTGAACTTATCTGATCTGAATGACTCTGAACTGATCTGATCTGATCTGAATGTGTTGAAATTTTGATTGAATTTCAACGAATTAGTATCATTTATGGACCAAATACATTGATAAAGATTTGAGCATTTCTGATATGATCTAATCTGATTTGAATGACTCTGATCTGATCTGAATAATTCTGAACTGATCTGAATGATTCTGAACTGATCTGAATACTACTACAAATAAGTCCTATCAAACAGGGCCTTAGTAATTGGTTCATGAATAGGGTTAAACTTGGTGTATTTTGTTATTTACATTAGTTCATGAATTTGTCTATACAATTTGTTTTTTTTTTTTTTTGGTGGCTTTCTTGAGTACCATTGTTTTATATTATTATCAGAATCAATTTTAGGTTGGACATTATTGTGATATGTAGCGATAGTTCACGAATAGGGTTTGGTTGAGTTAGATTCTACCACATCGAGTTATTGGATTTCTCGGATCACGGCACCTTTTATTCAAACAAATGTGACTTATTGTTATAAAAAGTGACTACATTAAGTTCTCCATTTACGACTTATATGTGATTGTAATTTTACAATTCGACTCTTCCGTATGGTAATTTAGAGATGAAAGAGCTATATTTCAAAAAGTTCAACTACATTAAGCAATGATATTGCTTATATGTAGAAAATCAAACACATTATAAAGACATGAATAAAATTCAAGCAGTATAATTTTTTCCTTTGTGTTAGAGTATAGTGAATAAAGTATGTTTATACAAAGAGTAATAATTCTGTAGAGAAAAAGAATTAATAAATGAATATGATTTAAAAGTTTGACCAGAAGTTATTTTCTCCTTTTTTTTGGATTCTCTTGACTACTATGGTTCTAATTTTTCAAATATTTCGTTTGCTTATATGATAGTAGTTTTCCCCTTAATTTTATAGGTATGGTTAGAGCGGGTTAGGTCATATTAAGTTCATGACATGTCGAATCGAGTCGGTTTCGGTTCGGGTTGCTATCGAGTTGGTTATTATATTTTTGCGATGTTAGTTTTTTTTTTAGATCCTCATTGGGCTTGGTTACTACTATTTCTTTGATCGCATCATCTCGAATTTTGTTCAATGTTTTTTGGGTTTTACACATACAGTGAATTATATAAAGATAATGATGTATATTACTAAGCAAAATATGTTTCTTTTGGTAAGATGATTACATATGTGTAGAATTATAGGTTTCTTTGTAATATCAACAAAGATAACAATGATGAATAATGCAAATAGAGTTGGAAATTGAAAAGGTTAGATCAATTTCACGTATGGTTCGAGTGGGTTGGGTTATATTGAGTTCGTGTCATGTCAGGTCTGCATGAAGTTGTATGTTTTATAATTTATTAAATGTGAAAGTATTTTTCGATACGAATCCCACGATGTGCATGTCATTATATTTTTTTTATGAATATCTATTACTTTTAATAATTGCGTGCATAAAAAGGTGATGTGGCTAAACTTTAGTAAAAAGCCGACATGTCAGCATTTGCAATACAAATGATTGGACAAGAAGATTTTGATCACATTCTAATTGCATTTAAGAAGATATTCAAGATTAAATGCAATATATTATGTTACACATAAGGAAGGAAAGAAATAATCAAAAGCAATCAATACAAACATATCCACGATAGGAAATCAACAAGGATATTTTACAAATGGTGATAAATATAAACACATATTTTCACCTTCAACAAAAATGATGAATGAAAAATGACAACTTGACTCATATTGTACGCAAGTGCTCAAATCTAATTCCTTGACTTTTTCATTCAAAGTCAGGCGTTATTGATTCATTTGCGTTAGAATAAAATAATGAAGGAAATATTATGGCTGAAGATATACGAGACAATTTTGTTACGGTCAAATAAAATAATTTTTTATTCTCATAACACCACTAAGAATTTTGTTTTACACTTGGTGATCATCAAGAACCTCTAAAACAAATGTTGATGTCATAAAATAATAAATTTTCAGGTTTATGATACATTTCCATAAACTTCCTTAACAACAAACTCTGACAACTAATTGAAAACAACAACAAAAACGACAAGTCGATATACGAGGATTAATTTACATATGTTAACTAACTTTCTTTTTCGAGAGGTAAGGGGATCGACTTTTAGAGTCTATGTTTAAAAATCAACTGGGATATTTGAGTAGGATTAAGGTGGGTGTCGTTGAAAATATTGAAGGGAGATGAATTATGTTATCCGCAAAAGTTGACGACAGATGGGGTTATCGAGTAAGGAAGTCGACGGCGGGAAGAAGATTATCGGTACTCAATCCTAAATGATTTTCAATTTACTTTTTTCAAGATTTAAGATTATGATCATTAAGAAAGTTAGCATTTTAATTCTTTAAAATGGGTTAGATCGGTAAAAATGTAAAATGGGTCACTTGATACATGAAAAACGGGTAAGGTCGAACACGGGTCGAACCAAGTAGGTTAGGTTGAGTAAAGATTAGAATGGTGCTAAGGTCATAAAACAGGTAGGAGAAATACATTTTTAACCCCTTTTCATCAACAATTTTGTATAATATATGTAATTAGGAGAAATTTTAACGATATCTAAAAGATATTATATCATATTAATACTTTAATTATACTTATTAGTTTTTGTATTAAATTTAAATTAAACAATAATATCATTGTAAAATTTTATTATTCTACTTTCTTGGTTTATGACCAAGAAAATGGCGGTCGGGTAGCTACCGCATTAATTAGGTTAACTTTTGAAAAGACATTTAAGGTGTAAAGTAGTATTAAGGAAGGAAACGGGGGCTTCTATTATGTTTCATGTGGGCACATGTTAGAAAAATCGATATTATTATTACTATTTAGAGAAGCATTATTAATTGACGTGCAAGTGCACGGGTCAAAAAATATTCTAAAGAGAACATAAGAGTAGAATGGTGTCACATAGTAGCAGAGGTTAACGGGTAAAGGAAGCGAAAATAAGAGTAGAATGGTGTCACATAGCAGAGGTCAACGGGTAAAGGGGTCGAGAGTTTAAGTGTTATTTGGGATCGAGTATAAGAAGTGGCTTGGGTTAAGGGA
The DNA here is from genome assembly GCA_038382645.1 of Spergularia azorica. Lineage (NCBI taxonomy): Eukaryota > Viridiplantae > Streptophyta > Magnoliopsida > Caryophyllales > Caryophyllaceae > Spergularia > Spergularia azorica. The sequence goes on from JBBYHQ010000018.1 coordinate 795,149, forward strand.
TGGGGTACAAGAACTCATAGAGGAAGGGGGGGAGGGGGTTTCAATATAAAAGGGGGGGATGGTGAGTTTTCAAGTATAAGAGCTCGCATGTAGCGTGGTATTATGTAAGTCAGAGTGTGGGGATGCGTTTAGAATTTTTTGTGGGTGTGTGGGAGAGTCAACTAGAAAGTCATGTAAAGAGTCGAAGGGTAAGATAAAACATTTGACGTACTTGGGGTGATGGGTGTCGTCTAAAATGTTGTCGGCTGGTTGGGTGAGTGAGAGTTGGAGGTTACTGATCGGTGTATATGAGTTAGCAATGGATTGTGGGGAAACCTAGAAATGTTGAGCGGAGAGCGGATCGACTATCGACTGAGAAAGAAAGTTGTGAGCATGATAAGAGTTGTCGAGTACAAAGGCGACGGGTGGTCGAGTATGAGATTAAATAAGTTAGTAAGGGCAGGCTAGGCCGGCATGTAAGTGAACTTAGTTCAAGGGTTTGATAGTTATTTGTTAAACACAACAGATCACATAAAAGATACAGGGCACTTAGTCTTGAATTATCATTGTGTTTCTTTCAATTCTCATATGTGTTATTATCTCAATAAGTTTTATATTTTTTATTTGTTTATGTTATAGTTTAATTTCTAAAAGTTGAATTCTATACCATTTTTAAAAGTAATATTCTACAGTCCTATCTTAAGTAAGCAGTTGGAATTCTCGTGCATTGCACGGGTCAAAAAACTAGTTTATTCTTATATTTGTGATTCAAACCCTCATCTCAATCAAATCGTCATCTATACTTTTATGGAGGTGGTAGTAATCAACAATTTTATGAGGAATATCCAATACTCTTTAAGTGATAGGTGACACTTGTAAATTCTTAGCTAAACTGGATTTTTTTCATACGTTAAATAATGTTCAACATGTGACATTTATATGTATAGTGTAATTATTATCTAACAATTTTTTTTTGTGTGTGAAAAAAGTATGATTGATACAAATAAGGAGCACGGGCGCGGCACGTGCACGCAAACTAGTCTTATTATATAAGGAAAAGCATATTGGAAAAGCTAATTGTAAATATGACAACATGTGGAGCAAATCTCCTCATTTTAAAAGTGTGGTGAAGGCAGAATGGGAGAAGAGCAGCCAAGGTTGTGACATGGTTCAGGGTGGTTAAAAAGCTAAAACCTCTAAAAAAGCCTCTTATGGTCATTAATAAATCTCAATTCTCAAATATTGAGAATGCAGCTGCAAAAGCCTGTCAAGAGTTGGTGGAGATTCAAACAAGGATGCATAAAGACCCTTTGAACAGAGAACTATACTCTAAAGAGAAAGAACTCGCAACAAAGTATGATTATCTATTCAAGGCAAATGAGAGCTATTTGAAACAAAGGAGTAAGGCTCATTGGGTGGCAGATGGTGATGATAATACTGCATATTTTCATGCATTTATCAGAGCTAGAAGGGCAAAGAATTATGTTATGCAGATTAAGGATATGAATGGGAATGAAAAATCTGATCGTAGATGTTACATTATGTATTAACAATTCCTAAAAAAACATCAGGTGATATTGTATAATAATAGCATTATATACAAACTAGTCATTACAAAAAATAGAGTGATAATGTTGATTATTCAATTTGTGTCACCATTTGATGCATACATTGAAGATAGCTTGAGTGAAAATGATGAGTGGAAGGTACAACAATACTTCAAGCATCGAGATGGCTAAAACAGAAGAACGCATTGAAGATGGTGGCTTAAAAGAATGTTTGATAATACTAAAGGTATTATTCATGGAATGAGATCTACTAGAGTTTCTAATAAACTCTACCCTCTAGAGTTGGGCTAATCTCAACCGTTAGATCAAATCAATGCTTAGGATTACTCCTCTCCCAATAAATAACTGCCAACATTAATTAAAACAAAAAAAAACAAAAAGATGCTTCCGATGGCCGACAACCCTATAATTCTTGATCAAAGTTTCCAGATTTCATTAGTTTTAAGCCATTGGTCTTCTAAACAGATGGAGAAAATCAGGTACGTGACATCAATCAATCCCTCCACCCGCCGTATGCCCACCACCGATGAACTAAGAAAAAGGGTTTAGGGGTCCATTTTACGGCCACCTTAATGTTTTTAATTTTTATTTTGTTGGGTTTTGGGGTTCACCACACCCAAACCTAGGGTGCATAATGGCCAGCGGCCAATGGCGGTGGTTGGATTCGGGTGGAGGCTAGGTGGTTTGCCAGGCTTGATGATGGGTCGGATCATAGAATTGGGAAGGAAGAAGATGAAATTTGTTGTCCTGATCTAGTGTGGGTAAAGTATTTTTTATGATGGGTGATGTGGGGTAATTTTGGCCATGGATTAAAATTCAATGGTTAGGATTTAAACTCTATCCCTTAGAGTTTATTTACAACTCTAGAGGATCTGGACTCGTTATTCATGTTATCCTCAAATAATTGTCCATATTAGTATGTAAGATTGGTATTTGATCCTGGTGGTTAAGTTTACTTTTAAGAATTGGGAAAATTCTTTTCAAATAAGGGGACTATAATGTATAAGCATCGAGCTTGCAAGTTGATTTGGCAAGTAAGAGTCAGTTTAGAGTTATAATTCAAGCAGGTGACTTTTGAGTAGAATATCTCAAACTTACAAGGAGTTTCGTCATAATTTTTGTGGGAATAAGAACTTCATGTTCTTAGCTTTCCAACAAGTGATCATAACCTCAAAACAGTTAAGTAACGAAGGAGATATGATTGTTTGAACTGTTGAGAACTTACGTCGGTACACGTAACTCGTGAACTAGGCTTAATTACCTTCTCTGTGTCATTGAATATAGGAAAGTGTCTAATCTACGGTAATTTTGTGAGCCTATGAATTTTGAATTATTCTGGAATGAATTAGGAAAGTTTCCTAGTCCTAGTGAGTCGGAAGTGAGGAAAGATTTATTATAAAACCTTACCTTATTCCATAGAGTGTAGATGTGTCTACTTAGTATAAATACTCGTAGAGAGTCTTATTATAGTATTTTAAACCACACATCACATCCAACCTGAGAACTAATATCGAAGAGTCGGAGGAAGTTTGCTTCAAATCTGGCCTTGCGAGGTTCGTTTTGGTTTGTGCCTTGTTTCGTTGTGATCTTGGTGCTTTTCCTTTGTTTGTGTTTTGTTTCTTTGTGACCCTAGTACAAATTAATTTTAGTCAAGTATTCTTGCAAGGATTCTAGGCTAATTCACATCCTTTATTTTCCGTTTTTAATTCCACTGCATTATAAACACAAGGCACAAAAAAATATAGAGTAGGTTTTACATCAAATAATTTACCCTATATGCAAAATATTACCACTTAAATTAGCTATATTAAGTGAAAACTTTTATTACGCTATGCAATGCGCAGAATTCGAAGTACTAAATTATATATTCGAATTTTCAACGTGTGGGTATAGGTTAAAGAGTCCATTTGTTTCTTAATTAAGAGTCGATGTGAAAAATTTAAGAATACAAAATCACAAGTGATCCTAGTGGTACAATGATAGGGACACAAATGTAGGGAAGAGGGCCTGAGAGAAATGTTACAGCAAAACAGCTTACAACCAAGATGCTCTGGACTGGAGACTGGATACTCAGACCACAGCAAATAAAACCCCAGCAAGCTTCCCTCCAACAACTTGCATTTTTTGCAAGCTGACAATTTTCTTTTCTCTCAAGTACTTCTGCTTTACAGCCTACCCTTTTATTTTTGTTTCTCGTTTTTTATTTTTTAATATTATTATTATATTACTATATTTCCTCCTCTTTTCTCTCTTCCCTGTCTTTTTTTTCCCCTTTCTTCTGATTTTTTTTTTTTTTTGTAATTAATTCCTTCTTCTTCGTAATTCATTATCTGGGTTTTTCTCAAAAACTTGAAAGATTGAAACTTTGATGAAATTATTTATCCAAAAATTTAGAAAGATTGAATCTTTGTGTGAAATTATTTATCCAAAATTTTAGAAAGATTGAAACTTTGGTGAAACTATCTATCCAAAAATTTAGAAAGATTGAAACTTTGGGTAAAATTCTCTGATTTTAATTGACAGAAAGAATCATTATTGAATTGGGTTTGGTGGGTGTGTAGTAACTATACAAAATATATATATACAACCTCTGGTATTTACTTATTAATTATCAATTATTAATTGGTTAATAACAAATAGTACTCCATAAAATAAATAAAATAAAAATTAAAAGCAGAAGGTTTTGGTGAAAAAGAAAGAGAGAGTGATAGGCAGTTGTTATGTGGGCGTTGTGTTTGTGTGAGTGTGTCGGCGCATAGTCGCTTTCTGTCAACATTGTCTTGTATATCCACCAACAACAACAGCAAAACAAGAAACCCATATATTTTCATTTTCATTCTAATTTAATTTTTTTTTCATTGCAATATATTTATAAAGTTGAAATTAAAATTATTTTGAAATACTCACAAACTTTGGTGAAGTGGATTGATTAGCTGCCATTGCCACAAAATCGAATTCATTCACTTTATTCAAAAGATATTCACTTCATTCGGCCCTCGGTTTGATTCTAGTATTTTTTAATTTCATTTATGTCAAAATTTATTATTTATTTTTTGTTAATTGTTTTCTGATCTTTAAACATAATATATAAAAAAAGGGCATTTTTATAAGCATACCCTTTTGTCAATGTCAAGACCCAGTTCTTGTATTTGCTGATTTTTATTTTTCAATATTTGGGGCGAATTTGAAGATCAATGTAATTTTGGTGGGTGTGCAAATGCAAGTTCAAGCAATCAATAACATTCCCATTTGATTGTTTTGTGTCAATTTGGAGTTGACTGGTTAGTGTTTTTCTTGACATCAAGGTTGCAATTTTTTTCATTAATGTTGTGTTTTCTGTGGCATTTATTACTACCATTTTGATGATGATATGTTAATGTATAATTGTTTCATTGTTCATCACTTCTTATTAGTTTTGGATTGCATGCATTCTGTTAATTTGCAATTTGCAAATGTAGTACTCTCTCCATTCATATCTGCTCTTCCTGTCATTTTTCGGCACGCACTTTAAACTGTTCGGTTTAGGAGCAATGTGGATGAAATGGCTGACATATGTACGATTGAGGGTTATAGAATTCCAACTTTAGTTGGAACTATAATGCATATGATGTCGAAAACGAAATTATAATCAACTTGTTTGTGCTGTCGAAGAATGGTTCTGCATTATGTTGTCTGTGCCATGTTTAGTTTCTGAAGATACTTACACGTTGACTTCAATTAGGAAGTTTTAAATAATTGTGGAGCTTTTGATGATTAGTGATCAATAATATCCAGCTATTTGTCTAGGGTCGTGTTATTGAATTGCATACTGTGTTGCATTTCAGGTTTAATGAAGGATAGTACAATTTCTAGTTGAACTGCTGTCAAATGTCAAGGACTCTTGCAGCTATCATTGGAGGTGCTGCAGGAGCCGCGGCATTGGTGGGGATAGTGGTGTTTCTTATATGGTTTTACATGTTTCATGGTAGAAGTGCTTCAAGAACTTCTGAGACGGGGTCGTCTGAGCCTTCTTACCAAGGTAAGTGTAATGTTTGTGTATCAGTTTGTTATTTGTGTATCTTGGTTTCCATGTCTCTATTATGCTAATTTATTGTATTGCGTCAATATTAGTAGGGAAAGCATCTGGAGTTGAGTTGTCTTTTCGAGAAGCTAAACGTTTCGATTGGGAAGAATTGTCCGCTGCAACTAGAAAATTCAGTGATCAAAGTTTGATCGGAGAAGGGAAGTTTGGAGCTGTTTATAAGGGTTTGCTGACAGATGGTATGCTGGTAGCCATTAAAAAGCGGTCTGCTGCACCTAGTCCAGAGTTTGTCGAAGAGGTAATGGTCATTATGTGGTCTAAAAGTTCGTTACTGCAAGTTTATCAGTTCATGTGATTAGTAAAGGTTTGATTCTTTGGTCAACTCTCAATGATCTGGGGCTGGGCTTCTCACATTGCTTTACGACCCTGCTTTTATCACTAACTCACTAAGTTAACCATGAAACTTTTTGTCAATTGCTGTATTAATTCTGAATTGCGACTGTGGAAACTCAATGCAGAGACATGTCTGTAGTGCGGTTATTTGACATGTGACTCATTCAGGTTATAGAATATTGGGGTTAAGGAGAATAGTCTGTATTTTTATCTCCCAAAAAGGATTAATTCATCCTAGGAGGACAGATATGTATATCAAATCCTTAGTTCTGATGAGCAGTAGCTTTATGGTGTAAAATTTAAGGCTTGTGTCATCTCATGGTAGATCCCTCTGAAACCTGAATCGTGTGTATCGAGTAGGCTTCTTGTTCATCTCTCTTCTCATCCTGTCTTACGGCCGAAAATTTTCATTCTTATTCATGTTATGGCTTTTTTACATTCGGCTTTTCTCAGAGCAAGGTGCATTGAAGAAACACAATCATTCTGCTTTGAGCTTCGAATGCCATTCCAGGATTGTTATCGCAGTATCTGGGGACATATAGGCCCGGATCAACTGTGTACAGTGTGAATATTGTGTTCTTCTGCACTGATACATTCAGTATTGTAGCTGTGACCCACTGTTTTAAGGCCAGTGTGAGTCGTGGCATTTGGCATATCTTTCCTGTAGATAATTGATATTTTTGTGGGGATAGGAAACAACTTTGTTTCTAGTCCTTTCTTGAGCCATCTTATTAAGTTTTCTTTTGTATTGTACGTATGCACTGAACATTGTATCCTTAGCTTGCACTGAGGAATACTATGTACCAGTGGTTGATCAACATTACCCCTACACACCTAAAGAGGTCCTGTAATGCATGTGCGTGTTTGTGTAGCCCGGGGAGGGAAGAGAGGGGGGGGGGAGGGAAGAGGGGGTTGAGAAGGCATGTTGAGGATGGAGGTGCTTGAATGTATGCAGTTTAACCCTTGTTATGCAGAGAGGTTGTTTCCGTCTGACCCTTTTAGTGGGAAATGTTGTAACTGCCTGCTTCTTTACCTGAAAACACAGGAATGTCTGAGTGAGCCAATGTAATTTATTCCTGCTAACGCTGAACTGAACGCATACAGAATCTTCTGGCTCGAACAGAAAAGTAAAGAATTGATATTTTTAGCTAGTGCCTTTTGTTTCTGAAAAATATATTAGACATATGCACTCATGGTGAACAGAAGACGAATAGATGATTCTTTTTCTTTTTTGGGTGCGTTGGAACGATTTCATATATTTTGACAAGCGTCACTTATTTATGTTCTCCTGCTCTCAAGCACGATTCTATTCATGATTGCCATGTGCATTTTCTTCATGCTTTCATTAACTCGAGCATTTGTCAATCAGGTACGCTATCTATCAGCTATTCACCATCGGAACATTGTGACACTTTTGGGCTACTGCCAAGTAAATAACCAACAAATTCTTGTTTACGAGTACATACCAAATGGGAGTGTGTCAAGCCATTTATATGGTAATTGAGTGAGCTTTTTCTCTGTTACTTGAGTATTGCTCTGTTTATATCAGTGCACTTATTGAGAAAATTTACAGGTTCTAGTAATATTTCACGCGAGAAGCTGGAATTCAAGCACCGACTTTCTATCGCATTAGGGGCAGCTAAAGGTGATCCTCTGCCAAATCCGTGAGCATTTGTGCCTTTCCTGGTATTAGTTTTTCTTTTCCTTGAGCCCCATACAAACCCTAACATAGACAAAGAACTTGACATTGAATTTAGTTAACAAACCAAATGATTAGCTGAAGGGAAAAGGATAGAATCCCAATGTGATGATCCCTACAAATTATATTAGAAGCTTCTGCAAGGATTATCTGCTGTTTCCCTTAGATACCAGCATGTCGTAGACTCTATTTAGTAATTCGATAACCTATGTTTTCTTTTGATACCTCGCAGGTTTGGCTCATCTTCATTCCCTTAGTCCCCGCTTGTTGCACAAGGACTTCAAAACATCCAATGTCCTTGTTGATGAAAATTTTATTGCAAAGGTTGCAGATGCAGGGGTTCGAAATTTTCTTGGAAGATTTGATGTAGCAGGCACATCTTCTCATGTGGAAGCTGATGCAATTTTTTTAGCCCCGGAGTATGTTTACTACTTGTTCATTTACCTTAACCCTAATACTGAAAACACTGTTTAAGCAACTAAATTTCTTGTGTTCGTAGGGTGAGAGAATTCAGACAGTTTTCTGAACGAAGTGATGTGTACAGTTTTGGGGTTTTTCTGTTGGAGTTGGTCTGCGGTCAGGAAGCAACAGAATCATTCTCTCCCGAGTCCGACCAAAATTTGGTTGAATGGGTAAGAATCTCTATCTCCAGCCCATACTCTGCCATGTCTGTTTTCCATCTTCTCTTCTTTGGCATGCTGAAGATTGAAATGTCATTTCAACAGCTAAATGACAATTTCACTGTCTTGTCAACTTCATCCTACACAACAATTTGTTTGTCATGGTTAAAACATTGTATCTTTTGGTGAAGTAGGGTACAACTGTACAAGGGTGGAGTAAATACTGCGACAATTGACGCGAGTACCACCTTATTTAGAAACATATGATTGTTGCTGCATGTGACCATGCAGGAAGAGTCATGCTTGGAAACGCATCTTTTCGAAATAATCTGGTTTAGGCTTACAGTTTGTCTATAGTTTACAACTTGTCTTGATGGTAGTACTAATTTGTCTTGAGCAATTAGGTGCAAAATTACAATGACTTCAGCACTATATCCACCATGGTTGATCAAAGATTGGGAAATAGGTTCACAGCGGAAGGGATGGAAGAATTCGTACAGCTGATCGTGCGTTGTATAGACACTTCCAGTGAGCTCCGGCCGTCCATGAGTTTTGTGGTTTTGGAACTTGACCGGATATTGGAGAAAGAGATGAACTTGACGACGGGAACGGGCGAAGGAACCCCTACAGTGACCCTGGGAAGCCAGCTATTTAGGGCTTTAAAATGAGGGCAACTACATGAGTGTACAGCCTTCTGTTGTTTCTAGTGTGATTTTGTTAAATAGTTCATCATTCATCTTGTTCATGTTTATTCAATATATCTTTATTTATTCATGGAAAAAAAAGAGTCAAAAGAGACATGCTGCTGTTTGATAATTGTATGAAGAACAGCTGTCATATTTTTTTGATTTTTTTTGGGTTTGCCTTCAATCATATATATGTATCCAATCAAAGACTTTTGTTGTATTCTATTATTTGTTTGTTAATATATAAAAAAAAATGGGTTGTTGGTGATATAATTTTGATGCTTTAATTAATTTATTGATCAGTTTCTATGAGATGGCACCTGAAACCTGCTGGCTAATTTGCATTAACTACATAATTTTTGGTCCCCCTTAAAAGTTTTATAAAAGTTAAGGAATTATTTGAAATGTTCTCATGTTTAAGGTTTCGTAGCTTTTCTACCAAACATAAATTAAAAAATTATTGGTAAAAGACAAAGTCTCATATGAGACGGTCTCACAATATGAAGTTTTGGGCGGGTTTGATACTTGGAGGGCATAAAGAGGGTTGGGAAACATAGGCTTGGATTTTCGTAACCAAAATTAGAAAAAAAATATAAGTTGAAATTAGGAATATTTTGGATTAAAAACCAAAGATGATCCTCTTAAACACAATAACTTGACCCAATTGTGATCTCGTCACACTCAAAACTATTTCCTTAAGGTGACACAATCCTAAACCGATAAGATCCCCGTTTGATGTGCCCCAATCAAAACCATAACCGACAAGACTGAATCCTACCCAGAGCCGAGTCTACACACTCGTCACCCCTAACTCGCTACCACCCTTGAGTAAGGGATGTCAAACGGTTATGGTCGGGTAGGTTTTGAGTTGGATTACATCGGTTAGGTCAATTCATTCCCATATTAGATTAACGATTTCTTTAAGGTCGGTTATTATCTCCATTTACTCGTGTTAGATAGGATTCGGTCGGGTCACATATCATCTCCCACCAATAAAATCGATAGCCTTATCAAAATATGTTTCCATCTATACCAAGTCGCTTCAAATCCAAGTCTTTCTATTACATCCCTCGGTGATGTCATTGATTGCAAACTATCGAGTCATTTTATATCTTATGTAGTTATGTGATTCGATCGCATTATTCAAGTAGATATAAGTTGAGATAAATTCAAATCTTAAGGATCGGGTAGTCCAAGTTGCTAACATCGGATCTTACCGTCTATGACTATTCATATTTTCGGGTCCTGTCAAGTCGATTTGGGGTAAGTTTTCTTTGTGCCAAACTACCAAATTGATATGAGTGTTTTATGGGTCAAACTACCAAATTGGTAAACAAAAGTAGGGGGTAAATGACAAATTGGGAAAAAAAAATGATCCGACGACAGATTGGTAAAAAAAAATGACACTAGCTACCAGATTAGCCAAAAACACCACTTTTGATGTCGTTTACTTCACTTGCTATATAATTCCAATACAGTTATTTAGCTCCCCGTTTTGAATTCTTTTTAAGAAAAGAAAAAAAAAATTACTTCAATAGCAAAAAAATAAAAAATATGGAAGAAAAAATTGACATTATATATTGAAGAGAAGTAAACAACAAATAGTACTCCTATAAAACAAAAAAAAAACCTTTTACGCTTGCCTGCTAGTACATTAGAAGTAATTCTTTTTCTTAATAATACCACAAAAGATAAACAAAGCAAAATGGGTTATGAAATAAAGGTTTCAACAAAAAAACCTATCGTCGGCTCGTTTTTAGGTTACAATAACAATTGGCATCTCTTGTGACAATTTTATGTGGTAGTATAACTAGTACCCATTTAAGAAACCAAAAATAAACTACGTTTATTTAGAACACTTGGGGATACGATTAAATTATAGAGTATAGCACCGAGACGCGAGATAACAGTTCGGATATGATATTGAACACTAGGCGATGTGGTTAACTCACAAAAGTACTTTTTTTCATTTTTTGTCTAAAACCAAATTTCTTTAATTTTATTTTGTGCATTACCTTTAAAAAATGTCTTCTTATTAATTTAGATTTGGTAATTAAATCATGAAATCATTATGTAAATATTGGATGTAAAAGAATTCCGGCAAAAAGAGAGTTTTTTTGGCTAATCTGGTGTTTAATGTCATTTTTTTTTTACCAATTTGTCGTCGGAGTATTTTTTTTTTTTCCATCATTTGCCCCCTACTTTTTTTACCAATTTGGTAGTTTGGCCGTGTTTTGTGTCATTTTTTTTACCAATTTGTTGCCGAAATAATTTTTTTTACCAATATATCATTTGCCCCTCACATTTTTTTTACCAATTTGATAATTTGGCCGTTTTCTTTGCGAACCCTACCTTGTCAAGTGAAATGAGGCAAACTTGGGAAGTCGGGAGTAAGAAAGACAACCCACAAATTAACCCTTAAACATTGAAAGAATCCTTAAACCCTCCCACTATCTCCTTCTTACCGCAAAACCCCTCTCTTCCTCTTTAGCCACCCTTGGCCGCCGCAAACACCGCCGTCGTATGAAAGATGAGGTTTGCGAAGCAGAAGCGTCACCGGAAAATAGTGAGGTTTTACACAGCGTGTTACGGTTTCAGACAACCCTTCAAAGTAGTATGTGACGGCACTTTTGTTCACCATTTATCTCAAAATAATCTCTCTCCTGAAAAAGCCGTCTCCGGTGCACTTGGTGCCCCTGTTCACCTCTTCACTACCAAGTATTCTCTCTCTCCTCCCCTTTTATTTTATTTTTTTTCTTGCAGTTTTTGGCTTTTATAAATGTCAATTTTTGAGTATGAAGGTTTGGATTAGTGGTTAGGAACCTGACCTGCCTGAGAGTTGTTCCGGGTTCGAATCCTCGTATCCTCCACCCCCGCAGCAGTAGCTGCTCCTTCGTACTGGTTACGTAATATTTTTTTGTCAATTTCTCATCTTTTTTTTGGTTGATTGTTTGTTAGGTGTGCAATTGCAGAGTTGGAGTCTCTTGGACGTTCTTATGCTGCTTCTTTAAATGCTGCTCGTCATGAGTATAAACTTGCTAGGTTTGTTTTCTCTATACTTTTTAATTAATTTTGTTTTTAATTTTGTGGGTATTATTATTTTTGATGTGGAACAAGAATAATCTCCAATGGGTATTGAATAGTTTGAAATTTTGAGCAGTTTATAAGAGATGAGATTGTTTGAAGGTAACATTGAGTGGATTTAGTATGTTTTGGAGGCGAGTTTTCGAGTTGAGCTCAAAACTGCTTCCTGTTAGTTGTCAGACCGTCTTATTCGAGCTTTTTGCCTTGAAAATTAAAGACTATACTTTCCAAAAGATGCTTAAATTGTGAGAATTATACTGTAGTTGGTAGGATATGCACTCTTGCTCAAGAATGAGCTCGAAGCAAGCTTATCTAAGATACCATGTGGGTCTGACATTTTCTTTTCGAGTTTTTGTAAATATTGTCTATGCTGACTTGCTGAGTTGCTTCCCTGAATTTCCATTCATTGCTCTTTCTGTTGTTGACATACGATTACTTGTCTCCTTGTTCTGTATAGGCAGCAATGGGGGAATGTGATTAATATGGTTTTCGTTGTTAGGGGTAGTTCCATAACCTTAGTCTTTCCTTACATCTTTCTACGAATCGAAATGATTCACAAATGCTGAACACTAAGCCTGCAGTTTCATGTTGTAGTTATAGATCAAGGCTTGCTTGCTGATTTGTGATCAGCACTTCAGGCAAGCCACCCTGCTAAGTGCTAATCATATTAGTCCATAGGGGCATTGTTGAGCGGTCTCGACTCTCGACTTAAGGAAACTTTTTTTTTTATTTGTATCTTGTGATGCTGGCTGGAGATATATACAGGATGCTGGGGCTAAGGTTGCTCTATATCATGATCTCTGACTTGCGGCACTTGCCCTAGTATTTGTGCATTATGATGCTATTTCATAGAAATATGATGCTGAGAATTGTATCTCGAAGCAAACCTTTCTTTTGTTCCAACCTCCAACATTGGTTCTGGAAATTTTTCCTATATCGACGAGATAAAATGCCAAGTTGACTATTGATGTCACAAATTGTCTGATTTATCTTTTTGAGCCTAGTAGAATCCATCGAGGGAGAGATGGTTCATGTGGTACATTAGAATCTCCATCACATGGATTGACAAAACTGTAGCATGTCTGAGTAATTCATAACACGTACAATTATTGTCATTGGAAACCAACTTCAGTTCAAAACTTTGGTCGATGGGCCTTTTGATCGACGGAAAGTCTTAATGTATGTGTCGGTTTTACTAGATCTTAATATTGAACCCTAAAGCTATCAATGCCATGTGACTTTGTGGCAGGTGTGTACATGATGAGAAGGTGAGTGCTTGGGATTGCATTGTTGAAACTATTGGTGATAGTAACCCTGAGCACTTTTTTGTTGCTTCTCAAGACCATGGGTTACGTAGGCAATGTCAAAAGGTACTGCCAATCATCTCTCTTTTTATCGTAGTTCCTGACTTCCTGTAACAGTGCATGGAAAGAATGTTTGACGATGTGAGAGGAGCATGTGTTCTGAATGTATTTTTCTCGGCGCTGCCTCTTAATATATGTTTGTAGCGTTTGTGTATATATTCTGTATCTCTACTAGCTCATTGACCTCCTTTTATTCCTTTTATTTTGGCTATGGAGTAGATTGTTACCTTAATGAAAGTATATACTCCGACTGGCTTGTGTTCTATTTCTTATCAGTTCCATCATCGAAGTGAAAAAAAGCGATTGGAATGATTTGCTACTCGTTGTCATTCTTGATAGAGAAGAGTTTGCCGTGACTTAAAGTGCTTCCCGTAGTCATGTGGAGGATGGAGTTTGACTTTCTATGGTTTCTTTTCTTTTGCTTTGCAAACAATTTTCTAATGTGTCTACCAATTGTTTTTTAAAACTCTTTCTAAAGATGTTCGCACCTTTTTCGATTGTTCTTTCATAATTTCTTTTGCTTATTTTTGTTCTTTTTTCTTTGTTTGATTTTAAAAACCTTTTTTCTTTTTTCTAATGTGTTCCAATACTTCTATTAACCGACCCAAATCATTTTGGGAATAAGGCTTGGTTGTTGTTGTTGTTCCAATACTTTTACATACTCATTCGCTCCCTAGTTCAAACGATTTTTTTTTTTTTGAGGCCACCTTGTTCTAACTTTTTATTGCTTACATATGATGGTTTCAGAGGAAGTTTCCTGTTTGCCGACCTCAAATCACTTTTTTTTACTAAGGCTTGTTTGTTGTTGTTTGCGTTCTTGTTATAGACACGAGCTGTAAGACTGTAACTTAAGCCTCATGGATTTTGCATTTATTCAGCAATCCCTCTTCTTTTGATATGTTTTGTATCAATCTTCAGTAAATCTGCCATTTTTATTAAGGGTCATGGGGCTTCGTACGTAGTATTCCAGTTTGATAATGAATTGGTCTTGTGAGGCAAGGCTTCAAGTTGAATTTTGGACTTTTGGTTTCTCTAGAAACCTTCAACTCCCATGAAAACATATGAGGAACCTTATTTGTTTTTTTTTGGAAACGATGGAGGAACTTTGTTGCAAGATTGTTTTTGTTGTGTGCTTTTAGTCTTTTACCATGATTAAGTCAAAGTAATATGCTTAAATTTAAGACTATGAATCTCTTGTTCGTATTTCTCATCAGTGAATTACGACTTTGCAAGTCATTTGATCCAGAAAGTACAAAAAATCTCTGTAGTTGGTCTTTGGGATTAGCTTCACATGGTCACAAGCCCTGTTACCCAGGCCGTAGTTTCTGGTGCCTATTATGCCACGTTATTTATCAAAATGGCAATTACATCGAGTAGTTAGGGTTGGGCATCAAAATTTAATTTACAAGTTCAGTTTCTCCTACATCATGAAATCTGAGTCACAAAAGGTTGGGCTTCTTTGAGGCTTGTATCTGGTCATACTAACTTTATGATAATGTGTTTTTAATTTATCCGAATCTTCCGATGGGGTAATCTCTTTTGATAGGTAATAGCAGTCGGTTAAATCTCCAACGACCATTCTTAACTTCGATAATCATGTAACAGTTGCAATAGCTCAAATCTGTGAATATGACGAGGTGCATGTCTGATCATGGTTCCCCAGGTTATGCCAACAGTCACAGTATTGTCGGAGTACATATATATAGGCTAGTCAAGAGATATCAGGATTGTTGTACTATGTGCAGGTCATTTTTGCCAGACTGTTTTCTCAAATGAACTCATAGATTGATTTGTTGTCTGAAAAATATAGTTCACACTGCTAGTAGTAGTAAGATGTTTGGATATACAAAAAGTTTGTGTCGAGATGAAGCCATGTTGTTGGATTATGTTTGGAATGTTTTCTATAATTTCGAGATTGCATCTTGTTAGGATTTTTCTATTTATATGCTGGAGTCATGTGAAGATTTGCTGTTTAGATCTTAGATGCATAGAAGGGCTTACCCAACCAGTTTGCTTTATAACTTTTTTCTTTTGAAAAACCTTTGTCAGGTCCCTGGGGTTCCTGTCATGTATGGTCTACGAAATGCTGTGTATCTTGATCAACTATCGTCATTCCAGCGCGAGCATGTGAAAGCTTCGGAGGAAGAGAGATTACGTATGAGTGAGTCAGAATACAAGTTGTTACAGAAGAGACTGAAGGAGATTACGAAAACTGACGTGGACTCTTCCGAGGAAGTAGATGAAGATAAGATTTCAGCGCCTCGGGATCTAGACAATGGAAAAGCATCTAGACGGGGATTGGATGTGAAAGATAAGGCTCAATTCAAAAGGAAAAGAGCAAAGATTTTTCATTTCTGCTTGATAATTAATGTTGCCTTCTATATGGTGTACTGTCCTTTCATCAGTCTGATTCTGATGCTATGTGATGTGATCCCCCTCCCCCACCCATAAAAGAGAATCATAGTAGTTTTGTCAATAGATATTTAATATCCCTCTTCTCTGGGTCAGGCTTACTCGTGATATCAGTGAATTCTGCGTTCTACCCATACATGCTAGTGATATAGGTCCCTGTTCCCACTCAGGATTCAGAACTGATTAAACTAGACTGATTCAACGGTGGATGTTTTGGAGCACAGCATAAATTTTGGTGAAAGTATTGTAATGAATTGACAACATTAGGTTATCTATGATTAGATGAAAAATATAGGGTCTTTCACCTTTTTTTTTGTTCAGTAGTTTTAGTAATCATTAATGGCACTAGCACCACTGGTCTTCAAGCCTTTACTGTTTTGTAAGAGCGGATATCAATAATCTTGTAACTGGTCGTGTAATGAATTGTCTCTTCTTTTATCTAAAACCTGCTTCCTGATGTGTCTGCCTGCCAGGTACAGTGTGAAGTGACCTTTGGTAGTAGTGGAGTAGTTATTAAACTGTACTGAAGTTCTCACCCGATCACAGTGACCATGATATTAGGTCATATGTGGCGCATTAGACATCAAACATAAAATGGATATCGTGACATAACCGTGATAGTTGCTGTGGCCTTTTATTTTGTTCGCCATTTGCTTAAAGATTTCATCGTGCCATTACATGTGTCAGGGTTGCTTCTGAAACACATGTTACTCTTAAATAAGGCCATCTCAAATGTCAAACACTCAACCCATAGAGGAGCAGGGGGGGGGGGGGTTTGACAGAAGGAAACTCCTCTGAATAACATGAAGTTGGTGGATAGTTACCTAATTCTCTGTAATTTACTGACAAGCTGTCCTTGCATAAGACCTACATCTAGTGTATTGGTAATTTTTTTTGGTACAACATCATTTGATTTTCTAAATGAGTTTTGCTACTTTCTCTTTTGTAAAATCCTGTATTTGAACTTATTCTAAAGATGTTCACACCTTTTTCGATTGATTATCTTATATTTGTTTTGCCTTTTTGTGTTCCTTTTGCTTTGTTTGATTTTAAAACATTTTTTGTCATGTGTTTCACTACCTTTGTATCTTGTTTGCTCCCTAATTGTAAATTTCTGTTGCTTACTCGTGACGGTTTTAGATGACGATTCATGTTAGCCGACCCCAAATCAAATTTGGACTCAGTTTTTTTTTTTATAGTTGTCTTACTCCTGGATGTAACTGTTTTCTACAAACTTGCAGGGTCCGAACCCACTATCTTGTAAGAAGAAAAAGAAAACGAATAGCTCAGCTTCAAACTCAGTAAAGGTGAGATTAACTGTGCGTATTCTGTAACTTGTATGCATTTATTCATGACTTCTGATCGATGCTTTGATAAGTAGACGCAACTTGGTTATAATTCAAAGTCGTTTAAGCTATTATGATCTTCTTCTTATAGTTTATTAAGACTGTGAGACGTACAATTAGATGAGTGTTCTGCTCTGCGGGCCTGCTTTGTGATGTTTATTATTTGCTTCGTGGCCAATCTTTTGGTTGATATATTTCTGTGACTAATCACTAAATCATATGCAGTACAGTTTTTTTGATCTACTGCTGGAATAATAGTTCACTGATGTAGCTCATCTTTTTCTGCTCCTAGAGGATCTTGAACCCCTATCTTGTGAATAGGAGGCTGTGTTGTATGGTTCTATTCTGAGTCACACTCTCACATTGCTTTCTTTTTAAAAAAAAAGTAAAAAGAAAAAAAGAAAATCTAAGGATTATATTGTTCAAAAACAGGCTTGAGGCAGTTTACAGCAGAGGAAATCAGGCTAAAACAGACTAAGGACTCAGATTTTCATACCATTTCTTGTCACTAGTTCTAAGGTTCTCCCCTTTGTTTGCTATTTCTTGGTTTAACACAAAAGATGGTTTCCTCATTTGTTTCTTACTTTTGGAACTTCGATTTACATCTTCTTGTCCTGCACAAATCTATTACTTGATTCGGAGCGACAAAACAGTTCAGACATTTCATCATTTCCTCCATACATCTCTTGTTGTATGGACAGTTAAAAAAAGAGATGTTCCTGGGTCTCACGTTGTTGGACATGGTGTCCTGTGCCAGGAGGCTAACTTCTTTAAAGTTGAGAACGTGAAATACTGAACGACCTAAACTCTGATGTATAAGTGGGCTACTTGCATATAAGATTGCTTTATCTTAATGTTTTTAAGCTTTCCTGTTTTGATACTTTTCTCCTTTTTAGGGTCAAATACTATGAATGTTATTACTGAGGAAATGAAGTGTTTTTCGACTATAAGTTGGGAAGTGGCTACTTTCCTAACTCGGGTAGAGCTAATGTATTGTTTTGAAATTCTATTTTGAACTTCATTCAGTGCATGTTTGCAGTGAATTGGGAAGTGGGTATCTTCTCTAAGCTGGTTAGAGTAGAGACCGTGAAGCTGTGTGCTTGATTTGAGCAGTATTGGGTGGCTCAATGTGATGAAAACTTAACAAATAATTATCTCAAGACTGGATAAAACAGGGATCTTGAAGCAGTGTGCTTGATTTAAGCAGTATTGTTTAGCTCAATGTGATGAAAATTTAAATAGAACCCTTAACAATTTATCTGCCTATATATTTATCAACCCGGTATAATGAGTTTCATTCGTGCTCGTTTAGATCCTTAGATAGGTTATAGGTGTTTTGGGGACGAGCTTCCTCTTAGCTTGACTTCACATGTTTGTTTTAACATATCGGGAATACTAGGATTCATCGTAATATATTGAAAGGGATAATAGCTAATATGATTAATACGAGGCACTGTGTGTGGATGGAAGCTGTGGTTGAAGGAGAAAAGTGGTGGAGTTATTACCTTCATTTGGAGGTAATCTATTACCCTGTTTGAGGGTGGGCAATTGTCTCCTTGACTTTCGGAGGTTCAAATACCTTTTCTGTCTCCTCTGTGTTCGGTGACTCCCAAATCATCAACTCCGTCATCCATTTTCTCTTTGTTTTTTCTTGTTATTCCTCAAATCAGTACCAGCAATCTTAGTAATGCTTGTGCTTCTATAGCAGGTGTATGCCAACTATGTCATCCCTGCATTATATTTGTTCATATAGGGCATGAAATGTGACGTCGTGACCATAGAATGATACTGCACCTAGTTATATCATTACCCAATAGATATGTGCTTTGGGTGTTGGAAGAGTCAAACTTCCAGGCATGCTTGATAGGAAACTTGTGCAGCCGTCTTTGCAAATGTTGGGTTTTTCATATTATTATACTTGCAAGTTATGTTGAATTGTTGCTGTGAATGATATCTATTGTATAATTGATGTTTGACGCAGAATGACGATGCTGGCAGTGAGGCACAGAGAAGCAGGACTCGGAAGAGGAAGAGGACTCGCAAGGCTAAAGAACCTTCAGGCACTGATATGACTAGTAATTAGCTGTTTAAGTAGACGGTGAAAACTAGTGATTGCTACATAGGTCAGTCGACACTTTATGCTAGTGTATGAGTTTTTCTTTCTATTGCAGATAGAAAATGGTCCTTCATAGAATGTGGTCTACACTTGAAAGTGGCACTTTGTATATGCAATCTTTACCTCTTAACTGAATTCTTACCATTGCCATTCTGTTTATATAAATTCATGCAACATGTTGAGGTTCATTTGACCTTCCTATGGGGTTGGTCAGGACATGCCAAATTTTCTAACTTTTGATTTTTTTTTTCTTTGGACGTATGTATAATCTGGGTATACCTTTGTGTTAAGTTACACAGACCTTCTGTCAAAAAAAAAAGTTACACAGACCTTCAGCATAAGTGCATGGGTAGAGGCAATGTTAATTTTCGAATCATTTGTAGATGTTTAAGATATTGGGTTAAGCTGCTAAGATCATTATGTAATTGATTTAGTTGTCGAAGTTCTGAAGTGTTTTTTGGTCTAAGAAAATGTTAAACATAAATGTTTTAAAACTGAGCGCTTGACCATAAACAATTGTGTTATGTCTAAATTGTACTGTGTCATTTGGGGTTTTGTTTCCAAATTGTGTTTTATAAGCCATGTCACTGTTGCGGGAAGTTGGGAAATCACTTGCCGTTGAGTTATCATATGCAGAAGGTGGAGGTTCACATGTTCTTTTGTTTGCGTTGTGAAACACCTTAACTTGTCTGACTGCAAAATTGAGATTTTCAGAGATCTGCACCAAAATTCTCACGCTTATTGTGTATTATTGCAACAACAGGGGGATTCTGTGCTCCAGAAGTTAAAATCCCATATCTTTTCACCTTGTGAATCTTTTGCTCGGTTCATGTGAGGTCTGTTTATGCTCTATGTTTCAGCGGGTTCATGCCTTTGCTGATGTTAAGCAACGGGTATTGACTGGGCTTGTGATGACCACTTTGCTTGACCTTTTCATTGATGCATACTCTGTTGCCCTGCTCCAAAGTTCCTGCTGTCAGCACGAGTGAACGAGAGATGACAGGCATGGATGATATTGAGCTTGCACCGAGGTTAGTATAAACCTCGTAATTAGAGACTTCGGTGCTGGTGAGAGTATGGATGAAATATGGCCTTCAAGGGACCCTTTTTGCAGTTAGCTTGTGCAACAATTATGACAAGGTCTTGATGGTCTTCTGATGTTTTTTAGTTTCATGTTCTCGTTCAGTAACAAAATTACTCCTTTTTGTCTATATACTCTGTCCAAAATTGAAAATCAACATTAGACAAAGATGCAGCTATATTAGTGACTAGAATCTTTTGTCATAACTTTCTGGGTTCAGCTCTTCCTTCCCACCAGCCGCCCCTTTACGTTCTACTTGTTGCGAGTCACCCCTGGTCATGACTTGCAAAAAACCGCACAGACTCCATGGAATACCTCGGTGGATTAGGTTTCGAGGTTTAGGTTAGGTTTCAGCGCTGATCCAAATCAAATGGGTGAACGTTATATTTTTCATATTTGACAATCAAGAGGTAACGTTCTATCGCAGTGAACACAAAGCACCGTGAGTCAAGTTTGTGTTCTGCTACTTTGATGACGGTGAAATATGGAGCTAAAGCATTCTTTGACATTAAAATTGGGCCAGCGAGTGCTTAGAAAGCTGTTCAATGTGATTACCTAGTAGACAATTAGGCATATGAAATGTTTAGACACAAGACAAACATTCAGCTGTATTCGGGGTGGCTCTGTTCTCTAAAGATCCTCTTTGACATGCGCACAAAACGAAACTCAAAGTAGGTTCTTCGTCAAACAAGTGAGATATGAATAATACTCCACTTATAATGCATTTCATGCAATGCAACAAACTATATCTTGGTTCTGGGACCATGAGTAGCATGGTGGTGTTTCTGACAAAAGAGTGTGAGTATTGATTTGACACATCGTGTTTTATAGGAGAACCAGGAACGTACATATAGATCTCGTATCAATGAATCAGTTGTGCTTCTTGTATTGAACAATAATAGTTCATCGGTACAATTATCGACACATGCAGTTGTAAGTTTGGGTCAAGTTCAAACGGAATATATCCGACATCCTCAATCTTAGCATTACATGAACCTTAAAACATTGCAAATTAGGATAATATTTTGTTGATAGATGTTTGACTGAGCAAGGAGCCACTGAGGCAGAGGTAGGTCTAAAGAATTGCCGAGCAAGTGTTGGTGTCAATTATTTTATCCAATATGGGAGCATATGTCTACTGATGTACATGTGCAGTGGTGCAAATTTTAAGGAATCGGGGCATGCAGTAGTTGACGGAACCGAGGAGGTTCATTGATACTAAAGTTCCAGTCATATTGTTGTACGGAAACATTATGCAACACGGTTGAATTTCATCGGTCAATCTTTGGCTCTCAGCTCGGCAACTAGGATTCTCCGTTCTCGAGTACACATGCATCTCAATATGCTACGGTGTTAGACCTGTTAGTGTTTTAACGCAAACTCAATGTCATGCCAAACACGTATATTCCAAAGTATACACACTTTTTTTTAGTTAGATTATCAGTATTTGTCAATTATGATAAGAAAGTATACTGAGACTTGAGAGCATTAGATTATGGCTATGTTTGGTAATCCAAACTAGCTTATTTGATTTTACATTTCATTAGTTTGACCAAATTAATCGTGTTTGATAGTACCACTAACTTATTATTTAAACTAGCTAATGATAAGTTGCATTAGATAACTCATTTAATTTGTTTAATTTAAGCATTATCTCAAATTTCAGTTCGATTCAGTTAGTGTTAGAGGAATATGGAGCAGGAATATGATTACGGAATATTAGACTTATGATAGGAATAGTATTATGGAAATATCTCTGGCTTAAAGTTACATAACTTGGCCGTTAAGCCAGAGATATTTCCATAATATTATTCCTACCATAAGTCTAATATTCCGTAATCATATTCCTGCTACAATATAGGAATAGGAATATTTCCATATTCCTCTAACAGTTAGCCATATACTATACACAAAAGTTCCGGCCCTAATCCTTATATTATCAATTCGCTTACCCTTTTTTTTTTATCAGTTCGATTTTCAATTTCGATTAGACGGTTGTTTTGCACACCCTAGGCCCTGGTGGCTAAGTGAAATAGTGCGAGAAACATATACGGAGGTGAATTTAAAAACATAAACCAAGAAAAAGCTAATGAAGAACATGCCAAGATGCTCACATTTCTAGTCTCCACACCACACCACTACGAAGCACGGACAACTTTCCCAAGTGACGTGTCCGTGTCCAATACGGTGTTGGACACGGATACCAGGAGGACACTAGGAGGACAAGCGTCGGACACGCTCGAACCGGTGTCTGGTTTATTCTTTTTAATTCGGACACAAAACCCGGTTTTTTTCCACACGGACACCGGTTGGACTCTTCTAGGACACTTCTAGAACACAAAAAATAAACATTAAGCAAGCATTTGAGCGAACTAGACATTCTTAGTCTCGAATTCTTTAGCGTTTCCTTTAACATATTCAATGATTGTGTGTGTAATATCATCATTTTGAAATTGATTTAAGTTTTAAAGTTAGAAATTCTTATTATTTAATCAAAAATATATTATTTAATTTATTTTAATATATTTATATTAAAAAATAATAGCGGTGTCGGTGTCCTAGATTTTGAAATTGCAATGTCCCTGTGTCCATGTCCTCCCGATATCAGTGTCGGTGTCCGTACTCGTGCAACGTAGCCACACCACGAAGGAGGAGAGAGACCGAGAGAATCAACAACAACAAAAACAAAGAGTGAGTCAGTCTCCCAAAACCTCCCGATTCCATACTTTCTCTCTCCTCTCTCCACAGTCTCACAGTCCCACACTCTTCTCTCACCACCACTCTCTCTCCTACCTTCCCCCCAAACATGCTTCCCACCTTCCCTCTCTAACCTTTCTCCTCCACTTTTTACCATTCTACCCCTCTCCTCCGCCGAATGCCTCTCCTCTCTCCGCCCCACTAAACGATGTCGTTCCATACCCCGCTTCTTCTTCTCCCCTTCCTTTTCTCTCTCCTCTTCCACATTTCCACCGCCGCCGCACCTCAAAACGACGCCGTCTCTCTCCACGCCTTCAAATCCGCAGTCACATTGGACCCCACCGGGGTCCTCTCCAAATGGGTCCCATCCACCGACCACTGTTTTTGGCCGGGTGTCACGTGCTCCCCTCTCACCGCCCACGTGACCTCCATCAACCTCGCCGGGAAATCCCTCCGAGGAACCTTAACTTCCGCCGTCGCAAACCTGTCGGAGCTCCGGATTCTCTCTCTTCAAAACAACGCGTTTTCCGGCGACATTCCGTCGGAGATCGGAAACTTGCGCCGGCTGGAGACTCTAGAGCTGCAGGCGAACAACTTCTCCGGCAAAATCCGCGGTGAGATAAGTAAACTCTCCTCTAATGCAGTTAAACTCGTTAATTTGTCGTATAATTTATTGACCGGAGAAATTCCGGCGGGTTTAATTGGGTTTGGGAAGATTAAGGTTGTTGATTTGTCGAATAATCAGTTGTCCGGTAAGTTTAGTTTGAGCAATGCAGATTGTTTCGCCCTCGAACATTTGAAGCTTTCGAATAATTTCGTTGTCGGGAATGTGCCTCGTGAGATTGGGAGGTGTGTGAATTTGCGGACGTTTTTGTTGGATGGGAATATCTTGGAGGGGAGTATACCGCCCGAGATTGGCGCGGTTTCCGAGCTTAGGGTTTTGGATTTGTCTAGGAATAGTCTCACTGACGAGATTCCGAGGGAGCTCGGGAAATGTAGGAAGTTGAGTGTGTTGGTCTTGACTAACTTGGATGAGTATAGTGATGATCGGTCGTTGGATGTTTTTCGAGGGGAGTATAATGCGTTTGTTGGAGGGGTGTCTGAGGAGGTTTTCATGATTCCGGGTTTGAGGGTTTTGTGGGCACCTAGGGCGAATATTGGGGGTAGTTTGCCGGGTAGTTGGGGTGAGGGTTGCTCGTTGAGGGTTATCAATTTAGGGCAGAATTATATGGAGGGAGTGATACCTGAGAGTATGGGGATGTGTAGGAATTTGACATTCTTGGATTTGAGCTCGAATCATTTCTCTGGGGACTTCCCTTCGATGGTTCATGTGTCGTGTATGGTGTTTTTGAATGTTAGTCGGAACTCTCTGTCAGGGTTTCTTCCGCCATTTGTGAATCACAGTTGTGGGATAGGTGTGAACTCTGAGGGGAAAGATCTGTTTTTCCTTGGAGAAGAAGATATCCAATATGCTTATTCTACTATAAGCATTTGGAATCCTAAAATGAATGGCCGAATAGGGACAATGTTGAATGATGGTCCGACTATAAACCATGATTTTGGTTGGAATAATTTCAGTGGTTCCCTGCCTCCTTTCTCTTTGTCAGAGGGGCTCTTCACAACTAATGGGAGTGCATCATACAACCTTTTACTGAACAATAACAACTTCAATGGGCCACTTCCACCCAACCTGTTGCCTGATTCTAGCCATCTTGGTAGCTTCTCATTAAATTTGACGGCCAACAAGATATCTGGTGAGTTGCACCTGACAGTACTTCAAGGGTGTGTGGAGCTTATAAGGTTCGAAGCTGCACAGAATAAGATTAGGGGATCAATTTCACCAGATATCAGCAAGTTGCTTATGCTAAGTTATATTGATTTGAGGGAGAACCAGCTATCTGGTACTCTGCCTGAACAGTTAGGAGACTTGAAGAATTTGAAATCATTGCTCCTGGGTGGGAACAATATCACAGGTGAATTCCCTTCACAACTTAGTCGATTGGCATCTCTTGAGGTACTGGACCTCGCTGGTAATAATCTTAGGGGAACTATTCCCAACACATTGGCAAATGCAAGAAATCTTGAAGTTCTCTTACTGGATCACAATGTGCTCACTGGTAATATACCTGCATCATTCTCGTCCCTGTCTCATCTGGTGGAGCTGGATGTATCATATAATAACCTCACTGGTCATATTCCTCGGCTTCACCATATAAATAATTGTGAAAGCTTCAAGGGGAATAAATTTCTGCATTCATGTCCTGATTCATATTCGATGGCACCAGCTGGTCTACCATACCCCATTGAAGTTCGTAAATTACATAAGCAAAGCAAAATGAAGTCTTTGATTATTGCAACGGCAACTTCTGTGTCTGTTGTGTTGGGCGTCCTCCTGTTGATAGTGCTTGGTCTTACTATTGGCAAAAAGAGGCTGGGTAGACTCACTCGTCTGAGAAGAAAAGTTGTGGTGACTTTTGCTGAAACCCCAATTGAGCTGACTTATCATAATGTTGTGAGTGCGGCAGGAAATTTCAGCACTCGGAATCTGATTGGTACTGGTGGATTTGGGTCTACTTACAAGGCTGAATTAGCCCCAGGTTATCTTGTAGCAGTAAAGAGACTCTCCATCGGGAGGTTTCAGGGGATTCAACAATTTGAGGCAGAAATTAAGACATTGGGAAGGGTTCGACATAAAAACCTTGTCACCCTTATCGGATACTATGTAGGAGATGCCGAGATGTTTTTGATTTACAATTATCTTTCTGGGGGAAACCTCGAAACTTTCATACATGACAGGTCATCGAAAAATGTTACATGGCCAGAAATCTACAAGATAACAGATCATGTAGCTCATGCCCTTGCTTACCTTCACTATTCATGTGTTCCTCGGATAGTTCATAGGGATATCAAGCCTAGCAACATTCTGCTTGATGAGGAGCTTAATGCCTACTTGTCAGACTTTGGCTTAGCTCGGCTGCTTGAAGTTTCTCAGACACATGCAACCACAGATGTGGCTGGCACATTTGGGTATGTAGCGCCAGAGTATGCGACGACATGTAGGGTTTCAGACAAGGCTGATGTTTACAGCTTTGGTGTCGTGCTTCTAGAGTTGATGTCAGGAAAAAAGTCTTTTGATCCATCATTTTCTGAATATGGAAATGGTTTTAACATTGTTGGTTGGGCCGGCATGTTGATGGAGCAGGACCGATGCTCTGAGTTCTTCTTTTCAGACTTGTGGCAAGAAGGGCCGGAGGAAAAATTATTGAAGATGTTGCGTCTTGCGTTATCTTGTACTGTAGAAGCACTTGCAGTTAGGCCTTCGATGAAGCAGGTCCTTGAGAAATTAAAACAGCTTAGTACGTGAGAGAATGATGTGCTTTTTCAATCTCAAGATTTCCGTTAAGATGATGGAGGACAGAGGTTGTTCAGGTGACTAATTCAGAATCCATTGGCTGATCTTAAGTTAGAGGTATTACATACTTTCATCTTCTTGATTACTAATAGAAGATTCTCCCATTTTAATTTTGCAGCCATTCAATTTCACTCCAACTACGAATGGCAGAGTATAGACCTAATTAAACTGATTTTATCTGGTACACTTGCCTTCTGCTGAGGGAGGAGGGGGACGTGATCTTACCTAAATGATTGGCTTGAAGTCCTTACATGTTTCCACTTTGCAGGGTCATGGATTGTACATTAATTTACTGGGGCAGATGTGAGGGTCACAGATGTGAGGGAAGTGTACCCCATTCATGATAATGAATATCTGAAACCAACCTTCATGTTTCCAGTCCCTGACAAGAAAAAGTTCATGCTCGCTTAACTTCTTTGAGCTAGGTAAGTATATTATGCTCTAGAGTACAAAGCCTAGCAGACAAATTTTGGCTGCGTTGTCTTGGGCTAATTACCTGTGGTCTTATCTTCACAGGGGGGCTAACTGTTTCATTGCATATACAATCATTCAAAGAAATCCGGATGGAATATAGGTTAGATGCTCTTACTGAATTTAGATGGCTATGCAGCAATGCTATCTGATAATCTGAGTTAGTGCTGATTTAGACGTGTTTAAACGAATTATTGTTCTTATTATTTCCTTACCTTTTTGTATTGATTAAATCTCTATCAACAGACCACGTCACAGCCTCGCAGTTACGGAGTACAGACTGACTGTTGGATGAAATACATGATCAACAATCTGCCAGATCTCACAAGATGTCTACCCAACACTCATGTGTATGTACACCTGCCAGAACTTGCTCGAGAACTGCAGGTTATTGCTCGTCATCATTGCTACTGTCATTTACTTGTATAAAATTTTCATTGACCTAGTATTGCTGCTGTGGCTGTAGTCTTATATTGCCAAATATTGGGACCTACGATGTGGCATGAATTGATTTTCCTTTGGCATCTGCAGTTGGATGAAGAATTCAGCTATTCAGCTGAAGAAGAGTCATAGGGTTCTTGGCTAATTTTTTCAAAGTCAAGTCACTTCCAGGACCAGAAGACTCAGGCTACCAAGTGTTGTGCGGATGCACTCTCAACGATTATTCATGGCGCATCGGAACTTTGTATGACAGTTTATAATTGATATAGGAGGATTATGCCTTATGCAGCGATATTCCTTTAGTTGTCTTAGGCAAGCCGAATGTTACTTATCAGAATATCTGATCTGCAGTCACCAGAATACTGCAACGTTTCTTTATGTTGTACTCACATGTAAAACCGTAAACGCATTGAGAATTGATCTGGTAAGTGGTAACTAACAGTTCGTTTCATCATCCAGATGGTTGCAGTAATCTGTACCAAACAAATTTACAGTGCTCTTTTTTTTTTTTTTTCTTGGAAATCTGATATACAACGCTATATTCAGAAGCAGAATTCTCTTAGATGATTTACACAGTGCCATCATTTAGAATTCAAGTGAAGCAATTTACTGAGAGCCCGTTCCAACAGCACTTGCTGAATGATGAACATTACACAAAAACTCATTTTGAATCATCAAATATCAAAGATTACTCAGCAGAATGCTCGGTGACTGGTGTGGTGACTTTTATACTCTGAAGCTTTTCTCTGCTACTGCAGAACGAGCATGTCACTGAGAACCTTGATTTGCAATTGTCACAACCTCCTCTGTGGTTGTGCCAATGAGATCATTTGCCTTCATTACATCCACGGATGAGTATCGTTGATCTTCATCCTGAATTCAACAATTACATTACATATAATTCTCCTTCAGGTTAATTCTACAATGTCAAACGAAATGCACGAGAGCTGCTAATGCAGCGTCTGGGTGAATTTGCAGTCTAAATGAACAGATGGAGAAGTCAGTTTACCCTAGAAACAAGACCTAGCTTCACCAACTTGAGAACAGCATCGTCCACATCAAAATTACAGTTCTCTTTAAATTCGTCATGGATCAGCTCCTCACATTTTCTGTCCAGATCCTGCTCGATCGTTCAATTTTGGCAAGTCACAAAAGATGAACCAACGACTCAATGCAGATATAGAAACAGGCGAGGCAGTGGGTACAAAAATGATGTTACCTGGGTGGTGAATTTACCATGTTTCATCAACACAAAGAGAGCAACAATGACCTCTTTCATCTGTATTAACAAGAATTTCGTCATAAAAAATTCTGTGAATTTGCAGACAGTGTTATGTAGTCTGTGGTTGCAGAAACAATGAGCTGTAATATAAGGCTTGTTCCTGTCATTGTTTTATGTAGCCAGGACGCCTACTAACCACACAGAACTGCCCTAAAACTGTTAGGGCGGAAGGACACTTACTTCTTGCTGAATCACATCATCACACAAGTGTAACAGAGTGCCTCTCCCACTGTCTAGTTGTTTATCATACATTGATCGCGTGATTAGATTCTGATAATCTTTCAAATTTTTCTGGAACCTGGATGCACAAAATATCTAGAATGTCAGGCATCGTAAATGGACTTGAACTCTTTTAACTCAGTTGCTGCTTCGACTACTAACGTGAATGTTATGTTGATCTGATAGACTAGACCGTTGAAGCAAATAAAAACTGTGATACGGATCTCACACAAACAGAAGAATGCATCCGTCTGAGATCAGAGTTCGATCTCTAATGCTTCAATATCGCAACACTTACCGGGGTAAGGATACTCATTTGTAAAGGCATTGCAGGCCAAAATCTAGAGTTTCCTTCCTAAGACATTAACTAATTCTCTTTTACCCGATAGTCAAATTAAAACCATGAAATTGTTCTTGTGCATGGAATTGTATGTATAAGTTCCGGGGAGAAAGCACTTAACGTGAAATAAGTCTTGGCACAATAGCCGATTACTGCAGAGCCGATAGCTGCTAAAAATTTAATATTAGCTTTGGCCTTGCTGAGCTGAGTAATGACAGTCACCTGTAAGAATAAAATGTCTTTCGATGAGCAGGAATACGAATAAACAACAGTGGGTTATACTGTAGCTTATTACAGAATAGATTACTACGATTTACCAGTCCAATAGCTGCTGAAACCAGGAACTTAACCCAGTCGAGTGGAGTCAATCCAGGATTCTTCTTTTCAGGCTGTAAGAAAATGTATATGCCAGTTATTATCTTGCAAAAAAGGCATGTGAGAAAAAGTTGTATGCATCAAGCCAGGGGAAATCCGAACGCACCAGAACTATTTCCATATCAGCCATAGGAATGTTTTTGAAGTGTTTCAAATAAATTGCTCTGCTGTCTCCCTTATTGGATTTTAACCTGCAGAGGTTCTATTTGTAAGACGTTAAAGAAAACATATCTGAAATTACACAGAGCATCTCAATACTGATAAAACAAAATGCATTTGTTACGGATGCAGAAAGTAAAGTTCATCATGCTAATACATGTTCATTGACAGTTCTGTACACCCAAAAAAAGAAAAAAACAACGGTTGTCTACACTGTACATAAGGTTATTGGTTCAAAGTAGACTCAAAAACTCGTATAAGACGATATGCCAGCTAGTGGGATCAAACTTATGAGGTTTCAAGAGTAAACATAACGGTTGTAAGTTAGGCACTAATAGAATATGAGTGATCTTTATAAACACATGTATCCAGCATACCCCAGGAATTATGCTTTTATAAACCCTTGATAAAGTAAGACCTTTTCCATGTAGGAACTAGGAACGACAAGAACATCGAGAAGGTAAAGATGAATTACCGGTATAAAATGATAATCCTCTCAAAGGTCGGCTCTTGAATAGTTGTTTTGCTGATCAACTGGCCTAAACTGAGTTAGAGAAGTATGTCAAACATTTGAATTAAGACAAAATTGTGAAACAAAGAGTTTACTCAACCAACAAACAGGATTTCACAGAAAAGGTATACTGAGTAGTGTAGGAATAGCATATATGAAACGCTACGAAACAGTAATCTAGCATTAACAAAGTAGATCACACTGCATAGTGAAACACTCAATCAGAGAAGAAGCTCAGATAAACAAAGCTTGCAACTAAACAGCGGTTCACGCCAAGAGAAGAAACAACAGACAGATCTACATAAACTTGCATAACCAAATTAATGTAGTTATATTTCCTGGTATACATTATGAAGCTTAATATGATTTATGTCTGCACAAGTGCACAGTGAACCTATTCATTCAACCAGCTACCAATTTGCGGAATGAGAAAGGAAAACTAATAAGAAATGTTTATGAGCATGAAATGAAACGGTTTAAGTCAAAGAAGTCCATCTTAAACCTGAGCTTCATATTTTGAATGCGAATCCTTTCAATGAACAAGTCTTGCTCATCACCATCATCATCTTCATCCTCCTCATTATCTTCAAAACCTGTTTCTGCTGGCTGCTCATCATTTCTAGTATACCGTAGTCTTCTCTTTCTTGCAAAGAATCTTCTAAGGCTACAGCACAACAATGAATTTGGGGTTATCTTCAAGGAAGAGACACAGAAGGAACTACTTTCACAATTTTACTTGACTTACCCAGTCAATCTCAAGAAGCCTTGCCAAATGCGGAAAATGATAGCATCAATTTTCCATGTAATAAAGTAAGCAGTCATTTGATCCATTTCAAAACCACGGCGGAAGATTATGTACTGTAGACAAGTCAGCAGACACATGAATTTGAGGAAGAAATAAGACAGGTGTTTCAGTATGCTGCACAGACTTCTGAATTCACTAGTATCAGGGTGTGTTGTACTCAGGTGAACTTTTCATATCCATGATAGTTTAATAAAAGTTTTGCATTTCAACATTATTCATCTTCAAAAGATATTCAGTGCTTAAAATTTTCAATACTTGCTTAGTAAGGAGTCCAGTCCAATGTTATCTACTACTCCAACGAGTCCAACCTAATGCCGCACCAACATCTTCCTTACAGGACACAGCAGAGCAGGGTTAGGACCGAGGGGGAGTTCATATTGTCGATGGCACGGGGTAATTCTACTGCAATGATCCACCTGAACCATCACCCTTAGAAATTTGGAGGGATAAATTTTTTTGTCAAAGTGACTGATAGAGGATGATGCAGAGGCTTCTGATACCATGTAGAAGAACCACTTGGACCAAAAGTCTATACTGGATATCATGAGTGTAGTTTTAGTTGTTTGCACACTTGAGAAACAAACTTGTAAGCGTGCATGAAGTCTGACTGAGATCATTAGTGGGTAGCTAAGCCCCCACTTTCTGTAGTAGTGGTGAAAAATAATGCACAGTGTAACAATATGATTTCCTAGTTATTAGTATTACTCACTTCGCCTTTTCAACTTAAAGGATATAATTATGTAATGGATGAGATGACAGTTAAGAGTCAAGCTTTCCAGGAAAAAAGGCTCATAAGTTTACCTGATCAGCAAAGTATGGAAGGTGATCACGAGGATGGTTGGCAAAAAATCGCCTTAGAAGCATTGAGTCAAGCTGCAGTTAAGATGAAACCACACTGCTATCAGAAAACTATAAAGAGTAGAGAACAACTGACACTGGAAAATTTGAAACACTTATCCGAAAAGAAGTTCCTCCTACTTTGATTTATCCAAAAGCTTTTAGAAGCACATCAATAAAGCCGTTTCCCTTTTCCAAACATATTGTTAAATCACATCATCCACTTAATTTTGTAAACAAATGCCGACATGACAAACCTTGGCTTCATCAACTTTGATAGGGAGATTTATGCAGTATTTCCCAGACAGCGCAACTTCAATCTCCTGATTTGTCGCAATCTTGAAATTGCTCTTGCTCATCATCTTCAAAGACAAAACGGATGCTGTCAGGAAACGAGTATAGTTCTTAGTATCTTGGCACAATGCAACAAGAAATCAGAGTATGGCCAGGTTCACATTGACATCAGTGAAAGCTACTTAAGAGAACAGATAATAAACCACGTCCTACAGTTGATTAAGGAGTCAAACAGCATCTACAATAGAAACTAATCAACGAGTACAGGTCAAGTGAAACCCGAAAGAATCTCACTCCCAAGAAAACCTAGATAATACACTAGTCTAACAGTCTAATACAGTCGATTTCAGAGTCAAACGGCATCTACAGTAGGAATGCATAAATCATTGAGTACAGATCATGACAAGCTAGAAAGAAACTCACCCCCCACCCCCCACCTCCCACCCCAAAAAAAGCCCTAAATTGAGTAGTAGTCTAATAGTTTAGGTGTCTAATACCTGAAACAAATAAACAAGGAACTGCTGCTCAAGTTCATCGATTTCTTCCTGAGACAGGTCTCGTTCTTCCAATTTGCGAGCCCCATTAACAGGTTCGAACAGGCTGTACAAATGCTGTGGAGAACAAGACCATACATTAGCACAATATTTGTCAAAGAAATGCTAAGCACAATTCTTATAGACTCGTGTGAATATGTGACATTCATGAATTTACCATCATCTCTTCAAATTGTACAAGATACCAAGCTCGAATAGTGTACTCGACTCTCTTGCAGAATGTCAAAAATTGCTGTCTCTCTGAACTATTGTCTGCATAACAATTTGGCAATTTTGGCATCAATTCACAACAAAAACAGACATTTTTGTTGGAGAGGACCACATGGTTAACTTTGGCTTATCATATAGTATGGTCTAACACAAACTTTTGGATAAACCCGTTTCACATAACAATTCCGTGACACGGCCTGTATCACAGTCATCTTGCTAGTGAAGACTACTACATTTATAGGTGACATTTCCAATTTACTAGTGAATCATTTCTCCAAAACGTACAGTATAAAATGGGTTCATACATCAGTTTGCCATGTTAAAACTATACTGAAATTTGTTGAAGTTGCGGAAATAAACAAAATTAGTCATACAAAAGATAATCTAACTCGGACAAATTACCAAATCAGCACACCAACAAGAAGTAAAACATCCAGGATAAATACTGAATCAGCAAAATGTAAACTGAGGGTATTGAAATACCAATGAGCTGTGATAATCCCTGAATTAACTTAGGCTTAACAATTGGAATGACCGATTCCCGGTCCAATTGAATGATCTCTCTCTTCTTCTTCTTCCCCATTTCTTCCCAAATGTCGTACCCAAAATGCTGCAAACAATCAGAACCAATAACAGAAATAATCTGATAACAATGAAAGGAAAAAGAGCGTACACAAATTGGAAAAGCAAAAGGGAAAGGAAAAGTGGCAAAGAAAATAGCAGAGAAAGAGAGTGGATGAATGGACGGTGGAAGAGTAGAGAAAAGAATGGAAGGTATAGAGTGATAATAGGAGGGAAGTTTGATAGAATACATTGTTGGTGTTTAGACATGATAAAAATTTTGAGTTCAACGCTATTTATAGGTTTCGTTATGACATTTCAACTGTCTACCTGTGTTCTAACTTTTTCGGACTACAAAGTAACCACAACTCTACAAAATTATGTATCTTTTGATATTACAAAGTAACAACAACGCTACAAAATTATGTATCATACTAAGAATAAATGAATAAACAGTATATGGTCTAATAAGATGCAACAGAATTTACGACATAAATCATCTAAGCTTTGCTAGATAATCTGAAAACGGTGATCTCCTGAAGACTGTAAACTGCAGCCTGTTATGTTGTTTATCCCAGCGAAGACCGATTTCATCGCCAAGGTTCAGCCCTCTCCTCTCCGCAAAATCCCTTTTCCAACCCTCAGTAAGTCCATAGCAACGCCTGAACGGCCACTTCTTCAATGTCAGCTCAAATTCAAAGTCCATATCACAGTCCAGGACATTAACACGAAGGCCATCAGCCGTGTTGACAGCCTGTCGACTGGCCTCGTCGAGATGAGGCAGAATATGATCCTCCACCAGCTTCTTCCACACCAGAAGCCTGTGCTGCGCGTTGCAGTCATTTGCAGTCAGGATCTTCATCATTGTCCACTCAACATCCTGTGACGAACTCACTGGATCAGCATCAGGGTAGTATAACCTCAGTGGGACGGATTCGAGAAGAGTGAGGTAATCTGCCGGAAAAACCTCTGAACAAGTACCGCTTTTAGAATAAAAAGCTGACTTCAGATAGATTTTACTGTCTTTAAAACTAACAGCAGAGGGAAAAACGGACATAACATCGGAATTACTGTCGAAATTACCCCAATCATAATAAAGAGATGAACTTGGTTTAACTTCCGCAACTTTCTCCTCTGCGTTGTTTTGATCAGAACCGACAACAACCGCAAATATATCAAATTTTCTGAGAAACTTTCGGCCGGTTTGAGAACCATGCTTGTTTACTTTGACATAGATATCAAAGGAAGGAGCTCCCTTGAAGCCAACAACTCTCTTCAGTAAACAAGAAATCTTGCTGTTCACGCTCATCATTCGTTTATTCTTTCTTCGGCCGAAACAGTTACCCTTCCACAAAGGGGCAATAACAGAGGATATAGATGACAGCAATTGAGCCATGTTCTTCATCGAATAGAAAATTAATTTCTGGGTTATCGAGGAAATCAAATTTATGATTGAAATCAAATTTGATTGCTGGGTTTTTTTTTAAATCAATCAACTTTGCAATAGATTGGGAGTTTTATTTCTAGGTTTTGGAGGGAAATTGAACGATTTTAGAGCAACGAAATTGTGGAGGAAGAAACCCTAGAATGAATTAATGAGATAGGAATGAAATCTGAATTGCAAAATAATGGGATTGCTTCAAATTGCACTGGATAGCTTGTAGAAGAAGGCGTTGGTGATTCGGTGAAGACTGAAAGACGAGAGATTAAAAATATGACTGAGGAGTTCATGATGGTGTTTTTATAGAACTGATTATGGTAAGTTTCAGTTTACGCGGCATTTTCAATATGGACTTCCGCGCAATTTGTAACCGTTACTCCCAACCCTTTTCAAAATTAATGCAATAATAATTATTTCCTTGTTTTTTTAAATAAAAGTGGGAGTATACTCTTTATTTTTATTGCCTCCTGTAACCGCTCCGGCTACCATTGTTCAAGGCGACATTTGGTGGGTTAGGGCAGCATTGGATGGGTATGGGGCGGAAATAAAGGCGGAAACTGGTATATGGTGTAGTCTAACAAAAAAAAAAAAAAAAACGTCATATTAGGTGTGGTTGGACAAAAATGATTATATTAGTTGTGGTCTGGCCAAATTTTACTTTTAATAGTTGTGGTTCGACAAACATCCTAAATTATACAGTACTAATTAATTAATTGTTTGTCAATAATGTTTACGTGACCGTGCAATGTACGAGTTTTAAACTAGTATATACTCCCTCCAGTTCACTAAGATGTTCCACAATGGGAGTGACACGGAGTTTTTTTGTAGGTAGTAAGATATTGTGGAAAATAAAAGTAAGCGGGTCACAATCCATTAGGAACACAAATAACATATTAAATAAGGAAAGTAGAAGATCATTTAGAATTGGCTTAAAAATAAAGCAAGAATATCATTCATAACTGGAGGGAGTATTATTTGAGGCTTTTTTCGAACTCTCACAACGAACAAGTGATATTAGAGAGTCCAGTTTCATATGGGTTGTTGAATATTGTATATAAGTTTTTTTTACAAATTATATAACTCATCTAATATCATAATTATCATAAATTAATCCTAACACACATAAATGTCCTACTATTTACATCATACTCCAACGCTAAACACATGACAATTATAATGTAATCCTACTTTAAATTAGTACATGATATGGTAAGTAAACAAATAGTCCAATTAAATAGGAATTGTACATGATGTGGTAAGTAGATAAATAATTAACTAGGAACTAGCTTTTGTTCCCGTGAACTCACGGGGGTTTTTTTTTTGTTTTTTTTTTAAACAAAAACTGCAGACATTACCGTTATGACTAAAAGCTAGTAAAGAGTTTAGAATGATCACGTAGTGACCAATAGAGGTAATAACACTCTATAACATATTTCTTAAGTAAAACATTTGTATCAATAATCAACCTATATATTCATCCTCTCGCAATGCCTAGCTAAAATGCTCAACTGAACAATTATAAATTGGGTTAATTCACGTGGTACCCTCGTGTTTTGCCGATTTGCACGTGGTACCCAGTGTTTTGCAAATTTGTACAAAATATCCTCGAGATATGACTGTTTGCACACAGTACCCTAAAATTAACCCTCCCATTAACACCGTTAACTTTTTCTTTTTTAAAAATAGGGTTAATTTACGTGGTACCCTCGTGTTTTGTCGATCTGCACGTGGTACCCAATGTTTTGCAAAGTTGTACCAAATACCGTCGAGATTTGACCATTTTAACATAATATCTTTACCTTTGAAATTCCGTTAACGCCATTAATTAGAAATTAAAAACCCTTGATTTTCTCCATCATTACGATCTCTATCTTCCTCCAACCACTTTTGTCATCACCATATTCATTCTTTTTCACCGCCGTCATCAACGGCTTCATTCGTTTCCACCACCATTTATTTCCACCCATAATAAACACCACGACCACCATTTTTGTTCATTCTCCATTGAAATCAACTTTTAAACGGCGTTAACGGAATTTTAAAGGTAAGGGTAATGTAAAAAGAGTCAAAATCATGAGGATATTCGGTACAAATTTGTAACATTGGGTACCACGTGCAAATCGACAAAACATGAGGGTACCACGTGAATTAATCCTCTTTTTTTTAAAAAAAAAAAAATTAACGGTGTTAACGAGAGGGTCAATTTTAGGGTACGGTGTGCAAACATTCATATCAAGAGGGTATTTTGTACAAATTTGCAAAACACTGGGTACCACGTGCAAATCGGCAAAACACGAGGATATCACGTGAATTAACCCTTATAAATTTATGTGTAAAGTGTTTTTTCTTTTCTTTTAGTAAAATCAAATAAAAATAAAGGTGAATATACTACTTTGAAGCAACATGCATGTCACTCAAATTTTTGACAAACCAAAAGTTGAGAGAGAGCATTTATTTTTTTGCTAAAAAAAATACTTTTGAACTTTAGAAATTTAATGTATAAAAGTCACATGTTATAAGAAGATGAAAAGTCTCCATATGAATGGTAATGAATGTCTTTTCATTCAATAAATGTTCGTTTATCCTAAAGATGACCCTCAAACATATAACGTGAAAATTCCTACTCGACAACAATAACAACGCGACACATAATTCTTGTTTCATTAACAACGTCTTAAGCGGATTTTGGTATGGCCATATTTGATTCAAAGAGATGTGTCAAATCATTTTTGAGTATTAAGATTCTTGTTGGATGTATTTAATTTGTAATAATTGATGTGTTTGGTGTCCTTACAACATTGAAAGTTGAAAACTAAAAAGATTCAAAATAAAATATACTCGCCAATTACAAAATAAAAAATATACACAACCAAGATGATCTTATTGCATGATAGTAGTTCAGATGCAATGTAGTTGTATCAATTAAAAGAACAAATTGGAATCAATTTATAATCACATTGTAAAATACAGATATTCGAAGATTTTACTACGATAAACACGTATAACAAATACTCATTATAAAACCTCTCTAAATCTTTGTATGGGTAAATCACTACATAACGTTTCCATATCTCTCTCGCAAACTAAATTTCTCTCTTTTGACCAACTCATATTATATGTAGGAAATGAAATTTTATTCACACCAACATCTACCAAATTACGAAGGTATATATAGTATCTTGAATTCAAATGTAACTTACAGAATTGGCAAACCAATAGCCAAAAGACACAATGTTTAATACATGTTTAATATCAATATTGAATAAAAGGCTTTCCATGTACTATATTGTCGGAATGTATTTTGTATTGTCCAACTTTAATAGAACACGTCATTTTGAAATAAATCTACTAAGAATTGTACATGTTATGACAAATAAGAAAATGTAGTTTAATGTCCCAACTTATTTATTTCACCATTAATAAATTTCAATGATCTTTTACAAGCATATATAATTTTAACAATGATGCAGAAAATCATACTAAAGATATATGAAATGAGGGGAAATAAGAATTTAATATAATTCAGTATGTTAATGAAAATATTGTAAGCTACCCTTTAAGCTCAAGATTGACTTCTAAATTTCCTTTACTTTTGGTTTTTGTACTTACGTACCCCCACTCTCCCCATGATTTTCCAAGAAAAATATTTGTTTTAAGTATTATGTTGCAATAAGTGATCACACTAAAAATAAATGCGTTCAAGCAATGTCTCAACTCTTCGTGTAACTTAAGTTTCATAGCTGAATACTCACTTGGTATTCGTACCAAAATATATCAATTTAGAACAACATTTATCTATTTGTAATATATAATTTTATGAATATGTGGACAAAGGGAGGGACGACAAATTTATAAAAGAAGAGGTTAGGGTAGTCAGTGCTAGAACAATTGAAGCCAACAAAATATGGCAACTTTAGTAATAATAAAAACAAGGTCAAAGGTAATGTTTTGTTGGGAAAAAAAAACATATAAGGTAGTACGTTCTAAGCAAATTCTATTCAAAAAAATATTTTTTCGTTGAAAATGAAATTTACTATCTCTTTGCTCCCTTTTAAAAGGTATGTGCATTCGCATGTATGTTTGTGTACATGGTACCCATATTGTTTGATTTTTGTGAACATTATAACCATTTGCTCAATTCTTATAAGAAATGTTACCATTAAGAGTTAAATTATGAAGTTAGTATATATAATTGCACCAATGAGATGTTTAAGTAGTGAAAATAATGTGAAATTAGAGTTTAGTGCTTCGGAAAAAATAAATATATTACACATAGTCACAAATTTGAAACTCAAAGATATACATAAAAATGAAAACGTTGAAACCACGAGAAAAATAAAACAACAAGGGTATCATGTGAATGTTTCTAAGTATTAAATTAAAATAGTGTGTTTGAAGAAAACTTTAATTTAGTTCTAATCTATTAAGGGTGCTAATTTAAAGTTGTACAATTAAAGACGAAGGGCAAAAATTATGGTACATATTATACGGAAACTTGAAAATGTGGAAGTCAGCTGAAATAGAAAAACAACGGTGTCATGTGAATGTTTTTAATAAAAAAGATTTTTAAGAGATGTAGTAACAATATTTAAGGTAATACTTTTGAATAAAAGTATATTTGTAGTGGTATTAGAGGTGCTGATGTGAGAGTATATAAGTTCCCAATTTTGTAAAATGAGGTGCATATGATGAAAATAATTGTCTACACAGGTTAAATAAAATGAAAGTAGTAGTTCATATATATAAGGGCCAAACATTGATCGGTTCAACTGTATCGTCATGATTGGGTATCATCATTAAGAGACTAGAAAATTTAAAATATACTGAATTTTATTGAACGTTGCGGGCATAAACAAAATTAGTCATAGAAAAGATAATCTACGTATCTAACCGTTGCATATTAAAATGCCCAGGATAAATATCAATTCAGCACACAAACAAAAAGGAAAACATCCAGGATAGATACTACATTAGCAAAATGCAAATTGAGGGTCTTGAATTACCATTGATCTGTGATAATCGATGAATTAACGTAGGCTCGTCCCAGTTCCAAGTCTTAAAGCCTACAACAGTTCGATATGTTCAGGTGTTCGCGCTTTCAACTCTAATAAACCGATGAAGAACCAATCATTCCGAAAACAAATTAGGGCCTATACATTTATAAAATTGTAGTTGATTAATTAAATTATGCAAGCTTGAATCCATAATGCCATATTGATAAGCATATGCAAAAGGCAATATAAAAAGAAAAGAAATAGATATATTTTAAACATATTTTCATTGAATATGAATAAAAGTCATACATCAATTCATATTACAACTCTACAAAAGATTTCTACGCACATTATAATCTAGTTCAGTTGATGGTAATTCTGGAGAGAGAAAAAAAAAAGGGAAAAATCTGAAAAATTGTTGGAAAAAGATGAGAGAAAAGTCAAAAAGAGAGGAAAGTTCCCAGGAGAGAAAACGCCCAATTAAGGGCCAAAACCCAGAAATCTCTTCACTTAAATCCCCAAATTACACAAAAAATTCCTCCTCATGTGATGAATCGCTATTTCATTTCATCAATCATCATCGCCAGGGATTTTCCTTGGCTCTTTCAAGCTTCACGTATGAAAAACTCCTTAAAGGAGAAACTGTGTTGTTTCATGGCTGTCAAGGATCTTCTATTCTTGCTATCTGTGCGAAACATCCAATCAGTCCATCTTCAGAGCCTGCATCAGCTACTGCTACTATCAATCAACAATCTGATGACAATTTTAATCCTAGCCCGATGGACGTTTCACCGATTTCAGGTCAAAAAAGGAAGGCGACTGATTCGGATGATTGCCCACCTAATTTTCTTAAAAGGCGTCGTTGGGAGCCTTCACGACCCTTCAATTTGATTTATGTCTTGCGAAAAAGAGTCCGGGCATCAAACTCCGAGGTTTTGATCACCAACCCTAAGAAGCAGAGGTGTGATTCACACGCTCTCCCCACTGCATATTCTTGTTTGCGTCTTTCGCTTTGTCCTTGCAAAAGAAAATCTCGATCCTCGGATGATTTCGATTGGAAGGATAGGGATCATGGGTTTTCAACTTCTACTGATCATCACTTCCTTAGCTCTGCGTCTAAGTTCACGAGGAAACATTTTCGCTCGCCCTTGGCTGTCTCCCCAGATGAGGGAGAATCTGGTCCTTTACTGTCTGCTTCACAATTCTCTGGTTTTGTTGGTAAGTGTCTGCGAAAACGTTTTAAGTGCTCTTCCATTCGTAGTTTAGTTCCTTTGGAATCTTCAAGTTCTTTTGTGCTTGGTAGTTTTAATTCTGGACTGCACGCAATGGTTAGTAGCATAGAACTCAAGTTTCAGGGTCACTGGAATTTCAATCCTAGCGTCTGTTCTTATGATGCTCAGCGCCGCTCGCCATGAAACTCTTATGTTACAATTGCCTAGGTTTAGGCAACGACCCGGCAGTTGTGCGCTTGAAAAAGTTGCTAAGGAGAGAGCATCCTGATGTTGTTGTCCTCGTTGAAACGAAATTGCGAGGGGATGAGATGAAGTTGCTAGTGAGTCGTTTAGGAATTTTTCAAGGTCTGTATGTTGACCGTGTGGGTCGATCTGGT
The DNA here is from genome assembly GCA_038382645.1 of Spergularia azorica. Taxonomy (NCBI): domain Eukaryota; kingdom Viridiplantae; phylum Streptophyta; class Magnoliopsida; order Caryophyllales; family Caryophyllaceae; genus Spergularia; species Spergularia azorica. The sequence goes on from JBBYHQ010000018.1 coordinate 836,730, forward strand.
GGCCTTGCTATTTTATGGCAAGGGGATATTACTATTTCTTACTTATCTTTTACCTTTCATCACCTCGATGTTGTGGTAGAAGGGTTGTTTCATGAGAGTCGGTGGAGGCTGGCTGGTTTCTATGGATGGGCTGAAAACGAAGAAAAATATCTTTCGTGGGAATTGTTGCGAGGGTTAAAGGATATTTCTGATCTTCCTTGGTTAGTTATAGGAGACTTTAATGAGATTTTCTACGAGCACGAAAAGGAGGGGGGTGCGTTGAGGGAGCAAAGGGTTATGGATACCTTTCGTAGCGTTGTAGATGATTGTGGTCTCAAAGACATAGGCTATGTGGGGGAGTAATTCACTTGGTGGAACAAACAAAGCGGGGATGACAGTGTTAAGGAGAGACTGGATAGAGCTCTTGCTTCGAATTCATGGATTGCTGAAAACCCGCTTCTTATTTTAAAAAATTTGGATCGTGATAAATCTGATCACAATCCAATATTGTTGACAAAGTACAGCTCTCCAAGGCGTAGAAAGAAGCGTCGGTTTGGTTTTGAAAACATGTGGACTATGTCGGAAAACTGCGAAAGGGTAATTCAGGGTGCTTGGGCCACCACTGTCCAAGAGAAGACTGAAGAATGTGTTTTGCGGAAGCTTCATTCTTTTTCTCAGGCTCTGATGGAATGGAGTGCAGCTGAATTTGGAAGCTTGAGTAAGAAAATTGAGGATACCAGAAAACGTTTGATGTTTCGTGATTCGCTTGCGCCTACTGTGGAAGTCGTGGATGAGAGACGTCAGGTTTGTAATAAGCTCCATGAGTTACTACTGATGGAAGAAGCTTACTGGAGGCAGCGTTCTCGTTACAAATCTAGCCGAAGGTGATCAAAGTACTAGGTTATTCCATACAAAAGCGTCAGGCAGCAAAAAAAGAAACCACATAGAAAAGATTAAAAATAGTACCGGGGAGTGGGTAGATGGTGATGAGGAGGTTGGAGAAGTTGCTTGGCACTATTTTCATACTCTCTTTGCATCAGGGCATTTTTCTGGGATGAAGGAGGTCGTCAGCGCAGTGAGATCAAACGGTACTTCTGAGATGAACGAGTACCTGATGCGTCCTTTTAAGATGGAAGATGTGTACGAGGCCTTAAAACAAATGCACCCGAATAAAGCACCTGGTCCGGATGGCCTTAATGCAAAGTTTTACCAGCACTACTGGCACGTGATTGGTAGGGACATTTCTCGGCTGGTAATTGATTGCATTACTGGACGAGTCAGCATGGATTCACTTAACTCCACTCACATAACCCTGATTCCCAAGAACAAAAACCCCAGCTCCATGGCGGACTTCAGGCCAATTTCGTTGTGTAACGTAGTGTACAAGCTGGTCTCGAAGGTCCTAGCCAACCGGCTTAAGCCTTTGCTTGGTGAAATAATTTCGGAAGAACAGAGCTCCTTTATTCCTGATAGGCTAATCTTTGATAATGCTTTGATAGCTTTTGAGATTTTTCATTTCATGAAATCTCATAACTATGGAGCTAATGGAGTTATGGCTT
>JBBYHQ010000018.1:890174-903331 GCA_038382645.1 Spergularia azorica
AAAAAGACGTCCTCCAACTATATTAGGCCACACTGGATCTTTAGTAAAATATTTTCAACGAACTTTGCTAACTTCCAGGTCAGTGTTTAATCTAGTTTTGCAGACGATCAGCAAACATCCACTCCCGATCGATGTAATTTCCTTTGTTTTTAGATGTGTAAGAATTATATTATATATAGATCCTAGGTCACACTTAACCGATTACAAAGAACAAACATACTAATTCTATCAAAGTTAGCGTAGGCTAATTCTACAAATTTTAGCCACCAACAAAGACCACATATGAATTTAACAAGTCTTATATGATACCAAATTTAACAAGGCAGATGATGTAATTTAACCACCAAGAAAGAAAACTAATAGTGATTAAAATACTGAGAGCAACATAAACAAATCACACATGACATTATGCACTTATTATAAGTCAAATCACAAGTTTAAGATTGCAAGCCACAAGAGTTACTTAGAATTAAAGCTGTAAAAATTGTAGAAATTTAAGCGAACTAACCGTTAACAATGACCAGGCAAAGTTGTAGAAATTGTAGCCGTTAAGAAGTTTATAAGATGCTCCCAGCACACAACCTTGTTCGCAGGTGTCTTCGACAGGCAGTTCACATTATGCAACGAGGAGAAAATTTCATAGATTAGAGAACAAAAGCAGCAACACCGTTTTTCTAATCAACCGTTGCTTCAAATTAAATCATGCTCATGTGCCATACCAATTTGCCGAGCAAAAGGTGGGGTGAAAAAAAAAAACAGAAATTCATGTAATAATCTGAGAACAGTTAGATAGAGTGTTTTTTTTTTGGTGGTGAGATCAGTTAGATAGATAATTAAGTTAATCAGATTAGAACATTCCCAGATTAGAAAATGCTGGCAGCAATAATATCCTGTAACTCTTAAATAAATGAAGATGAATAAGGGTATATCAAACTTACCAAACGAAATGAGGAATGCAGCCCTGTTACTGATCTATACTGCTGATATTGAGCTACCTACAAAAGAAAATGAAATGAAAAAAAGAAGGGATAAACCAAAGATAAAGGAAATTTTGGAATGTGGACAGGAAACGAGTACCACAACAAAGATTAGACAAGTATTATGATGCTCATCACAACTTCACTTAATTATGATGGTCAAGAGAAATCCACTCACAAATTCAGAATTACTTATTGCGAATTAGACATGGGTCAGTAATTAAACAAATCATTTAATTATTAATTAAGAATGTGAACTTTTATTTCATTTCCCAAACCAGTCTTCATCAGATCACATTTAAAATGATTGCACCAGTAAACTCTATTTTGAACAGTTACATCACAGTAGCTGACCTGACATCCTTGACAGACTTCTTAACTTCTTATCGAGAGTCGCCAACAAACACAAAATAGATGGTGAAGTAAAAAAGCACAGCTTTAGCCTAAATATTGCAGGTTTTTAATTAACTTTATGAGGTTTTTGAAAATAAATTTTATTTCATAACCAAACATAAACATAACAGAAAGCCACTACCCAACGCACAAGGATCAGATTACTAAGAAAAATGACTTAGTAACAAAAAAAAAGTCAAAAAATCTTACCCCAGTCCTCCATATTGAGCTCTTGTTCCAAAAAAAGAATTGCCTTCAAAGAACAACAATCTGCAATGACAGAAAAAGAGCAACATACACTACTACTTTAGTGCAGGTTCGCAAGTCCACGGCCAAATCTAGCAAGCTTATCAACCAGGTATCCACATAAGTGCATCCAACAAAGTTCAAGGTCTAAGTTTTTTTGGAAACCAAGCAAGCCCTAAGCTTCCAATCAATCCAACAGAAATTGGGATCCGTATTCTGCTCTAAAAGAGATCACTTATACAATACTCTTACCTAGAGAGAGACCAGAAATAGCATAAGTACAAAACTACCACACTCACTCTAGTAGATGCAAGACACTGTATTTACAAAGATAGGATAACATATTGCAAAAAGCAAGGCCAAGAGGCCAGGACGGAGACAGCTGAATGCAAAGCAGCAATACCAAATAGAGAAGTACACACAAAGAGTACACAGCGAAAAATTGTAGTATATATACAATCCTAGGATAAAACCTACACAAGTAAGCTATATTACTAATATGGAAAACAGAGATATGTTGCCTAATGATGCAATATACACAAGATTACATTCATACTTAGACAGGATATATGAAAAAAATTCAGAAAATTGAAATTGGAGTTGTTACTTCGTATGCTGTCGTGTTTATGCTCAGGTTCGCGTCCTGTTGGGGCTGTTGCTATGTTTTGTATGCTCAAATTTTCCCTAATTTAGTCTGTTTAAGCGATAATCTCTGAATGTACGTAGAAAAGCAGACAAAACTGACATGATGATCAAACAAACAAACACTTGAACATATTTCAATTTCAACACATCTTGTCAATATTCTACTATCACTACTACTATTTTTTATCAACATTTATTCAATATTAAGGACATCTATGCCTTCTCATCTTGGGTTATCTTTTCGTCGGAGTTAGCTAACTTGTGTTTATTATCCTTCTGATTTCCTTCCTATTTCTTCTCTTCTAGAGCCTGTATGACGGCCTTCAACCGCATCTCTGGGTCCTCGTTACTGCTCTTAGGCAACAGGTTTTCCGCGACATCAGAGGGACCGATATTGATCTCACTTAACAACTTCTTGATTCGATCAAACAAAGGGTGTGAATCAATATCCAAGTAGTTCTTAGCAAAGATCTTGAATGCCTCGAAAGTGCAATACGACATCTCGATGTGCTTATCCATACGTCCTGTCCTTATTAAGGCCGGATCAAGCTTATCGATGTGATTCGTTGTGAAGACGATGATCCTCTCTTGTGAGCAGGGCGACCACATCCCATCAATGATGTTCAAAAGTCCCGAGAGTGTAACCTTAGTCTGAATTTTCGGCGTGCTGCTGCTGTTGTCGTCATCAGAATCAGAATCAGAGTCAGAGTCAGAGTTAGAATCGCTGTCCGAACTCTCATCATTGTCGTCTGATTTCTTACCACTGTCATCTGATTTCTTGTCACTGTCGTCTGATTTCTTACCACTGTCATCTGATTTGTTGGTCTGCTTCTCCCTCTTGGCAGTGATAGGCAGAGTACAGTCAATGTCTTCAATCAGAATAATGGACTTTCCACTCGTACTGATCAACAAATTCCTGAGCTGGCTATTATTCTTGACAGTGGTGAGCTCAATGTCGTACACATCATACCCCAACAAGTTTGCCATACACGCAACCATAGTCGTTTTCCCGGTCCCAGGAGGGCCGTAAAGAAGGTAGCCTCGCTTCCACGCCTTTCCGATTTTCTGGTAGTAGTCCTTGGCTTTAGTGAAGGCAGTTAAGTCGTCAATGATCTCCTGCTTTTTAGCTGGATCGAGGGCTAGATTGTCGAAAGTGGCAGGATGTTCAAACACACTTTTACGCCACATCTGGCTGGTATACTCTTCCCCCTCCTTCATCTGGTTGTTGGTGTACAACATCCTTGTCTTCCTCTTCTTCATGATGCTCTGGCCTTCCTCCATGACATGCTTCAAGTACACGTTAGTCGCCATACGCCGATATTTCTTCTTGAATGTCAGTCGAAAGTACCTCTTCTCAGTAGTCCATTGACAGTGAGAGATGGTCTTCGAATTAGGTTGAAGTTTGCCTAGCCTCCACTTGAACTCGACCCCCTTGAATCTGTCTGAAATTTCCTCGAAATCTTCGAGGGTGAAGTTGAGGGGATCGGTAAGAGACGACTTCTTGCTGGCCTTGGAGGCTTTGAGATGGGTAGCGTCTCTTGTAAGATCCATGGACAGAGTGCCTACATAGGCCTCTACGGCAGTGTACGCCTCGCTTTTTTGCCATGAGTAAGATTCGAACTCGCAGAAAGTTATGCTAATCTCTGGCCGGAAGAAGATTGTAAGACGAGCCATCAATAATTTCATGAACGTATGCACAATGTTCGGGCAAAATTGTTGTACAGTTGCTAGGATGAACATCATCCCAGCTAAACTTGAGCCCATCTGCGAAATCGATATTCCCGTCAATCTTTCGATCGATGGAATTATCGAATTCACAACCATATTTTCACTAGGAATTATTGATTGCGACGACATATCTTTCGGAATTATCGATTTTTCAGACATCTTGATCTTCTCTTTGCGAAGGTTGATATATTTTGTGGTAAGAACTTGTGTTTGTGATGTGAATTTTGAGTCTTGTCAAACCATGATTTATATATAGATATTGTTGATGAGGGTGAATTTCTTGCTTCAGTACGTACGCAGCTGGCTGTACTAGGAAAGTAATTGGAAAATAGCAGTATGTACTACTACGGTTTTAGGAAAGTATCGAGAATTTGTTTGGTAGATAAGTTACTGGTTCGAGATTATTCGGCCGTGGAAAGGAAGTGGCACAAATTGGTAAAAGAAATTTGGAAAAATGAATTTGGAAAGAAGGGTTTTGGAACCTGCCGTAAAATCAGTGACTAGTAAAAGAAATCAAGAGGTAGTTGACGGTAAGATCTTGGTGTGAATCGTGTGATGACTTTAAGAGGCTGCCGAGAGTGCGGTGTCGTTATTGGCATAAGAAATATGGTAAAATTTCTATTTTCAACTGTCCCAAAAAATCTGCAATTATTCTCAAATGATAATTTTTCTATTTTGGGAATATGTTATAAACTTTTTGGAAAAAATAATGTTTTAAGGAAAGAGGTAAACAAATCTTTTCGCTACACTTAAAATTTTCCCTTTTCAAATTTTAACATATCATTAGAGGACACGGAGGGAGTTAGTAATTAACTTCGACCCATGAAACAAGATCATAAGGTTAATTAACGTAATATTTTAACGTGTTTATTGAATATCACTATTATTGAGTGACCCGTGCATCGTACGGATATGTATCACTAAAATTTTAAGAAGTTTATGTACTATGATCCTATGTGTTGATCAAGGACCCCAATAAGCAAATTTTTATTGTGGTTAAAAACTTTTAAATGGCCGAGAGTTGATTTATAGAATATGACGCTCTCAATTCCATTTCTTACTATAATAACTATGTATGATAAATTATAAATAAGAAATCACAAGAAGTTGGTAGGGAATCGCGAAACAGTGCTTTTATACCGAAGAGTGCAATTATAAAATAAACAAACAATTCAATAGATAAAATGTGGGGCAAATGAACACTATATAAGTGGGATCGACAAATACAAAAAAAAAAAAAAATGAAAATGAACAGCATTTCTTTCTGACTTGTTTATAACCTATAAGTCTACGTGCATTATTTATATGTCTCTAGACTTGATACACTTAAAACGTTAAGAATTACCATTCTATCAACATATAAGATCATAGATACCAACTCACATCCGGCCTATTGGTTGAAAAGTGCTTTACCTTTAACTATAGGTCGGGTGTTCGAGACTTGGTACCACCACAACAACAACATATAAGATCATAGATGGAATTAGACATTTTCACTACTCACCCTTCTCCTCCTCTTTCTTTTCAGCTTCATCCACTTTAACTTCTTTATTTACCTTCTCCTCCTTCTCTTTCTTTTCTTCTTCCTCTTCTTCCTTTTTGAGTCTCTCCTTTTCCCTTTCTTCCTCTTGAGCCTTCAACTTCTCATCTTCCTTAGCCTTTTCAAGAGCATTGATCAAACACTCCAAACTTTCCTCAACATCCAAACATAGTGATTTTGGCATCAAATTTTCGGCTACGTCGGCTGGAGTCATCTTAGTTTCCTCCAACAACATCTTAATCTTCCCGAACAACAAAGGGTGTGATTGATCTTCAACATCCAAATAATTCTTAGCAAGCAACTTAAAGGCCTCATAACAACAATATGACAGCTCGATATGCATATCCATTCTACCCCTTCTAATTAGGGCAGGATCAAGCTTCTCAATGTGATTAGTAGTAAATATAATTAACCTTTCCTCTCCACAAGCTGACCAAATTCCATCGATAAAATTCAATAACCCTGAAAGAGTAACCTCACTTTTTTTGCTATCTCCAGCTTCCTTCAACTTCTTCTTAAGTGCCTCTTTTTCGTCGTCTTTATTCTCACTTTCCTCCTTCTTCTCCTCCTCCTTCTTGGACGATCTTTGGCCCGTAAGGTCGAGTGAACAATCGATGTCCTCAATCACAATAATCGACTTGCCCGAGGTCTCGATAAGTAGCCTTCTGAGCTGAGTGTTGTCTTTAACCGAGGTTAGCTCAAGATCATAGATATCATACTCCAACAAATTAGCCATGGCCGCGATCATAGTTGATTTACCTGTCCCAGGAGGGCCATAAAGGAGATACCCTCGCTTCCAAGGTTTGCCAACTTTCGCATAGTAATCTTTCGACATGGTAAATCGAACAAGGTCATCAATGATGCCCTGTTTCTTGAATTTTTCCATAGCTAGTGTATCGAATGTGGCAGGGTGCTTGAACTCAACATGAGTCCATAAGGTCCACTTACTGTAGTATGACCTCCCACCATCATCTTTGATGTTGGTATACAATTTTCTTTGCCTTTTTCTGATTTCAATTGCTTTTCCTTCGTCTAAAACATGTTGCACGTAGGATTCTGTAATAAGCTTTCGATGTCGACCATGAAAGGTTAACCGATAATACCTGTACAATTATTGATCAAATGAGCAATAATATAGTGAGTTTCATTTTCAACAATAATAGTAATGAAAAGCACATTTTATATAATTGTTATTATTATCACTAAAAATCAATAATAATTTACAGGAAATTGGTGGGGAACCGAGATACGATCTGAGCCCCCACACCCTTCGCTATGGAAAAACCAATCCTAGTAAAAATATGAGCTGCAGCCTGCGCACCGAAAAAAAAAAATGATATGCATGTAATTAGCCCAAGTTTGATTATACACGTATATATGAATATGATATGCATGTTTATTTTAGACACTTTTTTCAAAGATGATCGCTAATATGTGGACTGTGGTATATATGGACGTATTGTAATTTGTCTACACATGAAATCCAGCTTTTAATTAATAGCGCACTTTAAGTTGATCACTTAAAATATACCTCGCGTTTCAGAACTAATAACGGGTTTTCTAACGTGTGTCTAATAGGCACATGTTAAGAGTATTCTATTTATTTCCCTAAATAAGTGAGATTCTCACTTGAAAAAACAAATCATATCATGGAATCTCATTGATTAATTAAGGACCCCTTACCTTTACATCTTCGGGTGTTTGTGAGTAGCAAAGATGGTACTAAGATACCGATAATGTTCATAGTGGCGAGAAAGGAAATTCCTTTACACGGATCATGCTAATGCTAAAACCACCATATAGCCATACAATAAGCATAGTAGTGAAACCATCTGAAACTTAAAATCAAATTTCTTTATAGTCAATCTCGTGAAATGGAGAGAGTATGTACCTTCTATCGTCGGTTCCCTGAAAAAATGTGATAGTTTGACTACGAGTCGCCAACTTCCGAGAATTCCACCAAACTTTAACACCTTCAAACTCATCAGTAACCTCTTCATTATCACCTAACCCAAAGGCTAATGCATTTCCATCCTTAACGAAATTTGCCTTCAACGTCCTTGCTTTCGTAGAGGTTTTTTCACTAAGGTAAGTTTCGATAGTACTATACATTTTGCTCCGATTGAACCGCTCACCAGTGTACTCTTCGAAAGTTACGTGTAGGTAAGGCGAGAAAAACCTCGCTATTCTCTCCGTGTACCTCATGAAAAACGACCAGATAGCGTCCCGCCATTGAGGAGGAAGGTACTGGCTGTATAAAGCCCTGACGAACATTATGGTTGCCATCATCGATCCAAACTGCATGAACATGTCATTTGTGTATATGTTGTTTAGATTCCTCATAATTAATTTCTTTCTATGTTTTAACGATTTGATCGTGGGTCAGTATGAGGTTCTATTACTATAGACACATAGTCGTTAATGAAACAAAAGCGTAAAAAGCACAACACTTATAAGTGATGTAGAACGACTAGACATAGGCAGGCAACAAAAGACGAAAATGAGTTTTTGGACGTTTTATCTAGTGATTGACAAAGTGTGTGATGAAAATTTCTCAAGAACGAGTACCTTATATATAGACATATAGTATCATTGTATCAACACATATAGACGACTTTGATTAATTAGAGTCTTCGTCTTTAATATGTCGTCGTGATATAGCATAGATCATGCAAACAGACAATGAGAGGCGGCTGATTAGGAGCGCGAAATGGGACGGAAATTTACGTATATATGTAACTATAACCATCAAAAGTATTGTTTTGTTGCATGGTAATTTGGTAGTGTACGTATGTGTTCAAGTGGAAATGAGTCATCTTTTGTCCGTAACTCAACAACTCTCCTAAACAAATGATATAGGAACTATTACGATCAGACAATGTGTGTACCGTGTTACGTTGAGATTTCTCATATTTTTTAAGGTCGATAATTTTGCCAAGACAAATCAATATCTTCCAACTAACGCAAATATATTCATTATATAGACTGAATCCAATAATTCTGTCTTCACAGTATACTAGGAGTAGTAATTATTACCTTGACAAAATCATCGTCCGACCTTTTAAAGAAGAATTACGAGTTTATATTTCGTGGTTTATATTAGGAAACAAGTAACTTCAGGAGTTTCTTTTGCTTGACGACCAGAGAAGACTCGTTTGGGCAATAGGGTGATCTCATTGCTTGACTTTGTTTCCATTTTACTAGCTATTAGCAATAGGTTACGTACATACAATGGCCCTTGAAATGCAACCCCTCAACCCCTCATAAGTCATAACGTTGGATTGGTCTATATTATTGACTCATGGTATGCCAAATGAGATCACTTAAGGTCATTCATGTGTATAATGGGGTCTATAATATTGTAATGTTTCTTTGTCCCCGATAAAAAAATCGAAACTAAACTATCTCGTCAAAAAAGAGCGAAAAATAAAACCTAAAGAAAAAACGTGACCGTTCGCGTGATAGCACCGTTCTTTTAGATTGGTAAGGTTAATCGAACCAAAAAAAGGGTATCGTTACTCGGTTTTTCAAATTAATTTTTACCGAACACCCCTAACTATAATTGAATTCTGTATTACTTAACGACGGTCCCAAAATTAAATTGGTCGTGTTAAACTTGATTTCATTTCCAAAAAAAATTAAACTAAGAACCCGAGCCAAAAACCATGCTAAAATGACATTGGATTTTTGGTTGTGGAAATTGAACAAGAAAACGATGGTTCCCAAATTCACAATTTAAATTTCCATGATCAAGCTAAAATGATAGAGTATCTCCTTTGTTTTATGTTGTTTCATATGTGTTTTACTGAATGCACGCCAACTGTTCGATGAAATGCTTCAGTGAATAAAATAGAAATAGTGATTGTTTTTCCAACCTGACTTTTAGCGTGGTGGTCTATTCAATATCATTAGAAACCTGGGTGTGTACCAAATTGAAGTATGTGATGTAGGTTGAGTAAGCTTTACTGACTTTCTAAGGCGGCGAAAATTGTAGAATGTTGAATTCAGTTGACAGTGGATGTGGTAGGCTGGTAAAATATGTGAGTGTTTGGACTGATCAAGTTTAATGAAAGATGCAAAAGGAGAGTGTGTTAATGTGTAGGATTGCAGAAAACAGGTCTGTAATTATCCATGCTAGATTAAACTTGTGCCGGTTGACAATGTCGATTGCCTGTCAATGCTGGCATTGTGCAGCACAGGCTGTGGAATGCTCGACTGCTTCTGAGTTACGAGTGTGATCCCGTTTAGAAGAATACCGATGATCTGAGGACCGGCACTGCGATTAATTTTTTTTCCATTTTACAAGTTCAATCATGATATGCATTCCAAAAACCCGAAAAAAATTTGATTTTCGTAACTTGCAAGAATTACTTGACTGATACAAGTGAAATTGACACATCTAAATTAACAAGGTTATTCATTCTCCCTAGTTTTTCATTTGCTGTTGCTATCTATAATCTCAATGTCTTTTCTGAGTACCAATTCTTCATCAGATTTCAGCTCCTTTTCCGCCTTGGACTTCTCTAGAGCAGTGACCAAGTTCTGCAAACAGGCATCAGTTGTGGTATTCAGTGACCGTGGCATCAGACTTTCCGCGACATCAGCAGGAGTCATTTCTGTCTCATCCAACAATTTCTCAATGGGTTCAAACAGAGGATGTGATTCAAGGCGCAGATAATTCTTGGCAAGAGTTCTAAAGGCCTCAAACCCACAGTAAGACAGTTCAATGTGAACATCCATTCGGCCACGCCTTATCAGAGCAGGATCAAGCTTGTCTATATAATTAGTTGTAAACACAATGATCCTCTCTTCTCCACAGGCAGACCAAATCCCATCAATGAAGTTGAGCAAACCCGACAACGTTACTTCGCTCCCTTTCTTCTCATTGTCTGCTTCTTTTTCTATGCTCTTCTTGATTGGGTCTTTTTGTTCATCCTCATTATCGGCCTTTTTGCTCTTTCTCTGGCCAGTTAAGTCCAGTGAGCAACCTATGTCTTCAATCAAAATGATGGACTTACCAGTTGTCTCGGTCAGTAATTTTCGCAATTGCATATTATCTTTTACTGCAGTTAACTCAAGATCATATATATCATAGTCTAACAAATTAGCCATGGCCGCAACCAGAGTGGATTTACCAGTTCCAGGAGGACCATATAGAAGGTACCCTCTTTTCCATGGCTTTCCAATTTGTGCATAGTAATCTTTTGAAGATCTAAACCACATTAAATCATCTATGATCATTTGTTTCTTACTTTCCTGCAACGCCAACTTGTCGAATTTCGCAGGGTGCTTGAACTCAATATGGTTCCACATTGTTCCTCTGTCACCCATCCAATCTGGCCCGTCTCCACCTGCATTTGTTAAGAGTTTTCGCCTACGCTTTCGCACTGCAACGGCGTCCCCTTCGTCCAACACATATGGCAAGTAAGTGTTCAGTATGAACTTTCTGTCACGGGTGTGGAATATCAGCTTGTAGTACCTGTTTCAGTAGCCATGTGTTAAGATTAGACCTGGCAAAACTGACCAGACCCGAACATCCGAATTTGACCCGAATTTGTAATCTGAATTCAACCCGAAACCCGAAATGACCCGAACCGAACCCGAAACTGACCCGAATACTGTTTGACCCGATATTGACCCGACCCGAGACAGACCCGAACCGAAATGACTCAGACCTGAATAATCAAACATTTAAATGAATCGATTGAACAAAAGGGACTCGGATAGCTATATCATATCTTCAGCACTCAAATTAGCAATAAAATTTCAAGTTAAGATAATATCTGACAAATTTTGATATTAATATGTTTAAATTTGAACATTTTAGAATGATTTAACCCGAATCCGACCCGACCCGAATTTGACTCGTAGTTGATACACCCGAACTAGACCCGACCCAAACCGAACCCGATCCAAACAAAATAGACCCGAAATGTATGAACCGAAAGGTGACCCGACCCGAATAGACCCGACCCAGACGCGACTCGATTGACTCGCTTGCCAAGTCTAGTTAAGATATAACTAATTATTAGGCCTTAACCATCAAGCTAGACTTTTGGTTGACTTGGATCTTTAAGATGGTATCAGAGTCTCTGAGGTTTCAAGTTCAAATCTCAGGAGCCCCCTCCTTTATTTTCAAGTGGAATTTGATTCAACACTAGGTTTGGATCGCCTGTGCATTTACTATCCACGTTTATAACCCAGTGGGCTTTTACGTGAGGGGGAGTGTTAAGATCCAACCAATTATTGGGTCTTAACCATCAGGCTAGACTTTTGGTTTAGTTGGTTCTTTAAAACCATGTTACAATCTACTAGCATATGTACAAAATCTGATTCCTTGTAGATCAAGGAATATTTGTTAGTAACACATATTAATGCTAAATCATATTGATGAATAATCAAGTCCATTTTGTATTTGGTCGAATCTAGAGGTGTAACATTTTCGAAAGGGTGGCCTAAGATGCACAGATTACTGCAATATATAATTTTGAACTTAAAAAACGTAATCATGGCTAGATTCGGCCCTGTAAATCAATATACCTTTTCTCATCGGATCCGGAGTAAAACGAGAAAGACGGGCGACTAGTGACTTCTTTGCTGAAACACCAAGAGACCTTAACACCTTTGTACGTATCCAAGACTTCTTCATTATCCCCCAAGCTAAGCAGTAAAGATTTGCCATCTTTAATATAATCTGCTTTCATACTCTTAGCGTCCGTGGAAGACTTATCACTGAGGTAATTTTGGATGGTGGTGTAGATTACGCTTCGATTGAAGCGATCCTCAGTGTACTCATCAAAGGTAATTGTAAGGGGAGAAATAACTGAACACTTTATGAGAAAATCGTGATGTTACGGACTCGAATGAGTCGCGTAATGAGGAAGGAATGTAGTATTGATAGATTGTCCAACAGAACATCAATGTTGCAACTGAGGAACTCACCTGTGTGAACCTCTCAGTTGATGCCATTTTTTGTGAGTTTTTTTGTGTGAGTGATTTTAACAAGTGAGTTACCCAATCCAAAGCTACATATATAAGCGTAAGGTTCACGATACGAGATTATTAAACTAGGATTTGTGCTTTGGAATCTTGTTCCCCTACCTTGCTTGGAATTTTCCTATGAAACACGGTGTATTTTCCTCATGTTCTTTGCATTACTTTATGATTCGTAAAGGCCTAAAGAAGTCTTGAGAGATGTTAGAGAGAGAGGGTGAGAGAGAGAGAACCCCAACCCCCAAACACAAATCCCACCTAAACCCCCAGATCGCAGCCACGACTCCAGCGTCGCCACAACGACTCCGCCAGCTCACAATGCGTCATCAACCACCACCTCGCCCACATCCCCCAACAAGCCCACCTATGCAGAAACACTCGCCTCGGGCCCCACAACTTTATCCCACCAGCTAAAAACAGCCGACAACCACCTCTGCTCCTCCTCCCCGCCGCCAAACTTCTCCGATGTGACAGAAGCCTTCATCCCACTCCTGCCATCAGACATCCAAGACCTCAGCGCCTCCAATAATCACAACATCATCATCAAAGTCCTGGGTAAATCCTTTGAAGCAAAATTCCTTATTACAAAACTCTCTGAGCTTTGGAAACTGTCCTCCAAACCGAAGTTCATTAGC
>JBBYHQ010000018.1:937813-949162 GCA_038382645.1 Spergularia azorica
TTAAATTACACAAAGTCTTAGTAATACTTTGATTTTATCCATAATTTTGGAAAAAAATAATTTTGGAATTTTTTTTTGAAAAAGATAAGTCAAATTCAAAAGGCCTGACCCGAAGCACGACCCCGGCCCGACGGACCAGAAGCACGGGCACGACCCGAAGCACGAGCACGCCCAGAGCACGAGCACGGCCCGGCCCGAGCCCGACGTGCCGGGCTTCCGGAGACGTTGAGCACGACATGCCGGCACGAGGCACGGCCCGACCCGACCCGATGCCAGCTCTAACAGGGAGTAATGATGAATTAGTATTTTATTTATTTATTTATTTTGGATTTAATAAATATTAATCTAAAATTATTTTAACATATCTAATTTAATATTTTCATAAGATTATGTAATATTTTATATTATTATTTAATTACTAATCATAGTTAAATCTATTCCTAATTGTCGAAAACTAACAATCAACATAGAATCATCGTTGTTTTTAAGACGGTCAACGGATCATGACAAAAAAATTGGTTGTTTTTTTCCTTGATTATGGCTACTTTTTCGGGTAGTTTTTCCATAATTATGCTGATTTATAGTTTTTTTCCTTGATTATGGCTGCTTTATGCTTAGAAGCTGTTAAATCTTCCGCTATTAATAAATAATAGAGTTTTTTGTGGAGAACCACCTCCATCTTTAGTGTTTTTTTGGAGAACCACCTTATACAATTTATTTTTCAGGGAACCACCTAATATCACCCTAAACTAATGACAGACCCACCTAGTCTCACTTACTCAGCCAAATCTACCGGTTTTTGCTTACTTGTCATATCGGAAAGCCATGTAGGCTTGCAACCATGACCAGCTCATCAAAAAAGTAAAAAAATAAATAAAATAAAACCAAATTACTCTCGCATCTTCCCCCAAATCAACCCCACGAAAATAATCATACATGATACACCCAAGCAAAATTAGGATTAACCATTACTCATTTCTACCGAACCTCATCTTTGCATTCACAATTCCCATCAATATCATGGGTCCAATAACTCTATTGACACAAAGATGGAGTTCGTAAAATCCTGAGTTGGGGCTATTGGAATCTCGAATTTATATATTGGTATTCATAACCCCAATTGAGATTTAAAAAAAAATAAAATTGGGGTTTCTACATCAATACCCAGTTAATCTAACAAAGCTTACTAGTACTCACCTATTTCTTTGGATTTTGATGAATTTGTGAGAAATCCCACTGAAGTAGATGTGACTAATGAGATTTGAGCAAAAATGGGGATGGAGTAGTGTGGAAGAACCGACATGTTTGTTGTAGTTTGTAGGGGAGGTTGGGTTTCAAGATTAGCAGCCAAATTCTCACTTGTTTTTAGGTAATTTATTTTTATTTTTTATTTTTTTGATGAGCTGGTCATGGTAACGAGCCTACATGGCTTTCCGAGATGACAAGTACGCAAAAACCTGCAGATTTGGCTGAGCAAGTGAATCTAGGTGGGTCTGTCATTAGTTTTGAGTGATATTAGGTGGTTCCCCAAAAAATAAATTGTATAAGGTGGTTCCCCAAAAAAACAATAAAGATGGAGGTGGTTCTCCACAAAAAACTATAAATAATATATTATTTTTACTTGTAATATTTTATTTTCAGGAAAATATTGAGAGAGCGGATGAGTGAAAAAATAAATAAAGAAGAAAGCGTTAATGTTGTCAATCATTAATGTTGTCAATAATATATATATATATATATATATATATATATATATATTATTAAAGCAGGCTTTTTTTGAGCTCCCACAATGATTGAAACATTTTAGAATGTCCATTTTTCCATATCATATAATTAAAATATTATACATAAATCCCATGTGCGGTAAACAACCAAAGAATATAATGTTAATTGTACATGATATGGTAAATAAAAAATAATTAAACGATTAAAACATTCTAGAATGTCCATTTTTCCATATCATGTAATTAAAATATTATATATAAATCCCATGTATAGTAAGTAACCAAAGAATATAATGTTTTAATGTCAATTATACATAAAATGGTATGTAAGAAAATAATTAAATAAGAATTATACGCTTTATGTAAAGTAAGAAATAATTCAATAAAATGTAATTTTGACCTAAAAAAAGAAGGTTTTTTTGAGTTCCCGCAGCGATTGCAATATTCTAGAAAGTTCATATTTTTGCATTAGAAAGTCCATAATTTATAGTTACCATATCATGTATAATTGGTATTGAGTTATTTGCTATGTTACTCCGACTCTTTATTTGACCTCACGTACCCGTGTCGGATACTCGACACTCGGACATGGGTATGACACTTGGACCCTTCATTTTAGGCCAAGAACAAGCGGTTTTTTTTCATAAAATAGACGAGTCCAACACTTGGATCCGTACCAGTACCCGACACCCGTACCCGAGTCTGAGTAACATAGGTTATTTGTTCATTTATTATATCACTTATCATCATGATTAGCTCATGATATGATAATATATATAAAATGTAATTTTGAACTCAAAGAAAAAATGTATGTGATATGGACACATGATTCACAAAAATGGAACCTCAAATATATATACAAACATGAAAACGAACCATGTGAAAAATAGAACCGCAAAGATACCATGTGAATGTTCCTAAGTAATAATTGTTTTAAGAGGCCGACTGACTAATACTACCTCCATTCATATCCAACATTCCTGTTGTTGAAGGTTGGTTGAGAGGCCATATTGAGAACCATTTTTAGACCAATTAATATAAACAATTGCCATAAAACTAAATGGTATTGGGAGATTCCATTGCAGAATGAAGCATGTGTTACTTTTTATGCCAAATAAGTATTCATTTGGTCTAAAAATAGTTCACATTATGGCCTCAGAACCAACCTGAAAAAAACAGGAAGATTGGATATGAATGGAGGGAGTAGTATTGAAGGTAATGTTTTTAAAGAAACGTTTAGTTCTAATGACATTAGAGAGTAATGATTTAAAATTATACAATTAAAGAACAAAATTTTATTTTAGATTTTAGCAAAAAAACAATTTCAATTATGTGTCTGAAGGGCAAAAATTAAGTACATATTATACACAAACCTAAAAATGTTGACACCATGTGAAAAATAGAACTATAAGGCTACTAAGTGGATGTTTCGAAGTAATACTATCTTTTTGTTTTGTTTTTTTTTAAAAGTAAACAACAGTATTCAAAGTTGTGTTTTTGTATAAAAGTATAGTTGTAAATGACAGACGGAGATTTTATTTTAGAATATACTATTTGTGAGATTTTATTTTAGAATATACTATTTGTTTTCTTTTTCAATCATGTGTCCAAAGGGCAATTCTCCTAATTAATCATAGCTTATATGGTTGTTTAGCAAATAAATCCTACTTGCTCAGCCAAAATGAAGTAGCATATATATGAGCAACTAGGATCTTTATACCTTCTAGATCCAACCCATGTACAAGTTTAATTACCAAAAAAAAAAAAACGATTGGTGTTTCCAACAAAAATCAAACGATTTTTGTCATTCCCCCTGATCTTACTAGAAACTGAAAACTAAAAGTTAAAAGCAAGTCGACCATGGATAACGAAATGTTGCATAATACTAGGCAAAAGATAGATGTATGAGGCTTACTGCTCATTAGAGGAGACATCGGTCTTCTTTTCACTTCCTCCAGTTTCATCTGTCTTCGTTTTCTCTTTTCGAGTTGGCCCTCCCTGACAACCTCTTGCATTATGGCCAGCATGACCACATATTGAACATGTCATGGTGGTAGATCTCTTTGTCTTCTTTTTGTTGAGCTCATCAGAGTTCTTCTGTCTCTTCTTAGCTGGCCTGCCCACTCCTTTCTCTTGGACAGGTGGCTTAACATTAGGAAAGTCAAATACAGGCCATTGGATTTTATCAGGTATAGGATGCATATGTGCAGCATATGTGAGCTTGTAACATTGACCACTGTAGAACGCGTCCACATATTGTATGGGTTATTGTTTGTTGTGGTATATTGCCCTACATGCATGCCTACATGGTATACCAATGACTTGCCAGCCCCCCCACACACACATGGCTTCCAGAATGTCCACAACAAAGGTTGTATTACCATCACGTACCTCAAACTCTCCACCTCCTGCCTTGGCCACAACACAATTCCATGACTCTTCGCAATGAACTTCAAGAATACCATTTGCAAAAGGTGTCAAATCTGTGGGTTTCATGCTCTCAGCCAAGTCAAATCTTTCAGCATACTTGTCCATGTGGTATGTCCTAATACCTGTTACAAGCAAAGAGTTAGTTACCAATTTAGTAACACTAAAATGCCAGTGAAGTAAAATTGAAATATATGGAGTTTGTGAATGTACCTTCCATGAGTGAATACACTGGTTGGTCCCTGATGCCATTTATCAAAGCATTAAACGATTCCACAAAGTTGGAAGTATTATGGTGGCAAGCAATTTCAGGATCAAAGTGAGATTTGGACCATTGTTGAGGAACATCAAGTAAATACTTCACTGAAGTAGGGGAAAGTCTAGACATTTGTTCCAAGGCTTTGTTAAATCGCCAACTAGAAGTGGCATTGGCTGCTTTCCAGAATAAGCTGTGATATGCAGGTCCACCCCATTTTTTCTTGAAATTTTTGTATAAGTGTTGTGCACAAATCCTCTTTGTAGCCAGTGGAAATTCTTTGTCCAAAGCAGGCTCGATCCCCTTCATCCTATCACTAATAAAGGTCCAATCCCACTTCATGCATTCCTGTTGCTCAAAAGCAAATTTCAAATTCTTGAAAAAGTAACTCCATGACTCAATGTTCTCCTTTCCAACAATGGCATATGCTATCAGATATAGATTGTTGTTCCCATCCAAAGACAACGCAGATAGCAAAATTCCCTTATACCTCCCTTTTAAATGGCAGCCATCTACTCCAATTAGAGGTCTACACCCCTTCAGAAATCCACTAACCCATGAGTGAAAGCTTACAAACATGGCTTTAAAGTGTTGACTTTTCTTGCCATTTGGTTTGTGCCAAGTGATGAGAGTCCAAGATCCAGGGTTGGTATCCTTGATCATCTCCGCATAAGCTGCCAAACTATTATAACTCTGCTCATGACCCCCGAAGTGATTGTCTAATGCCATGTTTCTGACTTTGTACATTGTCCTAATAGACACATCAATCCCATATTTGGTCATAAACATAGATGCCATAGCTTTCACAGACATTTTTGGATGTGCTTTTAATTCAACCATTAGTTTCTTGCACATCCACTCTGAAGTAGCCATGGGGTTTCTCATCCACTTAAAGCACTTTATATGTTGTCCACTTATTGACTTAATTGCCCATGTAAGCTTATCCACCATCCGGGATGCATGTAATCTCCATGTACATCTCTCCCCTCTACACTCAACAGTATATCTCCTAGGGTCAGATTTAATAACCAGCAAACAGAAACCCTCTTGGATACAATAATCAGATAATACATCTAATAAGTCATCCTTATTTTCAAACAAAGTCCATGGCCTCAATGTGATTTCCCCCCACCTTTGGGCAACATACATTCGGCCATTTCTATATGCTTCAATCAAATGGACCCCATCTCCCTCGTCTTCTTTGTCATCATTCATGTCCTCATTTCGCACAACCAATGTCAAATCAAAGAAATGTCTCTCCCTTCCATCAGACTCATGACCATCAGAACTAAAATCATCCTCATCAGGCCCACTTTGATCCTCATCAGATTCACTTTCATCTTCACTACTCAATGTGAAATCGTCATCAGGTGACTCATCACTCTCAAAGTCCAAATGCTCTTCAGCATTAGACTTCTCTAAACTTCTTTTTGGTTCCCCTGACTACTTCCACCCTCATCTCTCCTCACTTGCTTACTCTTTGGGACATAAATGTCTTTTCTCCTAGTTGTTGTTGCAGGGATTTTTGTCTTGATTTGAATTTGTTGTTTTTTTATTGTTTGAGGTGTCTGACTTGTACCACTTGAAACTCCTCCAGAAAATCTGTCATTTGTGGGACATTTTTGTGAAGGAAGTGTATGAATTTGAGGAATTTCAGTGGGTTGTTCGGGGGGAGTTTCAATATGGTTTCATTTGTGGTAAAATCATGTGGTGGTTCATTTCTGGAAGAATTAGATGGTGATTCAGTTTGAGTAGCTTGTGTCTCAGTTTCATCTGAAAGAATTAGATGGTGGTACACACACATAAGTAGTCATCATAGTTTCTACATCGAACATAGGAACTTCAACACACAGTGGCCTTATATCATTATTTTTCTCGGCCTCCCTTTCTTGCCTCCTAACTTCCTCTAACTTCCTATGTTTTCTCTCATCTTCCTCTTGTTGTTTTCTCTTCAACTCAAATGCCAGCTCAAATTCTTTAATTGGCTTATTAGTGTCAGTAAGCCATACATCAATTGTCTCCATTCCCTCGAGCTCATCAAACATAGACAACAAATCACAATTATTCTTAATGACCGTCTTGTTCTTTTATAATGCATTTCAAAGATATCAGGAATCAGAATACTTTGTTCCACAGCAGCCTTTGCAATATCAATTATCAAATCCATAAGTTGCAGAAATACTATTTCAAATACTATTTTTTGAGCTCCCACAATGATTAAAATCAAAGCTTTTATCTTTGTAGTGAAATAGTATCCATGTAGCTGGCATCCTATCATATACAACCAAATTTAACCAAAATCAAAAGCTAATAACAAAAACCCCAAATTTTGCCCTAAATTAAATGTCAAAAATAATCAAAACCCTAATTTTTTATAGCATAAAAATAACAGAAACATACTACACTCATATCAATGTCAAATTACCCATATCAAATACATGCACGAATGAAAACCCTAATTATTTTCAGAAATTATCCATAGATAATTAGATACAAGACAAATAAAGGTGGAGAACAAAAAAAATGCAATCATAACCTAATTATCGTTAGCCTCATAAGATTAATCTATATGTTCAATTCAATAAAATGTACAACAACATCAAAACAAAACGGAAAAGTGATTATTCGTACCTTTGATATGACAATAGCGGTCCTCAAATTGGTCCTTGTTCAAGCCAAAGTGATGGATTAAGTAGCCAAATTGATGGATTAAGTAGCCCAAATTGATGGATTTTTACCCAAAAATTGGAATCGAAGAAAAAAAAAAAAGGGGATTGTTACCCAGAAATTGGCCAGCTTGAAGACCAGAGAAGATGTCGAGGGTTTTTTTTCCCCAAACAATCATGTGTTTTGTTTTTTTATTATTATCATGAGTGGTAGGCAGTTAGTAAGGAGAGAAAAATAGTTAGTTTGTTAGTTAGGAGGCTTATTAGTATTGTTAATTACGTAGGTAGGTAAGGGAGAGGAGTCATAATTAATTAGTTTTTTAATCACTAAACTGTATTCATCTAACGGCGTTATAACGGCAGCTTAGGAGCAGGGTCACCATGTGCAAATCTGCATAGTACAGGGTCACCACATACAGAAAGTTAAGATTTAGGTCACCATGTGCAACTTTGCATAGTATAGGGTCACCACGTGAATTTTCCGTAAGTTAAATTGCACAGAGTCTACGGCTATGTTTGATAGGATTTAATAAAAGTAGTTCTCAGATCAGTTCAGAGTCATTCAAATTAGATCAGACTCGAGTCATTCAAATCAGATCAGATCAGAATTTTTCAAATAACGATCAATGAATTTGGTCCATTATTGATACTGATTTGTTAAAATTCAATTAATTTTGCACCTAATCCAAATCAGATCAGTTCAGAGTCATTCAAATCAAATGAGATCAGATTAAGAGCAATCAAATTAAATAAGGTGAGATCAGAAAGATACAATCCTATCAAACAAAACCTAAGAATGTGGATACACAACACCGGATTTGTTAAACCCATTATCCACGAGTTACATCATCATTATTTCTCATTATATTTTCCTTGACCGCCACTGATTAGATCTAGAAGATAAGGTATGAGATGTTAGCAACTTAGCATTCACCATTAATCCAACCACATGCAACACCATTAGTAAGCACCATCTCCTCCCCTTTAACACCTTGCACAATTATCTAATTAAAAAAATTGAAGCTATCACCCATTCATGCCGACTTCGCCCACCAATCCACCGTCGTTTTAAGGTTGACATCAGATTTCGGTGCTTGCTAGTCGGCTGGTAAATGAAGACATGAGAAAATGGTGGGTTACAATATTTGAAGATAGTTGAGAAAGATAAAATATGGGTTGCATAAACAATAAAGAGAGACGTAAACGATGGAACGAGCAGTATACATCTCAAAGATGAAGAGAAACATGATAAGAGTATAATATCATGATAATCTAATGTGACACAATCATAATAAACTAACCATTCTAATAACTATTTGTTTGACAATACAATGGAAAACGTTTACATTACATTGGAGTAAGTAATTTAGGAACCAAACGAGGCCTAAGGAGTTTTCAAAAACAATAATGCCAAGGTGATTACAACGAAAGAAACATCGAGATAATAGCAGATATTACAAGATAACTTGAAACCAACACCTAAATTAAAGTTACCACAAGCCCCAAAGCGCATCATATATAAGAACACACACTACGAGATCCCAACAACAACCGGCGTCACTTGATCTATGTCGAAACTGAAAGTTAATCCGCTTAGAATCGCACGTCAGCCGTTGACTCCATTCCCACTTGTCATCTACGAAACAGGAAAGTACTCCCTCCATTTCATTAGGTTCTTTGCATTTGGTTTGAATTCATCTCACATATTCAAATCAAATGCAAAAAAAAACTAATAAAATGAAGGGAGTATAAAGTATAAAGATTGACCATGCATACAACTATGATTCCTGAACCATCCAAACTAAAGCTTGTGGCTATAAATAATTTCCTAGATTCGAGGTCAACTTGAATATACACAAGAGAACAGATTCTAGTATAGAAGACCGGTATTTCTTCCTGTCGTGAAAGTAAAGGACATTGTCCGCAACTTCAACAGTGGCGGCAATGTCGTGCCATTTCCCGATATTTGAGGCGAGAGGTTCCCAAGTATTGGTCTTGGGGTAGAAAGCATAAAGGAAAGTAGTATCTTCCCATCCAGAGCAGCACACTCAGAATCGACTAGGCGGCGGTACCCGAGTCCAAGTCATCCTAGGAGAGGCTTCTAAATGAAGACAAGCCCCGCCAATGTAGTACAAATCCTCGGGGTATTCCGGCCAGACTTTGGGATCGTAGCTACAGCTGCGGCGAACACCACCTATGATGTAGACACAAGAATCCAAAACAAGTATGGTACCCCCAAGGCGTCTTATATTCCAGAGGTGGGATGCTGCAAAAATCAATTTCATCGTGGGTTAGATCCACCACAGAAAATTCGGTCTTGTTGACATACTTGGGTTGACCTCGACATGATACCTGTGACCGCACCAGTAACAACAAAATTATCATCATCGAAAGGCATCAACGGACCAAAACAAAAAATAACAATTACCGACAAAATTAATCACAAACCCAAATCAATCATGGATATCCTTCAAAGGAGATTGGAAAAGAGGGAATGTAAACAATCACTTACCGCTAATACCCTTCTCCCCTGATGTGATGTTTTGTTTTGTTCGACGGCGTAATGAAACACCAGATGGTATTTATATTTCGCAACTAGGGTTTGGGATTTGCTTTTCTTGCCCCTGCCGCACAACCTCATATACCCCGTGTCCCCGTATCATCTATCCATCTATCTATCTATATAAGTATAATAACTACTAGTTGCGTGTCCGTGCCACTCGTGGGCTCCTAAAAGATAATGTAAATGAATGCAAATACTTTAAAAATAGGGAAATTTTTCAGGTATACTCCTTTTATTACCGAGCTATCCATCGTACCCCTGAGGTTTGCAAAATGCGATTTTTTTTGTGTTTTTCACTAATTGGTGCAATTTATATGCTTTCTGGGTAAGATTTCGTCACTAATCCCTCCCACTACTCCCAATTGAAGATCAAGGTGAATCTAATTGAAGATATGAGGGAGAGTGTGTTTGAAGAGAAAGGGTCGTGGCCTATGGAGGGGTGGGTGGTCAGGGTAATAGGTGGCCGGAGTGTGGTCGCGGGAAGGGGGCGCATATGGTGATGGTGGTGGCGGTGGCCCAGGTGGTGGTCGGTGCAGGGTGCGGTGGTGAGGCGGCGGCTCCATGGGTTGGGTTGGGGTTGGGGAGTGAGGTGAGAAAAAATTGTTTTTTTTTTTTAATTATGTTATTATTGGTCAATTTGTTAAAAAAGAGAGTCAAATTTCATCAAAATGATTAATGGTGTCCGTTAGTGAAAAACACAAAAAAAACCTCATTTTGCAAACCTCAGGGGTACGCTGGATAGCTCGGTAATCAGAGGGGTATACCTGGAAATTTCGAGAACCTCAGGGGTATATTGGAAAATTTTCCTCAGGTTATCAAGCTCTCCAGCGTGCCCCTGAGGTTCGCAAAATCGATTTTTTTTTCTTCCAGTTTTTTACTGACGGATTCTAACACCGTTAGTCAATCAGTCATTTGACTTTTTTTCGAAAAAATAAACATAACTAAAAAAAATAAACCCAAAATGCCAACCCTAATTTCCTTTCATTTTGTCTCTACACTCATATCCCCCTTCCCCCACGATGCAACCACCTCACCACCACTGCAGCCACCACCCCAACCATCATCATTCGGGAAAACTCCACCACCATATGGGGCGCACTGATTCGGCGACTCCAAGATGGCAACCCTCACCCTGCGCCACCGCCTCCCTTGTCCCCCGTCTCCTCTTTCTCTCATTCTCTCTCTTCTTTCAATCTCTTCACAATCCCTTTTCTCCATGCCCACATAATGGTGGCTTCGACGACGTTAATGGGTGGGCTGTGATCAGTTGTTGATGGCTCTAGGGTGGGGGTAGGCCGCTGCTAGGGGTGGAAGGGAGGAGAGAGAATGTGGAAAGGAGGAGGAATAGAGGTGGAGAGGACAGGGGTATCGGGCGTGGGTGACGGCAGCCCTGGCCTTAGAACCGGAGCAGTGCTCTACAGATGGTGGCAGAAGTGACCCGATGTGGTGGTTGCGGTGGTGGTGAGGTGGTTGCACAAGGTGTGGGAAGGGGGAGAGGAGAGAGATTTTTTTTTTTTTTTGTTATTGTTGTTGTAATTATGTTTGTTGTTTCCAAAATAAGTCAAACACATAAAGGGTGTAACGGTGTTACATGCTGTTAGTGAAAAACACAAAAAAACGTCATTTTGCAAATCTCAGGGGCACGTTGGAGAGCTCGGTAACCTGAGGGGTATACCTGAAAATTTCTGGAACCTCAGGGGTATATTGGAAAAT
>JBBYHQ010000018.1:1013966-1024024 GCA_038382645.1 Spergularia azorica
TCAAGAGAAATCCAGGTTTGTTTCCTGCCTCATATCCTATCTCAGGGGAGTTGTAAGTTCACAAGTCATCAGTCACTAACTAACTATCTCCCGGGCTCAGATAAAAGGTGACTGTAATGATACCAGCAGCTTTGCTATTACTTTGTTTAGCGTAGAAGCTAATACCTCTTGGTCCCACGCATGGAAGAAACCTATGTCATTCGTTTTTGGATCAAAGAAGTCTCTTTGAGCTTGCTTTATGGAATTTTACTTTTTGTGTTCTTCTGGTGTTATCGGCTCTAGATCTCTTTTCTTCCTTTGCTGGTGCTCTCTATTTCTTCTCCATCGAGTTCACTTCTACTCCCTCCATCCAGACTACCTTCCTACTTTCCATTCTGGGACATCCCACATCACTACTTTTGGGCTTTGGCACGCATTTTCTCTCCTCTGTCCTAAAATTTGACTTTTATTGGTTTCTTTATTTGGTTTTCTAATGATTTTCCATTTTTTGTCTCTCAAACTTCTACTTTTCTCAAACCTTTTCTTATCATTTGTAAAAGATTTCATACCTTTTTCACTTGTTTTACAACTATATTTTTTTTTTATTGCTTTCCTTTTCTTTTGATGGCTTTTTAAAACTCTTGTCAAATATGTTTCAGTACTTTTTAAATTTGTTCATAGTGATATTTAACTTTTATGACTTACAAGAGATGGGTACATTTGACGATTCATGTTAGCCGACCCTGAAAAGACTTGGTGGTTGTTGTTGTTGTCCTAAAATTGTGTCCCACTTGTTTCTTTTAAGTTTTCTCCTACCCTTTTTGGTGAGAAGGAGGGAGTATGTAGTTAGGACAGCCTCTTACATTATTGGACTCAGATAGGGTAACATAATTGTTCATCAGATAATCAAAAATAATGAAAAAGAAAAAAGTTGCTTTTGCTTTTGCGACTGCGTTGACACAGTTAATATTGTACAGGTTGATTGATGAGACTAAGCATCATATTCTCAAGTCAGCTCACCCTTCTGGTCTATCTGCAAACAGAGGGTTCTTTGGCTGCAGGTAGTGCTTTTGGTTCAGAATCACATTTGAAAGTATTTGTTTGATTATGATCAGATAAATTTAATTCGGGCTTCTGTTGTAATAGTAGCCAAACTAACTCAGTGCATTTCTGTTGATGCTACTTCCGAGCTTTATACACAACTAGATGTTGTGGTCTATAATCAAAGTTGACCTGTAAGTGAGCTAGATTGTTGGGAATCTGGCCTAATTGTATTTCTCTGTGGCGTAGGCACTTTTCTCGGACAAACCAGATCTTGGAGAAGAATGGCGAATTACCTATCGACTGGCAGTTGTAAATATTAATGTAGTGAATAAAAAAGGGTTCTATTCCGGGTAGACTATCTGTTTTTGTGTAGTTAGGTCTGATCTTTGTAAAATGTGTATGGGGTCTACTTAAATATGGACATGAACAAGCTAAAGGACGATCATGGCTTGTCGTGATTTGCAGCTTAGGCCATCGGACACTCAGTTGTATGTCTGAAGAAATGAATGGAATATTCTGATGTTCTTGTTACAGTTTCACACGTTTCTGGAGTTCATCTGTTAAAAGTTTCAAACAAGGCAAATCTGGATAGAGGCTCCTCCAATGTTGACCCAGTTAGCTAGTTACATATCCCTCAAGCAAAGCAAGTCTTTCAGAGCTGTTTTTTAATTCTTCTTCTTCTTAATCCGGTCTTTATTGAGAGGAGCCAATTGACAGCATAGATGTGTCATGTGGAGGCCTGGTTATTGATTTCTACACGGAAAAAGAAACAAAGACCGTCTGATAAGGCGGTTTCAACGACCAAAATGGTTGGTGTGAGTGACAAATCTATAAGTAATCAGGGGTTTCATCTTCCGACTCTTACGAATGAAACAACTAATCATAGAGCGATTTCATCTCTATTAAGTTGTCTTTTTCTTGTTGTGCGTGACGTTAAGTTTGATATTAAGGTCTATTCGAATAATCTTACACAAGAATTTCTCAAACCAAGAGAGCTTGTTGTGCCCGACACTATATCAAGGAGCCCGACGACCCGAGCCAAGCTTTAAGGCGCCAAATAATCCTTGTACGTACTCTCCGAAGTTGAGAATCAACGGTCTACAACGACCAACTGTAATTGACTAATTTGCGACCTTACGAAAATGAAAATAAAAGGTAGACAGACATATGAGGCTCTCTCTCTTTCTCTCTCCTTCAATCGAAGAACTTCCACTTGCTGCTTTCCTTGCTTCTCTGCTCAGGTAATCCCAATTTCAGGCTTTAATTAAATTTAATTTTGCTTCAAAAGTTACCTAGAAATTCTTTACCTCTATATTTTGCCGTAATTTACTATTCTAATGGTGGATTTTTGCCCCCAAACTTCCATGTGTAG
Organism: Spergularia azorica; assembly: GCA_038382645.1. NCBI lineage: Eukaryota > Viridiplantae > Streptophyta > Magnoliopsida > Caryophyllales > Caryophyllaceae > Spergularia > Spergularia azorica. The sequence continues at coordinate 1,016,362 of JBBYHQ010000018.1, forward strand.
AAATATGATCAGTGTCTATAGATTTCTGTGTTGATTTTTGTATTATCATGGTAACTTTTTACCCCTTTTATTTTTTGGCTTATACTCTCCTTGTAAGGGTGGGTTTTGAGGCCAATTATTGATGTAGACATGTTTCAAATCTAGTTGACTGATATGCTTAGAGAAGGAGGTTTTTCAGAGATTGTGGCTATATGATTCATTGGTAGTGTCTCACAGTGTTCTCGCGGCGCTGATTTTGCTTCACCTTGAAGCTTAATCATTTGCCAGTTGTGCTTGTGCCCACATGTTCAATTGCTGCTCTTGCTCAATTCTCTTGTTGTTGATTGATCTTTTTGCACTGTGACTAGCAGCCAATGTTTGTGTCTTTTTCACTGTGAGTAGTAGTAAACTGGGGGTTGGCAGCTGGGTGCCCTTACCTTGCCATAGGCGGGAGTCTTTAAGACACTAGGGTAATGCTTTTGTCATTGTTGTTGTTTATGATGAAAACATCGCAGACATGCCTTCAACTCCACTATATTAGGAGATGAGACTGTGGGCTAAATCAGTAATTGATTTGGGATAGAACGTCACACGGGTGTCTATGCTTGGTTAGTTGGTTGTATGTCCAATACTAGGAGATACGGATTGCTGGTGCTTACTTTTTGTTTCAAATCTCAGTAAGGGGTCAATTGCTGGTGCTGACTTCTTGTTTCAATCTCAGTAAGGAAAATCATTCTGCTGCAGTATCTAAGCTGTATTATCTTGTTGTGATTCAGTACCCTTGATCAACATTGTGGCAGTTTACCCGCTTTTGAGTATCAATATATCAACTAAACCTCTGAGCAACTTGTTTTGTAAGTGGAAGGCTTGTACTTATTTACTCAAAATATCTGACGCCGAATAATGCTGTTGTTATAACAGTCTCTGCTTCAAGACCTTGCTATTCCAATGCGTTAGTGTCACCTTCAATAGTCAATATACCTAGATTTAATGCATTTAGGGATAGAATAGTGTAACTGTGTAAGCGAAATGCAGTCGGAGAACCAACTTGTCTACTTTAGAGTTTTGGCAACCAAGTAGTTTTCGTACTACTTGGTCTTTTTCATGAATCATTCAAGTTTCGTTGCTGCTTAATTGAAAATGATGTTGCTGTTTACCACTGCTGTGAGCCTTGAATAACTGCTCTCAGTGACTCAAACTACTTGATTTCGGTTCAGCCTTTAAACAGAAGTGACCAGTCTCTAGCGTAGGCTAAGAAATGAACACCAGCAGAGGGGAAAAGTCGTGCTCCCAATAGCTTATTTACATAGCTAGCCATGTCCAAAGCTCGGGGTAAAAAATAATTCCCTATGGATCTTCCTTGAAAATTACAACCTACAATCTACGACGACGACCAACCATAGCTGTTACCTACCTTACGGTAATGAAAGATGCAATAAAGATGTTAGGTAGCGTTTGGAAACAAGAATTTGAAAATTTGTAATCATTTCAATTTCAATTCCATCATTGAGAATATGGAATTCAAATATAAATCAAATGTTTGGGGAGGGTGGGATTTCAAAATAACACCTCTTGAGAAGTCATTTGTTTTTGGCCTAATTGAATTTGATACAAATTTAAAAGGTCTTGACACAAATCCAAATTCTCAAATTCTTGAGTTCCCAAACATGGAATTTGTGGATTTTAGAATCAAATCCGTGTTTCCAAACACACTCTTAAGGTATTCTGGTAACCAACTCAACCAAAAATTAGACTTATTATTGAGGCCCAGACGATGGTTCTATACCCAATCAAAAGAAAGCTAAAATACGTCGTTCTCCATCGTTCTGTCTCCAATTCTTTCCTTCAATTTTTTAGAACCATTGCAAATCATGACTTGGTGACTGTTTCGAAATCGTGTATGTGGATCATGTCTGAGCGAGAAAGTTGTTTATTTGTGCAGCTGCTTGTATTGACTGAAAAAGTGCCTGTTTTAAGCAAAGCATCCTAAATTCTTCTTTATCAGTTGAACGCCATAAGAAATTTCTTGACATCTAAGTCCATGACAATTAGAAAGTTGTGATTGAGATGACATTTAATTTCGATAGATTTTATTTTGCAGATTTATGACGAGCGTTTCAACAGCGCATTCTAGCTTATGGTCATCTGGGGCTCAACAATGTTGTTTTTCCAGAAGATTAGGTGAAACAAGCAGGGGGGTGCACATGAGACCGTCAATTCTCCATAAAACGAGCTCTTTTCCTGCACGTTATTTTAAATCTAATGATCATTGTCATAGAGCTGGCAACCATCACACTGTCCGTTCTAATTTGTTGGATAGCAATGATCCGGAAGAGCCAGAAGATGAAAGCTCGAACAAGGAATCTTCAAAACCACAAGACCAAGGGGTTTGTTCTTCTATCTTTACCTTTCAGCAACTATAAATTTCTTCCCTTAATGCATATCATTATTATTGTTATTTTTTCTAATTGTTCTATTACACAAAAAACAACTTTCATTTAGAGGAACTGTGTTCAGTGAAGATATATCATGTTTCTGTTTCAGGCAAGTCGTGACAGTCTTAGGGACAATTTAGAAAGAATTATTGGAGTGGATGACTCTAAATTTGGTGGGGCAGACCTTGCAGCTCTCATTAGGAACAAATATGGAAGATCATATGATGTTCAACTGATAAAGAAGGTACTGTTACCCATTTTAGCAATTTAGGAGAAGTTGAACACTGCTGTCATTTGATCATAAAACATAAAAAAAGGCCAAAGTAAATGCATTTTATTTTTAAATTCTATGAAAGTCTATCTTTGCTGATGTCTGTCGTGTTTCAAAATCTCCTCTCATTTCACAAAGTTCCTTCATCCTCAATAGTCTGCATAATGGGTATTTGTATGTGATGTCTCTGAGTTTGTGACTATAGAAACTTGTCGAAAAAACAGGTTTTCAAACTTTCTTCTCTTCATTGCTTAACGTCTTACTATCCTATGATGTTTTGCTTTACGCGATAGGCTGTAGCTGTTAAAATGAGTTAGACTTTGACGGTATCTCCCCACAATATTAGTTGCAGAATTTTACTAAACAGATTGTTCCATTTTCATGAGTCAAGTAACCTGAAATTCTTTACTTTTGAACCAAGAACCTAGACAGTGATATAAATCATTGATTGTTAATATGTTTTGCTTCATTTAGGTTATTCCTGAGTTTCATCAAGACTTTCCAATTGAGGTTATATTGACACTTTTACCATTGCACCATGATTTCCATGATGCAGGAGTTCATGGGCAAAAACCTTCTTGCAATGAATGTTATGTGGAAATATAGAGAGCAGGTACAGATGTGTAAAAATTTGGAACCACAGCTTCTGTTTGTTTTGCTTCTGCAGTCTACATTGGCACCACAGCCATGTTATTATCTGTTGCTAATGGCATGTCGTTAGTCCGCAAACCATGGTTTGTTGCTCCTTTTTTCTTTCCCTTTTGTTTTTTTTGGGGGGGGGGGGGATGGAAGATTGCATGTTTTACCTGCATGAACATTGTTCTATCAGAAGATTTCTGGGCTATAGAAAGATTCATGTGGCATGAGTTACATATTACAGAGACCCAACTGATAGAATAATGGAAATGAAACTTTATCTGTGAAAGGAAACAAGTTCCTATCACAGGCTTATCATGCTTAATGCATTTGTGTTTGATTGTTTAGGTTAGAACGTGAACTTGACAAGGATACTCCACATAGATCTATTAGTCAGTTAGAACTTAAAAGCTTTGGACAATATCTATTTTTTTTTGGAAGAAATTTTGATTTTATTCCAAACCTATTGAGAATTACAAATAGGCTCTAAGAAAGTACCAGATTAGTACCTAGCTTTTGAGCCAGTTCGTCTCCATCTAAGTCATTACACTTGTAGTACATTTTCACTGATACTAAGAATTGGATATGGGAACAAATCTGGTTCTCGCTTCTAGTGTTGTCTTGAAAAATTCTGAGATTCCTTTCTTTCCATAGCTCACTCACAGTGGCAGCAACACAACATCTCAACCAATTCTTTTTCCAACCTTTGCCCCTAGCATTTCTCCTAATCCATTTCATTTCCCTGCTAGAGTCCAATTTCTGCTTGGTATACCCATCCAATGCAAATTTTGGTTCCACGTTCTGTGAGAGGGAGAGATGACAGTGGAAAAAAAAGATGTGCTGCAGTTTTAGCATTTTGACAACAGAGCACGCACCTATTAACCATATAGAAGCCCCTTTTAATGAACTGGTCCACAGTAGGCATAGTATTTTGTAATGCTATACATAAAGTGAATGAATGCCTTGGATCTTGGAAGTACTACAGGGTGCTAGACCTGTAAATGCCAAGGCTTAGCCTGATACTCTGATAGTGAGGCCGGAAGAAGTCATAGATACTCTTCAAGTTCTTCTTTTCCCCGTTACTCCAGACAATATCATTAGGAGGCCTCTTTTACTATCATGAGAAATATAGTTTGGAGTGCCTACAAGTGTCCCTTAGCTTTTCAGATTCTTGTTTTTGAACCATGATGATATTCAGCAGAATTTGGTTAACGAGAGTATCCTGAGTCCTGACATAAAAAGTAGTACAATATATGAATGGAGTTGTTGGGGAACAAGTGCATGTGATTGGCATCATATGGGATTTATTTTGGACCAACAATAAAAATAAAAAAGTCAGGAATATTTTGGAGTGTTACTGAATAACTTACCTAATTCCGGTTAAAGTTTGTGGGTCTATCTCTACTGGCCTGTGAGAAAGATGAAGGGCTGGAACCTATTCAATGTGAGACAGGCAGAGGAAGGCAGAAAAAGGTCTGTACAGAAACACAGAACATAAGCTTTCCTATTTTTGAGTTTCTAGTGGATCAAACTAGCCTTTACCCTAATTGTATGGTGGCTATGGATCGTTTCACGAACTCCCTAGTAGACTTTGTCTAGCTGTGAAGGATTTTATGGTCAGTGAAGTTTTGAATTTTGAGAGAGCATGATACAAAATGCATCTCCACTGACTTAATTTCCACTGAAAAACTGAGGCTATCAGGAAAAGACTCAGAGGGAGACATGGAAGCATAAGTAGTCTTAGATGCAGCTCGTTAGCGTATGCTCCTTAATTTGGTTGACTTGCAGGAACAGCTTTATGTGGCCAAAACCCCCAATGTAAGGGCTGTTCTGTAAATGGGTATAGCTACTCTGGAACATTCTATTCTACATGCAATTCAGGAGTATTGAGTATGCTTTTGTATGATAGGGAGAAGTAAAGAGAGTAATCCAGGAACTGACGCTGAAATTTTTTTATATTTTTCCGCGCATGTTAGTCAAGAAACTGGAAGTTTATAAGGGGTCACTTTTTCTTACACGAATCAGCATTGGTTAGGGTTTCTGCAAGACTGCAAGGCTTTCCTTTCAAAGCCTGAATGAAAAGTTCAGAACAATGGGCGTGAACATTTGTTTGACATCTCATCAGTTAATTTGGGTGCAACATTGTTGTCCACTTAAAAGATTTGGTTGGTTAACCAATGTCATGTCCTTGATAATGTTTCGTGATGATTCTTCCAATCAATAGTACGTACTAGGCTACTACCTTATCAATTTATCCATCATTAATTTTGCTTTTCAACTCTGAAGAGGGAGAAAAACGGGTCAATAATTTGTCATTGAATTTCGTTTGTGTACTATCCATCACAGAGATCTTTCCCTCTAACGGAAGAAGAATACATACTGAGGCTTGATGATGTCGCAAACTCTCTGAAATGCTGGGGTGCTGTGTCACATATCAGAAACAGTTTGGAAAAGTTGAAAGAACGGCCCCGTATTGGCAAGGTAACTTGTGAAATTCAATGACCTATCTAGTCCAGTTTAAGTTGTGTTCATTCAACATATCTAGTTATCAAAGAATACCAAACCCTGACTTCGTATTGGACTCACTGCAGGCTGTCAGCATTTTCATAGACATGGATGAGTCCGGTGCTCGTTCGAATGAATGGATCTACAAATGAGGCTGTATAAGCCGAGTGGAAGAAACCTGAATTGCAGATTTGTCGAGTTATCAGTCCGCGACCCCGCCTTTTGAGTTAAACTTGTTTCTCGCGGAACAACATTGAGACAGTGGTGAAGCCACAGTTTCAGCTTTGTTGCATCGTTGTTGAACTGTCAACGCCAGTACTTGATATACAAGCACAAAAGAAAGTGTACGATCTTGATGTTGTATAGCATTATGTAATATATCTAATTTGTATATAGGGTGTCTGGAAAAGGTTGCATCAATTAACATATACAAATCTTGTGAATTTATTATCAATAATCTGTTGTTCTTTTTATGATTCAGCCTTGCAAGTTGCAACAATCATTTGTGCACGACAGTTCGACAGTTCGGCACTACACAATTTCGCATATTTTCCGTGAAACTAACCTAGCGGTTGAGTTGGTGGCTAAATGGGGTCACAACATCCTACAGACTTGGGATATACCCCTGCCACCTCCTTAATTACCCCCTTTATTGTATTTTGTCATCTGACACATTAGGTGACACCCTGGTTAGAAGAGTTACCTGATTTGTACGCTTAGCGTACATGTTCTTACCTATCTAAAAAAAAAAGTGACCAAGGGTTTGTTCGCCGCAACTTTTTCTGCGGGTCTACCTGGAGAAAATTTTAGCATTATGTAATAAACTTCGCAAGTGGCTCTGTTGGCGGAAATGGTTAGTTGGCAGGATCGTTTTATCTTGGCTATAAATAGCAGTTTAGCATGTCATTTTAATCTTATCGCATTATTAGTCACAAACTTCTCCTTTACATTTCTATAAGCTTTCAACAGTCGGTACATCTCGTAGTGATTGTTGTGCAAGTTAATACAAAAGCTTCTTCCTTCTTCTACAAGCTTTTCAGTTAATTTGCCGGCCCATCGTTTTACAATTCCGGAATTATTTCCCGAAGTGTATTACAAGTGGTATCAGAGACTCTTTAAGGTCCTGAATATCCTTTATTTCCTGCTCACATTCATCTTCACCATCATTCCGCCATTAAAGCTTCAACGTGAAGCTTTGCCGCCATTTTTCGTCCTAAAACCCAGATTGCCTTTTCCTTTTAAAACTATACCATCTTCTTCGTAATTCCAACCTCTTTCTGAAAAAAAAAAAAATTAGAGTGTGAACTGAGCTACAAATCTCCAGTAAACCACAAAAACATCGTAATCACTTTCCGCCGAAAAACCGTTGTTTCTTCACGCGAAAGCTGCCACGATTAACCATAGCTCAAATGTCGACTCAAATGGAAGACAGATTAGGGACTATTGAGCAGCAATTACAAGCTCAGAGAGAATTTGAGCAACAACAACAACAACAAATGAGTAATTTGGGTCATGAGTTGCGCGAGTTGTTGACAAGGTTACCTCTACAAGGCCCTTCCAGACCGGAGAACGAGACTCATCGGCATAACAATGGCGGTGGAGAAGGTAACAAAACTCTCAACTTTTCTCCTAAGGTTGAATTTCCCACTTTTAATGGTACTAATCCTCGGAATTGGGTGATTAAGTGTGCCAATTACTTTGATCTGGGTAAAATTGGGGAGGATCAGAAAATGAAAATTGCCTCATTGAATATGGTGGGCACGCAAATACTACCGTACCCCGGGGGTACCAAGAGAATGGTACCCCCTGGGCTCATTTACCTGGGCTTACAATTTGA
>JBBYHQ010000018.1:1051676-1075725 GCA_038382645.1 Spergularia azorica
AGAAGAGGAGTCGGGGCGTAACGGGTTAGGATCACTACGGGAGTTATAAGGAGGTTCGGTGATAGGAATTGGTGGTCTTAGATTAGAAATTCTCTTGAATTGTGATGATATGGGCGCCGGTCTATTGATAAGAGGTGAGTCGTGTCCGATAGCTTCATTTCGAGCATGGCTTTGAGGAAGTCGTTGAGCCAAGTAGGGGGAAACGTGGTTTGTTTTAGTTCCCCTAACTTAGAGTGAATGAGAAGGGAGGATAAGATGGTTAGAGTTGGAGTGTTGAGCATTTTATCCACTCCAATTCTAACTAGCACCGTTTGGGTGTTTTTGATGGCTTGCGATTCTTTGATTTGGAGGATTTGTTTGTTACAACTCACCCCGTGCTACAAGAGAGACCAAGGTGTCAAGTGTGGAGAATTGGATAGCTCGAGGACGAGTAATGATCTAAGCATGGGGGAGTTTGATATGATGTAAACGTAGTGTGTTAATCCGCATGATATATATAGGCGCCTTAGTGTCTATTTGGGCATGGTTCTATCGTGATTCCTAAACCACACCATTAAGAGTATTTTGGAGCTTATTCGTTAGTTTTACGGGATTTTGGTTACTCAAGACCCTTTGGTGAGCCTTGGACGGGAATGTCGGATCGAGTTTCGAAGAGGAGTTAACTCGGTTGCACATCGGGATTCACACACTAGCTCGATCCGAGGAGCGAGAGAGAAGGTCGAGAATCATGTTCATCTCGACACGAGAATACACCGTCTCGAGTCGAGAACCAGACACCTTGACTCGAGAACCCTCTATCTCGAGTCGAAAGTTCAGCATTTCTCGGCTCGAGATAGCCTTGTCTCGTGGGCATCTTTTTGCAATGGTCTCGACTCGAAAAGCGCGTCTCTCGAGTCGAGAATTTCCTCGCTCGACTCGAGGATTTCTTTCCTCGAGTCGAGAACGTAGGCTTCCGGGAAACTTCCTAGAGGCTAATGACGGTTTCTTGTGCCTAAATATCTATTTTGTCTTTTAGTATTTTTGGTACCTATGCTAAATAAAGGGGCATGAACCCCTCCCTTGTAATTATCACTTTTCATTATATTTTCACCTTGTTCTTAATTCTAGAGGGAGTTTTAGAGGGAAATTAGTCAAAAACTAGTGATTTTATTATGGTTTTAATCCCAAAATTAGTTTAATAATTAGTATGGGAGGCTAATCCCCTTCCTAGAGTCTTGGTGTAATCAACATCTTACATCCTATGAATTAGTAAGATTTCTTCTCTCTAATTTGCCTTTAATTTCATTATAATTAATTCCTTGTTTTTCAATTGCTTGATTTACATTTTTTTTCTTTAATTGCAGGTTTATTAGATTGAATTGGGTATTTCTTATGCTTGGTTAATTGTTGAGGGTCATTGATTATTAACCATAAAGGAAGAAACTTTCACATAATTAGTGTATGGTTATGACTAATTTGTGATTGGAGAATTAATTAGGCAACTAATAGATCTATCTACTACTTTAATAGGCTAACTTCAACGCCTACGTGGCATTTGATGGAGGTGTTCTTAAGGAAAAAAAGCCACGTCATACCTGAGTTGTCGGCATAGGGTGGGTTTTTTCTCTCTCTATTCCACATCACTTAACACTGTGAGTTTTTATTTTATTTTTATTTTTATTTTTATTTTTTTGAAATGCTGTTAGTAATTTAACAATCATTAACTGTTCTTATCAAATACTGAAGGCGAATGTTAACTTAAACAAAAATGCGTAGTTTCGACCGCCTAACTTCCTACCTTTTCATCTTCCGTAATGCGCGGTATCCCATCTTATCCTTTGATATTGTAGTTCCATCTCTCAAACTTCCTATATTAATTTCTAGGCAATTAAATGATTGTGTACCCGTATGTTTTAAATTCCAATTGGCACATCAGTTCTTGGCCTACTCTTTATAAACCACTAGAGCTCTGTTCTCATGTTCAGCATTCTCAAGGAATCAATTGTGTTTAAAAACTTAATTCAGGTGGTGGTGTTGGCTAATGGGAGAAGGTAAGCTTAACCATCATAGTGTTTTTTGTATGCATCTTTGTTTTGGTTGTTCTTTGTTGTTGATTACTGTTCTTTCTTTGTACAGGTTTTCCCGAAACAAGCGACCTGCCTCAATTGTGAAACATCCTAACCGAAGTAGGAAGGTCAGATAATTAAGTCACTGAACACTTTATTTTCTTTCTACTCAAGTCATGTGAATTTTGATGCGGGTCTGTGAGATTGTGTGATGTATGTAACTATAGCCATAATGCTTGCCTCTAAATTCTAACTGAATTGGAGATTGATCCTTCACTTATTTATTATTAGCGTCGTGCTAGATTCATTCGTAAATTTTGCAGTCGATTAATATGATCAATGTGAATAATGTGGGTATTGAATTATTGATCCGAAATGTCGTCTGATTTAATTTCGTTGTGTGGTGAAAATTACAGGTTCTCAAGGATTGCAAATTAATTGATATGGAAGAGGATGAAGCCTACAAAAACATTACTTTGAAATGGAATCCTGGAATATCGATGGCTAGATCTTAAAGTGAAGTAGAGAATTCGCTGATATTTCCACTTTTTGTACCTACATAGGTTGTAGGGATTGTTTGTCAGTGACAGTATATAACCTTGAAGTAGGCATGTTTGTTTCGAGATTATTTCCTTGGGTTTCTTAATGATGATGCGGAAGTCTTTAATTAGCTTTATGTAACAAGCTGTCAAGCTCTACAGTCGTAGGAGGCCTATGAGCTCTTGAGTTCTTGACCAATGTCGGCTATTGTTACAATGTTACTCCGTAGCTAACCACGTCATTAGTCATTATAATTTCAACTTCAATAGTAAGAGTACGTGCTTTTCCATTGTCACAAGAAAAAAAAAAAAAGTACTCTTCATTGTCCAACACTCCATTTTTTTTTTTGTTATTTTTTTTGGAAACAAAGGCTAATTTGAGAACTTAGAAGAGCTAAGTAGCGATATGGAGCGACGTTTTTAACAATCCAATAATATTATCAAAGTAAAGAGTAATAAGTGAAGATAAGTGGGAGAAATATAACTATTGATTTTTTTTTTAAGGAAATAACTATTCATATGGAACGGAACTAGAGGTAGTGGAAACATTGATGAACATGTTAGATATCTCGAAAGCCGAAGCAAAAGGATATACCCTCTTCATTTCTTTTATTTGTTTATCTTGGTACAAGAATTAAAGTGGAATGTGGCTCAAATTGTGATTAAATATGCTTAGTAGTTAGGCAAAAGGTCATTTATACTTCTATCTAAAGTGATAATTATTCCTTTACTAACATTAACTACTACCTCCTGAACATGTTTAATGCTATTTTTGATTTTGTAAGCCTAATTCGACAGTTCATCGATTAGCTATGTGGGCCATTGTAACACGTCTTGGTCGAGGAGGCCTAAGTAGAACTTAGACCTAGAGATTACAATGTTTTTCTTTCTTATGTATAAATAATCAGTTTAGAGATTCAAGAATTAACATTGTAATCACACTTCATATCGCATTCATCTTATGCCCCCTTTTTTGTATTTATGTCAAGACCCCGGTGAGATCACGGGGCCAAAAACTAGTTAGATTTGATTAGTGTCGCGGTTGCGCCTAATTAGATACTAATTTGGGTTGTTCATAATCTTTCATTAATCCTTACTCTTCATGCCGTTGATTATGATTTGTTTGAGTGGTCACTAAACAAATTAGGATTAAAGGAGGGGAATTTGGTAGCGGTTGCTCAAATTCCCCATAAAAGTGGATCAATTGGTTAAAACCGGGATTATTGATGAATTGGTATAATTAGAGGGAGGTATAACTTGTTATATTAGGGTGTTATATTAGATTATCACAGAGGGTCGCTTTAATCAATTTGATATATCGTTTATTTTTATTTAATCCCACTTTCAAACCAAAAAACCCCCTTTCTAATTGCTTTATTTATTTCGCTTTAGTTTTTCTACGCTAGAATTCGCATATTAGGCTATCCCCTATTCCTTGTGTTCGATACCCGCTTATCCTATCTTCTTAGTAGTATTTAGCTGTAATTTGACTAATAATAACGACTTATTAGCTGTTAGGTACCTATAAAAAATCCCGCTGGCGACTCCGTGTAATTCACACCTCTTCTCGGGAGAGCGGATCGGCAACGCACCGGTACGGCATCTCACACGTACATACACAAATAGATAAAGGTAAGCTGTGTGTTTAATGCATAGATGGTTATGAAACTACATTAATCAAATCGACACAAAGGTAAACACTTCGGCTGCATGCGTTTGTATTTTGTGGACATACCTACGTACCATCATCAAATAAAAACATACAATTTAAGGGCCTGTTTGGTATCATTTTCTGTTTTCAGTTGTTAGTTTTCCTTTTCTGTATGACTATTATTGAAACATACAGTTTAAATTAATTTTTGCAACTTATTTAGCTAAATGTTTTACGCAAAAAAACCAAAAACTGAAAACGGCAGTAATACCGAACGGGCCCTAAACAATCAATAACTAATAAAACAAATAGTCAAATAAAACAATACTTGGGTGCCATGGTCTGAAGGATTAGATGATGTAAGTGCAATTTGATTATTATGTTTCCTACGTACCTTTGTATCTAAGTCCCTTAAATAGTGTTCGAAAGTACTAATACTGACATGATTAAAATTTGGAAAAATAATAATTGTCTTTTTGATAATATTTGGCTCAGGAAAATTAGACCTAGAGTAAAATTAGGCTAAGGAAATATTAGACTTTTTAGAGAGTTCCTATTGTTAAAAAAAAGTTTTTTTTTTAATAATTTAATAATATTAAGCTTTAGAAAATTAGACTTTGTAGAGCACTCTAATCGTTCTAGAATGTTCCAATCGTTGTGGTGGCTTAAAAAACGCGTGCTTTAATAATATATATTGATATTGATTTTGTATTTTCCTCCTATTTTCTAAAGAGAGTGACTCATGGTGTAATGAATCATCCTTTTATGTTATTGTAAGGATTTATTTTCCCTTAATTTTGTCTTTAAATCATAGTAATTAATTCTTTGTACTTAAATGCATGATTTATCCTTGTTTATTCTAATTAGCTACTAGATTAGACTTTGATGATTCATATGCTTGGTTGATAATTGATGGTATTTGATTATTAGTCTAAAAGGAAGCACCTTTCCATGATTAATGTCACGGTTGCGGTTAATTAGTGATAGTGGAATTAATTAGGCAATTAATAGATTAAATTTGATTAGTGTCGCGGTTGCGGCTAATTAGATACTAATTTGGGTTGGTTCATTTCCTATATTAATCCTTGTTATTCATGCCTTTGATTGTGATTTGGTTGAGTGATCACTAGACAAATTAGGATTAAAGGAGGAGAATTTGGTATCGGTTGCTCAAATTCCCCAGAAAAGCGGATTAGTTGACTAATAGTCGGGATTTGGTATGAATGACATAATTAGGGAATTGATCGAATTACAATGCATAATTGATTGTGAGATAACACCATGAGTCATCTTTATTATCACTGTTTATAACTTGTTCATTTCGTTGTTTCGATATTAGTTGATTTTCAAACCTAAAACCTCCTAGTTGCATTTTAGACTTGTCCCTCTTCCTTGTGGATACGATACCCACTTGCCCTTACTAGTTAGTTTGATATAGTGGTAATTTGACCTAGGACCTAACGACAACCTTAGCCCGTCATATGACTACCATAGTGTCACCACAGTTCCTGATAAGTATGTATTAAGGTTGTGGCGTAAGGATATTGTTAGGAAGCACACTCTAGCATATCACCACGGTTCCCGATAAGTTTGTTTAATGCAGAAACAAACAAGCCGATTTCCTCAACTCGGCAACTAACATCTGGTTGCTTCCCAAAAACACAACAAATATAGTTACACTTTATTTGAGTTTCAATATTATATATCAAAAGAGGAGAATAACATCATAGCACAACACCAAGCAACCCCACTAATGATTAATACTCGGGAGTATCTCGTGCTTCGCACGACTAGCTTATGTATTTAGGTTGAAGAACTAATATGTAATTATAATTGTTTAAGTGTATTATATGACATTTTTTTTGCATATCATAATCATCATTTCACTTTCCATGCACTACTCACAAAGTCACAATCCCATATTATTGACATGTAAGTGTGAGATACCATACCTGGGGGTGGACCGATCTAAGTTCACCCAACGATCTAAGTTCATCCTTCGCCGCGGTGATCTCACTATCGTGAATTGCTCGCCGATTGGAATGGTATGTGTGTGTGTCTGTTGTATGTAGAGAAATGTTGGAGACCTTATTCCCAGGATGAGAACAAAGAAAATGAATAATGGTAAGTTGTTTTTTGCTCTTTTTTTGCTAAGACTTTTTCGTCCCCATTTCTGAGAAAAATGACCTCTTTATATATAGGAGATATCATAGGGTTTTTGGAAATTATTAGCAACTGATAAAATCTTCGAGAAGAAGGCAAATGGAGATCAATCTTATCTTTTAATCAAAGAGTCCACACCCAAAATGCAAACAAAGTTTCCAATTGCCAATCAGTTGCCAACTGAATTTTATCCAATCTTTAACCTCACGTATCATCATCTTTTGATAAAATGTGAAAGCTATTGGGGTAAATGATAAGGATAATCATAGAAAAAGCAAAATGATAAAACCAAATAAGGGCCGAGAGTGATCTCATTCGGAGTTGCCACTCAGTTGCCAAAATAGGCTGAAATGATACCAAGGTCACGTAGGCCTTGGTAGCCAGCTGGGCCTTGATTAATTTGTTGGCATAACCGACCAAAACACCAAATGACCTAAAAGAGGGCCATTAAAGCCAAATGGACCAAACATTAAACCCTCACATACTTGGGCCAAGACCAATGGAGTCGAATGCGTTGGTAATCGAAACCTTCCCCGGTGTCCACGATCCATCTTATCATCAGGCGTTATAAAATGGGAAATACCCGAGTCGGGTGTCTACATGAGCCCCCACTTTGACCTAGTCTTTGTAAAAGACAAATGTCAAAGGTTTTCGCAATCACAAATATACATGCAAAAGCAAAATCGCAAACATGACAAAGAACATATATAGAACTAAGTCACATATAAGAACGCAGCATCTTGAGCAGGCATAGTAATTGCTCAAGATAGGTGTATAGAAAATCTCCAAAGAAATCATCGCCGATTGGCCAAGAATATATATCTGGACCATATAAACACAGCATCTCAAACGGGCGCAGTAGTCGCTCAAGACGAATATAATTCTTGAAAGGATTGTTATCGCAAGCAAAAATCTTCCCAGACGTGATCAAGAACATCTTTCTCGCTCACGTATAAAACGTAGCATCTCGAACGGGCATAGTTGTCACTCGAAATGAATATAAATGTTCAAATGATCGTTGTTATAATGCAATCATTAGAGTTGTGATCAAGAACATGACATCTGTCACTTATAAAACGTAGCATATAGAACGGGCGCAGTTGTTGCTCGAAATGAATATAAATCTGAAATGATCGCAATCGCCAGCGATCATCGCATAACATCTTTTTTTGTCGAAGGAGGGAACGCAACATCTCGAACGGTCGCAGTAGTCGCTCGAAATGAATATAAGTATTCGGAATATTCCAGTCGTATGAGGTCATCGCAGGCGTGATCAAGAACACCTTTCTTAATCACATGTAAAAACGCAGCATCTCGAACGGGCACGGTTGTCGCTCAAGATGAATATACATCTTCAAAAGATAGCAATCGCCGGCGATCATCAGAGAACATCAATTTTTTGCAAATAAAGAAACGCAGTATTTCGAACGGTCGCAGTAGTCGTTCGAAATGAATATAAGTCTTCAAAAGGTTTCAATCATAATGCTATCATTGAAGACTAGACCAAGAACATCTTTCTCGGTCATACATCATCTCGAACGGTCGCAGTTGTCGCTCGAAATGGATATTAATCTTCCAAAGATCGCAGATATAATGGAGAACGTATATTTAAGTCACATAGATACGGGAGCATCCTGAACGGGCGCAGTAGTCGTTCAAGATGAATATAAATTCCAATGTCTTGGATAAGCGCATTAGGCATCCAAAACATGTTGTCACATGTTGATATATTGTCGCAGCTTTTCAATGGGCACAGCTGTCATCTAGAATGAATTGTTACGCCGGATTACTATCTTGAATGGGCAAAGTAGTCATTCAAGTCAGGTTTCGCCACATTTTGGATAAAACGCAAGTTGTCGTACCCATAGGTTCGCAGATTAGAATTCTTGAAATATAGCTTATTGGCCAACGTAGTTCATCAAAATTTGATTATAATCTTAATACATGCCAATGGATGACGTGGGCCGATTGATTGATTAACTTGACAGACTCAAATAAGTAGGATTTGTGAAGGACAATATACTAGATCCTTACGAAACATGCCTTACTATTGAGTTGATTGTAAAACTTTCATGGGCGCTATACCTTGGGCTAACTTGTGCTGATTTTGAGGGTCGCTTCAACCTCTGTCGATGTGTTGTGAATATCTCCATCCATGTCTTGCTGGTTTGGAGGCGTTGGTATACTGTTGGGGCAATATATTCATCTATTTGCCCTTGACTCAGTCAGGCTATGTGAGCCCCCGAGTTTGGAGCAAAGAACTCTTGTTGTTTATATTTTCATGCATTTACCCTTGACTCGGTCAGGCATGTGAGCCCCTGAATTTGGAGTAATGACTCTTGTAGTTTTCTCGAATACTAAGTGTGTTGTTGTATTTTCTTTTATCCACAACTCAAGTTTATGACATTCATGGAAGTCATGCACATTACACACACTGTGAGATCACGCATACTCAAATTACACAGAAAACATATGCAAAGTCCTATGTGGCACTTAGATAGCTAAATCCCTATGACCTTAGAAGTTTGAATTGGATTTGACTCGACAGAAGGCCTTCCCCCCAACAAAAAGAAAGAAAAGGACGCAAGGATAGGTGGCAACAAAAAAGAGACGCTAGTCCTAAGACAATAAGATATGACGCAAGGATAATGAAATTTTCGCTGATTATGAACTCTTTTCATTGTCTTGATCGATAAGTTGAGCCCTGTCATGGGTATGCCACGAATGTGTCACATGTAGTTCTAAACCTGTCGCTTGGGTCATATCGCCAATGGAATGAAGAACCGCCAAATATGAATCCAATATATTTCAAGCAAGGAAATGGATTTATACAACTCGGTTGACCAAATTGGCTTCCGTATCACCTTGATTTTGTATCTCTGGACATGTATGATCCACATACGTACTATAAGTTGGTGTGTAGACGTAAATTCTTGGATTAACATCTTTGACTTTTTGTACGTGTGATTAGTGTGCGTACAATTTGAAGTTTGAAATGCTAAACTGGGAATGACGTCTATCAGTTGTGAAAAATACCAGCTGCATCTGAGTCAAGTGAATCTTTTGCAATTTTATCTTGGTTTTATTGACTTGAACTTGAGGCCACGATCTTTATTGAGGGTCAACTCTGAATTATCATGGTTCAGGGTACGCTATGATCTTAAAAATATGCATAATCAATTGTGCAAATGCTTTGATGAGCGGCAGAGTCACTGATCACAATTTGTAGATGGTATTCGGCTTGGACATTTTTACCACCATCAATGGTAAACCCCCGAGTCGGGTGTCCATCTCATCATCGGGCGTTATAAAATGGGAAACCCCCGAGTCGGGTGTCTACAGTAAGAATCATTAGTAGGCATAGCGTAATCACATTCATAGTGTACAAACTCCATTTATTTGTACAATTGTGTAAACAAACTATCCAAAACCCGTAATATATATGTAAAGTAAATCGTTTGAGCAGCTGTATTATGAGTTTTTTTCAAGCATTTTTTTATTGGATATTTCTTTAACAAAATACGATTTTTCATATATTTTATTTTCACATTACTTATTATTTACTAACAATCATAATACTAGTTATATAAATATAGATAAACAATATGCGGTGTTTTATATCATTATTCTGTTAGGTTAATAAAATTTAGATATCATATCTAATTTAATTATCAGTAAATGTTGACAAAAATTTAAGTTCATGCATGCATACTTTCTATCTATGTTGATTAGAATTAGAACATATATGCACAATTTTCAAAGACCATTAAACATCAGTGTGTGAACTTAATAGAATACATGTACTTAGATAAATGCAGTGTGAAAGGTGTGGCCTAAAAGTAGAAGAATACAATGTATAAATTGTTAGCCGATAGAGTTTCGCCAAATGTCCGTACCACACTTTTGCAACCCAATTTTATATAGAGATATAAGATATCAATAAGAGATGATTTGAAATAAGTACACAATTAAACACCATAAACTTTATAGTCAATCTCACATTTTGTTTACAATATATTTTCTCAAAGGCTTGCAATACTCTTTGTTGCAGTTTGACTTCAGCTCCTAAACCCTATGACATGAGAAAAAAATTACTTGAATTATTCATATTCACTTGCTAATCCAATGGTAATGTAAACTTATATACGTATTCACTTCATAATTGTTGGGGAATATGACCAATCTTCCACTCGGCGCAAAAGCACACCAATCGACAATTATATACAAAGGTTAAAAATACGCAAGCTAACAAGTTGGGATATAAATTTTAGGGACGAAGCCCAGGGCAAAACCCTCCAAATCCGGAGGTAAAACCCGCCAGCAAAACCCCTTAATTCCACTATTAAAATTTAGCACCGTCTCGAATTACAACACTACCGAATTCGAAACACGCTACAAATCAGGAAAAAATATAAACTACCCCTAGCTTCCGAGTATAGTTAATAATCACCAATTAACAATAGGCCTAGAGATGAACCACACCTGAATAGATGTACTGGCCCTTCATGAAATTGTAGACTAACCTAGTATTGAACTGAAATAAGAATCTCAATCACAAGAGTCAATCTGTGCCAGCAACTACACTCTCACAGCTACAATCTCACACCAAGATTTGATTCCGTCTTGAACACCCACTAATAGTAGCCCGTGTACCTCTGTGAGACAAGGAGAAACCAAGCAAAATGCATACGTATATGCTTCTGCCATGCTGCTTGTTTTCACTCAAGGGATTTGATGCCCTTTTAATACCAATTAGCACCTAAATGACCGACTTCATACTTGCAAAAACAAAGTTGAAGTCCCAAAAACCACTTGATCTCCATAATTTAAGAATGATCATATCACATGTATAGGCTGGAACTTGGGCCATAAACCAACAACAATGACGACTATAAAACTTACAACGGTCATATCAATAAGCTTGGAACGCCTATGCTACCATATATAGTGTAAAAGCATTCAAGAAAATTATTGTTTTATAATGATTGTCGATCTGTAGGAAGTGGATATATGCAGTGTTGTTCGACCAAGATACTGATTTCTTTAAACGGGTATTTCATGAAGGAAGGATGATATAGTGTGGTGGTGGTGTGTCGATTTGTTTGGATTAGGCATTTTAGGGAGCATTTAGGCTTATTTAAATTGCAAATCGTATATAACATCATTGTAAATGCCTTTGAGGTTAATCGATGGATTTACAACAGTTTGATGGATTAATATCCCTTAACAATTCTTAAATGAGAGTGGAGGACAGAGTAAGGAGGAATAAGATAGCTTGGCCACACTCCAAGAGATACGCATCATCACATTGAAATTCAAATGCTCATAACATTTTATCTAGAAGATATTTTGTATAAATTTAAGTTGCGGAGGAAAGTTCATCATCTTAGCTTTCTAACGATATATTATGAGCTCAAAATAGAGTTCGGAGGAGAAAGTTATGTGCGTTTGAAGTTTGCCCTGCACGCTAGTTCCTCGGACCGAGAAGCACCCGTCTAGGGCGAGCAGTCATCTCGGTCCGAGACGCTTTAATCTCTGTCCGAGACCTTTTCTTCTCGGACAGAGGAAGGAGACTTCGGCGAAGTTTCCTATGGGTTTTTCGACTGTTTTTCTTGGATCCTTTTGCTTTTGTCTTCTAGTGTCTTTGTACTTATCTTGAGTAAAGGGGCATGAATCCCTCAATAAATCTTATCACTTCTTATGTTATTCTTTATCTTATTTTCATCTTGTACAGAAATTTTTAGAGAGAGATTATTCAAAACTCAAAGACTAGTAATTTAATCATGAGTTTTAATCCCAAAATTATTGTAATAATTCGCATGGAAGGCTAATCCCCCTTCTAGACTCTTGGTGTAATCAAAATCTTGCATCCCATGTATTAGCAAGATTTTCTTCTCTCTACTTTACCTTTAAATTCATAGCAATCACTTCCTTGTTCTTCAATGAATGATTTATCTTTCTTTTCTCTAATTGATTGATTAGATTGATTTGGGTGTTCATTTGCTTGGTTAAATTTTGCCAATTTTACTATGCATCATACTTACCTCCGACGTTAGAGAATTTCTTGCTTGGCTAAATGGATCCTGTTGGAGATGGCCATTGTGGATTTCAATAATGCATTTCTGATGCACTCCAAGGTACAGAAAATGACAATAAGATGATGAGAGATCAACTTTATACTGAAATGCAAAAACTCGAGTATGGCGCACTCTTTGGTAATGATGTGGCCAGTTGGCAAGAGGCTCAAAACCGCATTAACTTTCAAGGTATTGGTGGTTGTAGAAGGCATCATTGGATGAACACTCCTTGGGACTTGTTTGGATTTGCAAATTTATATAATTGGGCAATTGTTTGTTATAGTTGCGAGTCATACCATGGGACACAATAGTGGTATGGTAGTCATACTGTTTTGGCAACTAAGGTTATTCCTGGTGTACGATCACCCTGCGGAATTTCGTTCTTATTGCACATGGGTGCTCATTATATTCATCTACAGTTGAGAGATAATTGTCTCATCCGCTTGGTTACTCCCTTGTGGGAGTTGATGGCTACGGAGAGTGTTCAATGTTGGAATCACATTTACGATGAAAGGAATAGGAGATAGCAAGCATTGTTCGGATATTAGCTTGTTTGTGCCTGCTTATTCATTGAGTTTTGTACCCAACATCAATCGATGTATATCTCCTTGTAGCAAAAAAAACACGTGCACTTGCTTATTCAGTAGATACTCAAACATCAATGTACACAATAATTTTCTCGTTTCCATATCCGTAAATAAACGGTTTTTACGTGAGCGTTCACGCACGGTACAATGTTTAAAATTCTATGAAGTTCAACATGGTACATGATTTAAATAAATTTGAACCGTACATACGCTAAATACAGAAAATTTAAAACCGTGCACGAAATTATCCGTCAATGTACATAAACTTAACAACGAAAATTCTTTATCCACCCGCACCACTTCCATCCAAAAATACTATCATACACCCGGGGTGTTACCTTCAGGCTGACGTAATCATTTTTATTGGATTTTTTTGTTTTTTGGAGGTAGAAGTGGTATAGAATTGGGTTAACACAATTAACTGCTTCCTTTTCTTTAGCTATCTTGTTTTACCAATTTTTTTTTTTTTTGTTTTTCATTATCTTCTTCATACAGCATATCATCTTTCTACTTCTACATCTATATACAACACTTAATTTAACTTATATTATTCGGTTATGGAGGATGAAGTTTATGGTACAAGTCACGTTTCGAAGCACTCTTCTTTTTCGATTGATCCATTAGGTACTTTACATAATTCTTGTTTGTTTTAATGATTTTGCTTATGTATAATCATAGTATGTGAAAATGAATATGAATTATAACTGAGTTTACTTATTAATATGTTGAGCATTACATTTTTATTCATCGATCATTTAAGTTAGTTCAATGAGTTTTAATCTGATAATTATGTTTTACTGAGTAAATAATGTAAAACATAGTCTTTCCCCCTCCCACATTGGACATTTAAGTCACGTGCTGACGCTCTTTTCTTTTTTCTGTTGATCCACTTGGTACTTTGTATTTGTTCCTTTTGACCATGCAATTTCGTTTGTTCGTTTTAAGGATTTTGCTTATGTGTAATCGTAGTATTCGAAAATCAACATGAACTATAGTATTATGTCGAGCATTTTTTTAATTATCATCAAGCTTTTAAGTTATTCAATGAGCTTTGATGTGATAAATTTGTTTTAATCAACAATAATGTAAAATGTAGTTTTTGTATTTACGCTGAGCATTTATATAATTTTGTTGAGTTATTATTGTTAAGTATCGAGTTATGTACCATAATAATTTCTTTTTTTTCCCAACTTATATATGTTTGCAAAGTTTATTTAATTTGCGTATTGTAGTACAAGCATCTGTTTGCGTGGAAAAAACTCAATCAAGAGTCAAAACTTCTTGGGAAATCTGTGCCAAATGAGATTGAAGCATTTAAGCTGTATAATGACTATGGGTGCCTATGAAATTGGTTTTAGTATATCCATTACCATAATTTGAGGTACAAGGATGGACCTCAGAAGGTAGTTAAAGGGAGAGAGTTTTGTTGTTCTAAGCACGAAACTAAACAACAAAAAGGGAAGAAGGATATAAAGTACACAAAAATTGATACACGATCAGCTGAATTTTTTTTGTTCGTATCTTTATTTTATTCAAGATTGTATTTATTTAATTCATTTATGTTTATATTAGATTGATGATTTTTTCATTGTCTAATAGGTTGTAAAGCATTGGTGTATTTCGAGGTAAATGAGAACAATAATTATGTGGTTGAGAGACATAATATGACTCATAACCATGAGTTTACTACTCCAAGTCAACGTCATTTGGACCGTTCACAAAGAAATGTTGGAAGAAGAACAACTTAAGCAACTAATGATATTTGTGAGAGCAGGTATGACTCTTGCTTCTGCTGTAAGGTTGATGAAAATAGAGGCTGGGTGTAGACACCCTACTTGAGGGCTACCCCTTATAGCGTCCGATGATGAAAACGGACTTCAACGCGATAATCGATTTTGTATGCCAATGAGATTTATATTTTGGTCAAGGCTCAAATGGTCGACTAGCCCAATGCTTAACCCAAGTGATCGACGATGATTGTTGCACGACTGGATCATGTTTTAGCTTGGCTCAGCTTGAGTGGAGCATTTGTTGCACTTGGCCCATTCACGTACGGAGGCTTACGAGTGTGTTTATGGCCCAAAGCATTGGATGTCACTCAACGAACTGGCATTCAAGTGAAATTTCTTCACTTCGCGCCTGTTTTCAGAGTTTGTTGCGTATTTTCATTTTCACACCTTCGTTTTATCCAGATAAAACTCATATCTTCCTATTTTCATACCTCATTCATTTTCCTATCATTTTGATAACCATTATCCTCCCATTATCTTCATACATTTATCTTCTCTATTTGATATTATCCTTCATCATTTTCACACCTACATTATCTTATTATTTTTGGAGGCTAAACCTAGGGTAACCTAGCCTAATTAGGCCTTGTGCGATTGGACTGCGTTTTTCTGATCTGATTTGATTTGATTTGAATTGAACTGATCTGATTTGATTTGATTTGAATAAACTTTGATTTGATTTGATCTGAACTGAATTAATTGATAAATTAACTGCGATTAGATGAATTAATAACTACAAATAGACTAGATTCATTGATAATTATTTGGATAATTCTGATTTGATTTGATTTGAATAACACTGATTTGATTTGATTTGATTTGAATTAATCTGATCTAATTTGAAAACACTGTTGAATAAGTTGAATCGCACAGGGCCTTAGTCTCCTATATAAAGCCTTCATTTCATCATCACACGCACAAGAAAAAAAAACCCTACGGAGAATGCTACGAAACTAGCTACGACAACTCATTTTTATTCAGTCTTGTTCTTGGCTTTGAGAACAAGGGTACGACACATACAATAACCTCACACACAATTCACTTAATACGAAGGACCGTCCACCATAGAGTGATCACCACTCGAAGGTCAAGACTCGATCGCTGGGTCAAGTGGAGAAAACGGCTCACGAATAAGGGTTGGGCTCCTTGGCATACAAAACTGAGATTCGCGAAACATCGCAAGTAAGTCCTGAGGACCCTTAATTAACAAACGTTTCACCCAAATAATTTTTATGTTAAACTCGATTTTTATGATATATGTCGACAGTGTGGTTTTTTCGTAGCATGTTTGCCGTTTTTTTCTCTTATAGTGTATAATTAGGCTTAGCTTATTATTCATGCATGCGCTAGTTTATGTATGTTGCTTGTTTTTTATTTCTTATGAGCATGATTGTTATTTTTTATTCATTAATTCGTATGGTTGTTTTATGTAAGTCTACGTGTTATTCGTGTTAGTGTGTTTTTATTGTGTTATGCACGCAACGTGTTATGTATTTCCGTCATTGATTAATTACTTTCTATTTACTATGGATCAATTAGTAGAAACCGTCGACCACAACGGGTGGTTTGGGTGCCTAACACCTTCCCAACTCGTAACCTTGCACGGACCCATTCTACGTTTGCGGGGTCCTAAAAAAGAAAACCTCACTGGCGACTCTCGGTCAATAGCAATTCATTTATGGAAAGCGAATCGACCCATCCGGCCGGTACGGTACCTCACACTGGGAGTCCACTATTTCTCGGATTTCGGAAGTTGATGCTCGTAATTCTATAGCTAAGGAAAAAAAAAAGAAGTCATTTGATTTTTCAGATTCTAATACTTTGATTAAGTTATTTGAAAAGAGACAAGATAATGAACCATACTTCTTTTTTTATTTTGAGCTTCATGAGGACGGGGCAATGTGTAGTTTCCTTTGGAGAGATTCAAAAATGAAAAAGGATTATTTAGCTTACAATGAGGTTATTGGTCAGGATACAACATTTCAGAAGAATAAGCATGATATGATTTGTGCTCCATTTGTTGGAATCAACAACCATACTCATTGTTGCATGTTTGGTTGTGGTTTCCTGTTGAGTGAGAGAACGAAATCATTTATGTGGCTTTTTTAGACATTTTTGAGGTCCATGGGTGGAGTTCAACCTAAAACTATGATGACTGATCAGTCATCGGCTATGGCTAGTGCTATTTCTCAAGTGTTTCCCAATGCAAGACATCGATTGTGTACTTGGCACATTATGAAGAATACACGAACGCATATTAGACATTTGTTCAATCAGCCTGGGTTTAATGATTTTTTCAGTCATGTGTTGATGTATTGTGACTCCATTACGAAATTCGATCACTATTGGAAGAGGTATTCGCTATAATTCAATGTGTGTTTCTGGATTTTCCATACTATTTACTTAATTTTGAGTTTATTTTGAAATTATATTGATGAGCATATGCTAACTTGTTACAGGATGATGGATGAGTATAATTGTTTGGATAATCCATGGTTATCTAGCTTATACAAGTTGAAGGATAAATGGTGGCCACATTATTCAAAGGAGTATTTTTCTGCAGGAATTTTGTCATCTCAACGGAGGTAGATTACAAAAAAATCTGTTTCGGAGAAATTATTTCGTACTACGTCTCTTTGTGACTTTTACAATTGTTTTTGTGAAGTGGTTTCTAAATGGAGAAAAGATGAAACTTCAGATAATCACAGGTGTTGGAATGGTTACCCAGAACTTGCACTTCAAGGGTCTAGTATTCTGATGCAAGGCGCTAGTATGTTCCCTATAGACGCTTACCATGTTTTTGAAGAGAAGTTTAGCATTGTCATGACATGTTTTCAGCAGCCCGTTCATTCCGATGACATGTTTATGTTCTATCGGGTGTGGAGACCTAATATGGATTTGTTTGCTCATGGTGTAAAGTTTGATATGTCTAGCTTAGCTATTTGGTGTTCTTGTAAGAAATTTGAATAATGTGGGTTCTTATGCTGCCATTGTCTTCGGATTTATTATTTAAATTGTGTTGCAGTTATTCAGCTATGTATTTTATCAAGCGGCGGTCAAAGACTGCTAAAGAGACGGATGATTTGATCGATATGAATATGGAACCTCATGGTCATATGCTAGCTCAAACACCATCTATTTGGAAAGTGCAATTAATGCGTCAAGTTTATGAGTTTGCCTGTGTTGGTGCCTCAAATAATCTTAAGGTGAGGGAGGTTTGTGATGATTTAGTTGCTAAAATCAAAGTTGTGATCGAAACTGAAGTTGGAAAATTACATGTGTCTGATAATGGTGTTGAAGGTTCCGCTTCATGTGATAAAGGTATACTAGATCCCAAGGCTAAAAGAAAAAAAAAGGGTGAGAGGAATGTACGAAAGAGGAGTATTTCAGAGAAGAAGATAAGGGCAAGCAAAGTCCAAAGTCAAAAATTCGGAAAAGGTATGGATCGACATTTCTTACACCGCAAGAAAATTATGTGGCCTTAACAATGGGTAGTGCTTACAATAATCAGCATACGGTTATCAGCATGCCAACTCCTCCATTATGTGACCCGTCATTTCTTGGTTAGCTCTTGTAGTTTATGTTTTTATCCAGTGTAATTGTATCGAGTATTTATCATGTACCGTAGAGTATTAGTTTATTTTTGTTGAGCATTACAATATTCGATCAAGACTATTTTGCTATTTTTGAGGAGTATGTTTCGGGCATTATATTGAGCATTTATTGGTATACCGTTGAGTATTGGTGGCATATTTTTGGATATTCGTGGGAAGTGAGTCATTCGCATAGATTGGACAGTACAAGTAACGAAAATTGAGAAGTATTGCGTTCAATATGTTGAGCATCGCTCTAACAACGGTAAGCTCGTTTCTACACTCTTACAAAGTGCATAAATCAGATAACTATATATAACAGAAAACACTGGGGGTTAGGCCTTGGTCCTCCATAATAAGCAAAACACCCTCAGCTTCATTCGTTTACATCTCATTGCAAAAGTATAGATCATAAGATTATAAGTGTACACATTTGGGTTCAAACCCAATCACTACAATTGTGCATATACAGCCATCGCTATATCAAGTTTACCATGTTCAATTAATTTGTTGATCAAATTATTGCATGCTTTATGTTATCCAGAATAAACACCTTCATTATGTAACCCGTCATTTCTTGGTTAATTCCTTTAGTGTATGCTTAATCTATTTTTGTTGAGCATTTCAATAGTCGTAAGATTAATTTAGGTATTATTTTTAAGATTATTTTTCAGGCATTATATTGAGCGTTGTTGGAATACTGTTGAGTATTGGTGGTGTATTGTTACAGTAAGGGAATTCCTTACTGTAAAAGAAGAGTAAATAAGAAGATTGAAGGTTGTAGAAGGAGAAGATGCAAAAGAGAAGAAGTCGGGAGCTGAGCTCAACCGTGAAGTGTGTAGAAGAAGATACAAAGAAGAAGAAGAAGATAATTAGATAGCAAAGCTCAACCTCGAAAAGAAGGGAATTGAGAGAACAGAGAATCAGAGAAAATTGGAGAGGAAAACTGTATTTTCATTAATCATATCCATTGATTGTATTACACAATGAGTATTTATACTATTGATTGTAACAGAATTTCTAAGCTATAACAGAATTCTAACAAACTCTAACAAACTTGAAATGTTCTACTAATTGCTACTTAGTCCCTGTATCAATCCTCCTACCTTGAAATAAGAGTTGCCCTCAACTCTCTAATGACAGGAACTTTGCTGCAAATCCATGGATTTGTTTCTTAGACTCTTCATCATTCTTCAGGTGGCTTCAAGATCAGAAAATTATTCCCACTTCAAGGCTGATTTGCTCTCAAGTCCCTGAAACAGCTTAATTTTTGCCTCCAAGTCCCTCTAACATCAGTTTTGCCTCTGAGTCCCTGTAACATCAGTTTTGCCTCTGGGATCGAAATTCCATCTTGTTTCTACAAAACGCAGCAATCTTGAGCAATAAGCAACATCAATGGATGGTTTTTGTTGTAGAGATTCAGCAATCTTGATTTGCGGACTTCTTGGTATAACCTCATGAATCGAGATAGGACTTGTTGTGGAACCTTCAATTGAAATTTCTTGAGGAATTTCAGAGAAAACAAGTGGTTTTTCCTGTGAAGATGCAGCCATATGAAGACTGATTCTCCCTGACTTGCCAAGATCAAACATCGGGTTTGATAAAGCTTCAACTGCAAGTTTAAATTTGCTTGCTCGATTTTTTTTCAAGGATTTCTTCTGCAAATCCATCAATTACATCCCATGGATTTTCTTGCAATCCATCATCCATGGCAGCTGTATGTTCTTGCGAAGTTTCCGGAAGTGCAGGTGTTCAGAAAATTCATCACTGTCAAAGCTTTCTTGCAAAATTCCCCCAATTTCAAAAACTGGATTTTCTGAAACTTCAAGAAGATCTTCTTGCACCATTGTTGATCCCAGAGGTTGATTTTGATCTTCCTCCTGATTGCCTTGTTGTGGAGTGATCATATCCTCGAATATCTTATCAAGTTGCGTAAATATCTTTGACTGCTCCTCCATTGTCTTCAGTGTCGACGTCATGAGATCATACAACTCCTGGTTCCAAGGTTTATCCATGGCGACAACCCGTACCGATAGCGATGTTCAGACTTTAATTTGCGCAACCAATGTTACAGTAAGGGAATTGCTTACTGTAAAAGAAGAGTAAATAGGAAGATTGAAGGTCGAAGGAGATCAGAAGAAGATGCAAATGAGAAGAAGCCTGGAGCTGAGCTCAACCGTGAAGTGTGTAGAAGAAGATACAAAGAAGAAGAAGAAGAAGAAGAAGAAGATAATTAGGGAGCAAAGCTCAACCTAGAAAAGAGGGGAAATTGAGAGAACAGAGAATCAGAGAAAATTGGAGAGGGAAACAATATTTTCATTAATCATATCCATTGATTGTATTACACAATGAGTATTTATACTATTGATTGTAACAGAATCTCTAAGCTATAACAATATCTAACAAACTCTAACAAACATGAAATGTTCTACTGACTGCTACTTAGTCCATGTATCATGTATTGTCAAGTATGCGTGTGATGTGAGTACAAGTAATGAAAATTGTGGAGTATTGGGTTGAATATATTGAGCATTGTTCTTTTATTAATAAGCATTCGTAAGCCAGAACTCGTAAACAATGTAAAATCTTGTAAATAAATGAATCTATTACTGATGAAATGTGGTAAAAAGTTAGTGTAGCTAAATACGTATTAATCCAATATTGAAAATTTAATTTTTCTATTAAATCAGATTGATGCTCTGTCTTCTTAAGTTAGTGTAGCTAAATACAACTTCTTAATTGTTCAACATTTAAGGCAACATTGTCCTTCAATACATTTCCTTCATAACTGAGCATGACATGACAATACATGTACCTCAAATTTTAAAGTGGCTTCCACTACACCAAAATTTTATGACATCAAATTAGAAGATAATGAGTATTTAATAAGAACCAGTGAGTATTAAGTATATATCAATGAGTTTTTAAGATTTGTAAGTTTTTATTTTTATTTTTCGGTGACAAAATTAAATTCAACTTTGCAATATGTGTAACTTCGTTAACCCACAATTCCATCTATTGGCATCTTGTCCCATGTAGGTTTCCATATGGCTCAACAAGCCGATAGCACAATCATCCTTGTTCTGTTCATCTCGCCATGGCATTAGTAGGCGCGATAGTTTACAACTTGTAATAATGGAGGTTGATTCTTCATTTTTTCCGAGCTTATATCTCATGTAATTTGCAAATGCTTGTTGCTGCATGGGAAACCATTAGTATCGTTGGAAATGTTCTTTATGAATTAAATGAAATAAAACTGAAATAGGCATACCAATCGGTATGAGGGTATCTCTCCATATTTTTCTTTTATGTCCGAGCATGCAGAAGAATTATCGATTATCAAGAGTCTTGCTTTTCCTTTGTCAAAGCTTAGCAAATAGTAGTGTGCATGTACTGAAACTGGGAAGAAGATTTGGGAATACACAAAAGTATTTAAATTAAAATATGTTACAAATGTACATAAATTTAAATAAATAAATAAAATAATATTATCGAAATGCTTACCAATTAGGCATTGATCAATGTTTCCACATCAATATTTAGATCTTCCATCGTCTTATCAAATAAAGACTGTGTTTTTTGTTCATCAGAATGAAGATTACTTATCAGAATCGAAGTCGGTGAGGCAGTGAAGAAAAAGAATCTCAAAGGGGACGCATATAATGAAAGCAAAAACACGTTCTTACTTACAAGTTTCCTTCTAATGCAAAATACATATTCTGCGATGTTTCTATCTTCCCTTGTTGGTTGCTTTACAAGATTTGTAGGTCTAATCATGAAGGGAGATTTCATATCCTTTGAAGGTATAATGGGTCTCTTCTGACGTGCTTCATTTGTGAAACCAGGAGGCCCAATATCTTATGTATCGTGATCCAATGACGATTCAAACTCTTGGGAATTAATCTTAAACTCATTATTCGGGAGAACTGAATTCTCAACAAAAGTCGATAAATGCTCATCAGTTTCAGGCCTATGCTCATTTTTTCTTGATAAATCTCCATGCTCACTCTTGTCCCAATCTATCACTCCCAAAATAAATACAAATAGGTCTGCATGAGGGACTTCATCCGAGGCTGCCAAGTTGTTCAGTTGTTCCTTCGCCTTCTTAAGCATGGCAATGCCAGCATCTATTTTTCAAAATTAGGTCTTGAAAGAAAACATCCTCTTGACTATCTAAACAATATTGCGTTTGAGTCTGTTCCTTTTTAGTCTCTTGAATCTCACAATAATTAGAACATAAAGCAGTGGTTGCTTCTTGAAATTTGGCTATTGCTCCACAAGTTGGATACTTTGATGAAGTATACTTTATTAGTTGTTGAAGCTCCACCATTGACTTACCAAGCATTAAGGATTTATTCCCCATGAGTTGTATCAGATTCTGTATAAATAAGTAAATAAATCAGATCATTAATCTCAATAAGTATTTATTCATGAACGATGAGCATTTGTACAATAGTAAGGTGTATATAATCATAAACAACAAGCATTTAAGTAAACAAATCAGAATATAAATAAGTATATAATCAGAATATAATCATAAACAACGAGCATTTGTTTCAGATTCTGTATAAATAAGTATATAAATTTAACTATTAGTCTCAATGAGTATTTACTATTGAATGATGTGCATTTGTACAATATTAAGCAACCAGTAATGAACAAAAAAAAAAACTAAGAGCATATAGTAATTTAAATCTAGCAAAAAAATACATAGTATAAATTTCATTCCAATGAGTTGTTACAGATTTGAGCATTTGTACAATATTAAGGTGCATCAAATAAAAAATCAATGAGCCGGGATACACAAAGTAAAATAAAAGCTCTTTTAAATGTGTCACCTCCTAGCTTGGCATTAATCACAAAGGTAGCCAACTCGCTAATTGTGGGCAGTTTATCTATTCCAAGAACTTGCATATTAAAGCCTGACACTATCTGTTTATCAACCTTGTTATCCCTCTGATTTATCGCATGCTCTCCAAAGGACAATCTATAGGCTACATGGACATCTTCTTCTGTCAAAGTGAGCTTACTGTTCTCTGGAAGTAAGATAATGTAGTTTATATGATCAAAATGGTCCACCACCCACTTGGCCAATCTTCGTGGAATGGATTTCGTGTTCAACCACATAAGAGAACCAAAACCCATACTATCAATGTCTTCCCATTGCTTTTATGACATCTCTATAAAAAAACGTGAACAATGTCGAAGGAGACATTTTTGAATTTAGCTGCTTATATTGCTTTTTTTTTTTTTTTACTCATTTTACCTTTTTTTTTTTTGGAAAGTATTAGATTTTATTCCTGCATTATGGGAAAAAATGAACAAATTAAAAACACTAACCAAAGGGGGGCAATGAGCCACCCTAATAAAAACCACTAACTAATGCTCACAAACTATGTATTTGATGCGATTAGCTAGTTGATCAATAGTTCTACTATTTCCGCCAAAGATTTGCGCGTTTCTTTCTCTCCAATGCTCGTAAATAGTGCAAGAAAATGCACTTCTAAGCATATGGTGCTTACCTCCCTTGCCTTTGATTTTTTTGAACCAGTTTACCTCACGTTTGAGAGCCCACACTTGTCTTCTATAGCCAAGCCATTGAAG
>JBBYHQ010000018.1:1106714-1120941 GCA_038382645.1 Spergularia azorica
TCTTGAACTTAAGCTTTCTAGCCGGAGAAGACCTAACAAACCTAACAGCATGGCGGATTCTATCAATAGATTCATCAGACTCTTTCAAACCCTCCCTCACAGTTAAATTCAAAATGTGAACAACACACCTCATATGTAAAAATTTGCCCTCTAAAAAAGCTTCTCTCCAAGTAACAAACCTTTCTCTCAAGTACTCAATTCCCACATCATTAGCACTAGCATTGTCCACTGTCGCTGTCATCACTTTCTTGGTAATGCCCCACTCAATCAGACAAGACTTGTCTGCTTTGCCAATAGCCTCACCCGTATGACCAACTATTGGACAGAAGTTGATAATTTTCTTATACAACCTCCAATTCTCACAAATCCAATGTGCAGTGAGACACATATAACCCAAGTTTTGACATGATGTCCAAGTGTCTGTAGTTAGACAAATACGAGATGAACAAGTGCTAAAGTAGTTCTTTACTTTTGACCTTTCCTCATTGTATATACCAATACAATCTCTAGCTACTGTCCAACGAGAGGGGATATGAAAATGTGGGCAAGCGACATTTATAAATGAGCGAAAACCCTCACGATTTACCACCCTAAAAGGCATCTCAACCTTTATTATCATTTTGCACAAAGCTTTTCTAGTGTCTTGCTGGTTAAACTTCCAAAATTCAAGCTTACCTCTTCTTCTTCCCATTGCATCATAACCTACACCAAAAACACTTGCATCCCCAGCATTAGTTTTGTTCAAAGAAATAAGTTTCTGAGTCTTATCAACACTAGGTGGGTAGACAGAACACCTACTAAGGTGGTTGCTCATTACACTAGTTCATTTTTTAGAATTACCAACAACATTGGTACCACAATAATGACACTCAGATCTATCCTCCCCGTTTATTTGTATCAATTTAAAGTGTAACCAAACCCAAGATCTTTTCGTACCTTTCTTAGGCAATGGACCATCAGTGACAGCCAGTTGTGCAACTCCTCTTTTTACCACGTCCTGAGGCATTTGAAGTCAACGGAGTTTCTTTATCACCTTGATCATACCCATCACCACCGAGCTCATCACCACTGAGTCCATCACTAACAAGTGCATCACCAATTGAATGTGGCTCATCACTTGACGCATTCGGAGTAACGCTTGCGCTAGCACTTGACGAGTCCTCCATATCCTGCGAAATCAAATGAGCATAAAATTATCTAAACTGGAAAATAAATCATAGATATTGCAGCTTATAATGGAAATTTTTCGACATATCAAAGATTCTTCTGTCTTTGGCATCAAACAACATTTCAACATTTTACAAGTGCAAATTATATGATAAGGTCTCAAAATCTTCTGCCTTTTCCGTCATATTTTGAGTAGAATATAACAACTATATTGCCAAGTTGCCAACTACATGTCCATGATCAAACTACTCGCAAATT
The DNA here is from genome assembly GCA_038382645.1 of Spergularia azorica. Lineage (NCBI taxonomy): Eukaryota > Viridiplantae > Streptophyta > Magnoliopsida > Caryophyllales > Caryophyllaceae > Spergularia > Spergularia azorica. The sequence goes on from JBBYHQ010000018.1 coordinate 1,108,140, forward strand.
GCTCTTGTTCTCCTATATAAGTAGCCAAGATCCAATCTTTGAAGCATGCAATCACAATAAAGACATACATGCTCATACCCTTAATTGATATCCTGCCAATTCACTCGATTGAACAACGACATTCCCAATATCAAAGGAACAAAAATTAAACCCTAAATCCCGATCACAAACCCTAAAACCCAAATTCAAGAATTGGGCAGAAATTAATTAGCACTTACTATTGATTTACCTCCAAAAATAAGTATAGAACATCGACGATTTAGAACGCACGGGGATTGAGACCCCGACGGCGACCATGAATAATGAATTCGACGACGATTGAAAATCCCAAGGCGACGGCGATTGAGAACGCCGATTGTTGAGAAGATTGAAACCGACGACGATTGAGAACCCGACGACGAATGAGACGGCGAAGATTCGGATTGACAGTGAGAGATCTGAAAGAGTGAGAATGAGATTGTGATTTGAGTGTCGAAGACCAAATGACTAAATGAGGATAAGATTGAGATATCTGAGAAAGTAAAGTTGTTATTGTTTATTTTCTTTTACTTTTTTTTATTTGTAATATTGTTATATTTTTTTGTGAGATAATTTTTTATTTTTATAAGTATTTTTGTTTTTGTAGGGATATAAGTTTTTAATTGCTATTTTTTTTAAATGAAGTTATTTCAATTTTCTAATATAATAGAAAAATACTATAAGAGTTAAGTCACCTTTTTTTTTGTTTTTAAGTCGAAAGTTAAGTAATAAGTCTAATAACGTTTAATCTCGAACGTATCGCCATATCGGTTAAAGAATACGTAGTACCTGTTTTGCAATAACTTATTGTAAGATAAACTCGATCTAGTGAGTACCTTCAAATCTTGAATCATTTGATCTTAGTAGGTCTCAGGTCTGTAAAGGGTGAACGTTAATGGTCGGAGTCTTAGAGTTGGTCATCTACTTATGTCTTATTGTCGTATTATCATATAAACTCGTATTGCAATAACTTATTGTAAGATGAACTTAATTTACCTTCAAATCTTGAATCATTTGATCTTAAGTAAAGGGTCAACGTCAAATGTCGGAGTTCTAGAGTTGGCGATCTGCTTAAATCTTATTGTCGTATTCTCACATACATTTGTCTTGCAATAACTTATTATAATTTGTAAGATAATCTGATTATACCTTTTGATTTTTAATATTTGAAGGTTTGCTTAAACGTTAAAGGTCAAAGTTTCAGTCTTTCAGAGTTGGGAAACTAATTAAGTCTTATGGTTGTACTGTATTATTTCGTTCGAGTTTTTAATTATGTAATATTATTAGATAGAAATGATCGTATGGCGTATGAGTATACTTTAAATGTTGGGAATCTAATTAAGTCCAAACTGAGCAGCTATTGTACTCTCAAATGAGATTATTTTACAATAACTTGTTATTCTCCGATAGATTTATAGACTTATACTCTTATAGAGTTATAGTATGATAAATTCAATATAGAAAAAATTTCCTAAAAGTTTCAAGTTTTGAATCGTTTAATTGTCATGAGTTAAAAGATCCAGGTAAACGTATATTTAACAATAATCATAACTCGAATAATGGATAGCCGATTTCAAGGGCGCCAAACCATTTTCTCATTTGCGCCAAAACCAAAAAGTTTCAATTTTCGTCTTGGCTCTATTAAAAATTGCACAATTTTAAACCACAAAAACTCAAAGAAAGAAACAAAAAATTAAAAGCAAAAGAATGAAAATATCTCACTTTTTTTACCAACCTTATCTAATATCTATTCCTTCCCTAAAAAAAAAGTAAAATAAAACTTATCCTCATCTTTAACACCTCCCCTCCTCACATTTCATTTCTCAGGAAAATTTCCTCATCAAAAATCACATCATTAATAATTTAATACTCCAGTTTCTCAATTTCTCATTCATTTTTCTCGCTCGATATCCTTCCTCCCCATTGTAAGTCTAGTCTAATTTCATCATCTTTCTTACTTTATTTTTTCAATTATTCACTTATTTTCTCCAGTCATTCGTTGTCTTAAGAGCCCTAATTTTGATTAATTGATCGTCTATAAACATTTGGGTTAATTATATGGTGAAAATCTCATGCTAAAGAATGTAATTGGTCCTAAGATAAATTAATTACATGGTGATTCTATTAGTTAGTGTGTGATTCAATTTGCTAGTAAGGGTGATTCTCTTTGTTAGTGTGTGTGATTCTATTAGTTGGGGTGTGTGATTTTATTCGTTGGGTGTTATTGTATTTTCTATTGTGTGATTTTATTGGTTATAATATGTGATTCTATTAGTTAGTAAGAGTGATTCTACTAGTTGGTGTGTGTGATTCTGTTGATTAGTCTGTGCGATTCTATAGGTTAGTGTGTAATGTTTAGTGTGTGATTGTTTAGTGTATATTTTTGATTATTTTAATATATAAATTTGGATTTGGAGATGGGATTCTCTCGAAAATGTGTCGAACTTCGTCTAACTTATGGCTTACTTCTTATGTGACATGAGATGGGATTATCTCGAAAATCCACATTTATATACTAAAATGATCCCTTTCTGTTGATGTTCTATGCACTAAACAAACTCCTTTCTTCACCTACATGCTCCAATTTTCAATCTCAACAATCTTATGTCACATAAGAAGCCATAGATTATTAGATTATTCACTATGATTTTCAATTTTGGGTTCGTTTTTTTTTTTCTTTCAAAATTAAAATTTTGGGTCCGTCTTCACTGCTTATATTTTCTAAACGTGAGTTTGTTAGGGTTCTTAGTGTACATCTTGATGGCTCAAGTGCCTCTACAAGAACATGTCGAGCCTTTTATTCATCCATCCACCGGTAAACACTTTTTTTTTCTATAAGTGAACAAGAGGCTTCTCATAATGGAAGAAAACGAAGGAGTGATATTTGGAAATACTATAAGTTCTATAAGTGCAAAATTGGAAATATTTTTGCACTTTGTGTTCATTGCAAGAAAGCTATATTTAGGGTCGATGCTCACCGTGGCACATCCGTGGTTCGCTACCATGTAGAGCATTGTGAGGATATTCCTTCTAATGAGAAGCCTGGTATGTGGTTCTGATCACGGACATGAAACAAGGGAGGGTTTCACTGGTCGTGAATGTTTCAAAAACTTTGATTATATTGTAATCATGTAAGGTTATGTTGTATTTTCAATATCGCAAATTTTTTTTTTAGGTGAAAACGTCAAAGATGTGTAATACTATTGTAATATCGTACTTTGAATTGGGGGATTGTAATGTTTGGACTTTGGAGCAAGTAATGGTGGAGTGTAAGAAATTTGTTAAGCCTTGACGAGTTCCCGATTGGATGTTGAGTTTATAATAAAAATAACATTTTTTTCTTTCTAAAACTATGAATCGGATCGGATATCGGATATCCGATGATACCCGATATCCGATGATATCCGATATCCGTATCTGATATATTTTCGGATATCGGATATCCAAAGATTTTTCAGTGGCTATCCGAATTATATCCGATATCCGAAATTTTCGGATACGGTTATCCGATTAGAACGAATTTTCGGTTCGGATATCCTGAATTTCGGATCAAATAATCGGATAATCGGATAATCGGATATTTTGCTCAGCCGTAGGAGGTGAATGAAGATCTTTGGATTTGGCACTCCTTTTTTGGGATTCCGGGTTCATGTAATGATAGAACTGTGGTACATCTCTTTCTAGTGTTCGATGAAGTTTTGGATGGTCTCGCACCATCTGTCAACTTTAAGGTCAATGGTAAACAGTATGATTTGCCATATTATTCCACTGATGACATATATCCCCAATGGGCTACATTTATTTCACCAATTAAGCTTCCTCAAACAGACGAGGATAGAGAGTTTTCTAAACAACAAGAGAAAGTTAGAAAAGATGTGGAGAGTGCATTTAGGGTCCTTCAATCTCGATTTGCAATTATACTATACGCAGGCCATCTCTTGCTTGGGATACCGAGATTTTGAATAAAATTATCACTGCATGTATAATCATGCACAATATGATAATGGAAGATGAAAGAGATACATATGCAAATTATGACGATACAACGGAGTTTAATGCCGACCTACAACAACAGCGTCGATTTAGAAGGAACGAGGAAGATGAGAGTAATTTTGAAGTTTGTCACTCCGATAATTTGCCTCAAGATATAAGGCAATATATCATCAATAGACATCGAGTTCGTGATAGGAACATGCAACAATCATTAAAATCGGATCTAGTAGATCATATATGGCAACGATTTAAACATATAGGAAATAACTAAGCTAGTGTTTGTCATTTTAACGCATTAGTAATTTTATTATTTCGATATTCTCGTGTTAACGCATTAAAATTAATGAAATTTATGTACTTTAATCAATAGTGCAATTCATAATTATCATAATTTCATTTGCTCAAATTAGATTATTTAGGATTATTAAATATTAATAATAACCGTGAATCTATTGGTTGGTTAAAATTTTGAAGCATGATTTTTAATAACAATAAGGAACAGAATATATAACTAATATTTATTATGTTACGCAAACTTAATTGATAAATGTTAGTATGCTGACAAATCATGATTAGCGTCATTAGTTGGGTAAGTAATATACTTGTAAACACAAATCAATACATCAAATTAGTGTTAATAATCAAATAATGTATAATAAAATTGAGTTTGGGTAACAGAGAGAATGAGTGGTGGGGTCTTTAATGATAAGAAAATTTATTTCTTTGTAGTAGTGTAAATATCAAAGTTGTATATAAAATAGGGAAAATTTGCCACATAGCACCTTTTATGTTTCCGAATTTAACAGTTAGCACCTTTTATGTCCAATTCGAGCACATGACACCTTTGATTTGCTTTTTTTTTTTTAATACATCACACCAATTTGCTTATTTCCGGCCAAAACTGCATTGACCCCGGCATTGACCTTGTGTGCCTGTCACGTGACCCTTCTCTCCCTCTTTTCTTTTCATTCCCTCCCAATTCAAACCCGACACCCTTCTCCTCTTCCTTTCTTCATCTTTTTTTCTTTTGTCCCTCCAAAACACTTCCCCATTAGACTCCCTTCCTCACCATTATTCTTCAACAACCATCATCATTTACTTCGTCATGCCATTGATGTGACGTGAATTGCAGGTCATAAAACCAAAGCTTGACAGGTACCCCAATTTTCTTTTTCTCTCTCCGTTTTTATTGCTTTTGGAGATGTTGAACCGTAATAAAATCAATTAAAGCTTAATAAGTTGGTTTATAGTCCTTGATTAGCTTGATTGAATCAATTAAAGTCGGGTTAAGCCCTAGCACAATGACAATTAGGCCAAGTATTTGCCATTTGGCCTGATTCAAGACAAACCCAAACCCTAAAATAAAAAACCCCAATTCAATTGAAATGATTAAAAAACCCTATTATAACCAGAAATTTCAATTACAATGAATGAATGTAAAGCCTAGTAAAGAACTTAGCAGATTGAAGACGGAAGAGAAGAAACAAGGACAATAGAACAGAAGAAACAAGGAGAAAGAGGGAGAAAGAAGGAGAAAAGAAGAAAAAAAAGATGAAGAAATGAAGTGAAATGAAGGGTGTCGGGTTAGAATTGGGGGGAAATGAAAAGAACAGAGGGAGAGAAGGGTCACGTGACCGGCACACAAGGTCAACGCCGGGGTCAATGTAGTTTTGGCCGGAAATGAGCAAATTGGTGTGATGTATTAAAAAAGAGCAAAGTAAAGGTGTCATGTGGTCGAATTGGACATAAAAGGTGCTATAGCTGTTAAATTCGAAAAGATAAAAGGTGCTATGTGGCAAATTTTCCATAAAATAGAGTGGAAGAGCGGGAAAGTTGGTATAGAGAGATTGATAAGAGGAAAAACTTTGTCATGGATAACAATGCTCTTAAAACCTCTAAACTGTTGGTTTTCTTAGAGGATCATTAATAATGAATGATTTTATATATCATCTATCTCTCTCTACTCCCTTTCTCACTCCTCCACCTTAGTTTGTACTCCCTCCATAAACTATTATATTACGTTTTACCAATATTGAGAATTGTTTTTTTATATGTCGTTTTACATACTCCAAGGCATTCTCCCTCCACTTTTGCAATTTATGCACAACTCTCATTAATGCTATACAATTCTCAATGAATTATTAAGGGTGGAATAAAAAACTATTTCCTTAATTTATGTGAAAAATGCATTTAAACTTTCATATTAGCCGAATAATGCTCACTTTTTCCTAGTCTCAATGACTGATCAATGCATTTAAATTAGGAAAAATACACAAAAATAATCCAACGTTTACTCGGTTTTCTAAAATTAATCCCACGTTACCATATATATATAAATAATCCAACGTTTGCAAACATCTTCCGATTTTAGGCCCAGTTTTCAACTCCGTTAAGTATTTAGCTTTCCGTCAAGTTTACTTGCCTTAGTCTTTTTTTCTTCTTTTATGGTACTTGCAGTCAAACATAAGGATAAAAACAAATCAAAATAAATCAATATACTTTCCTTTTCTACTTGCCTCCACGAGCTACTTTGCTCTGATCTTATCAAAATCTCCAAATTTGGGTTGTATCATCATCGTCATCAATAATCATCGTGCCCAACTCCATCATCAGCATGTCCATCATCATCATCTCCTAAATTTTTTTTTTTTATTTTGATCCCAATAATGTTCATCTTATCAGCACATGTAGCGAGCTGCTGCCACACCAACCGCCTGTCCACCCCTCTCTCCGGCTAGCCAAAGGTCACTACAACCACACCCTACGTTGCTCGGTAAGTATTTCTAGATGGTGTTATTATTTTTCTTTTTCAATTTTTTTTTTTGTTTGGGTAATTTGTCTTAGTGAATCTTATACGAGCTTATGATTTAGTGTTCTCTTAAGACGTTGATTAACGATGGTCAAGAACAATCAAATATTTTAGGTGATAAAATTACTGTCAAGAAATCTTAATTCAAAATTCACTTGTTTCTAAGTAGCAAAACAGAAAATGGAGCTCCTGGTGTACAACCAATTTGAATAAGTAACAATGGTGGGGTGGGGATGTAGTAATTCTGTCTCCTTACACAAAAGATAACCCATTAATTAGCAAATCTGGTGCTCGAGAAGTTGAATGACACTGGTTCCATAGTAATGGTAACCAATACAAGCTAGTTGTTGCCTCCATGTTGAATTGATGATGTTGTTGTAGTTGATTTCTGAGTATTGATATTGGGTAGAATCATGTCTGATATGTTCAAAGGACCATTAGATTGTCCTGGAGACTGCACTCAGAGGGGGATATCAACTGACATAAGTGTATACAATTAAAACTGGTTATCAAAATGAGAAATTTTCACAAAACGCAACTTACATTCACAAAAATACTCTCATCTGTTCCTCTGACATATGCTCCGATACCAATGGGCACCTACCAATCCAAAGACAAAAAATCAAAACTTTTGGAAGATGTACCTACAGTGAAAGACGCAAAGTAAAGATAAAGTCTTACCTTTGTTCTCCCTCTTCCCCTACTACCACCGGAATTACCTCTTCCTCTTCCCCTGCCCCTCCCTCTCCTTGTTGGCTCCGCAGACCTAGCATGATGTATATTGTGTTCACCATTGTTTGAAACTTCAATGTTCTCGGTGCTACCTGGTTTTCGTGGTCTCCCAATGGACCTTTTTGGTGCTGGTTTAGGTACTTTGTCCTTATCTGGACACTTTCTCTTTGTATGTTTGTTTAATTTACAAACACTACAATGCATCTCTTGACCATGTCTGGTCAGCTTACCAGGCCTTTTAGGATCTTCAAAGGTTCTTTTCTCCTGTTCTTTTTTGGCCTCCCTGGTCCTATCTTAATAGGAGGAGGTTGTAGAGGGTATTCGTCTATTGGCCAATGTCTCTTTCCCCCAATCGCAGCTATGGACCCCGAGTAACTCCTCAAATAAGCATCCCTTCTCAAATAATCACTAACAAATTCTTCTGCTTTGTGTCTAAGAAAGAAAGCACAAGCCACGGCATGACAACAAGGAATACCTGTTAAGTCCCACTTTCTACATTGGCAAGTCTTGGCTGATAGATCAACAACAAATTTGTCTAATTTATGTGTTACCACAAACACCATTTGACTAGAAGGAGATGGAAAACAATTGCGGCATTCATCCTTTTCCTTTTCTAGGTTCTCTTTCACCCTGGGACATATCATGTGTTTACTCTTCTCCATCTCTTCTTTTTTCTTCCATAATCTATTCATGACTTGGCATCTAATCTCTTCTAACATATATATGATATGTTTTGATCGAGCTTGAATGATCCATGCATTGAAGGTTTCTGCCATATTGTTCACGACAACATCACACTTAGTGTTTGCCCTCAAAAATGCCCTGCAAAATATTCTTGGATCTTCCTCTTTAAATGCTTCACATGCTTGAGGTGACACTTCATTCATTTGTTGCAATGCCGTTTCGTAATCTGCTAAGCAATATGCCCTCACAGCACTCCAAAAAAGGCCTTTTAATTCATCGCCTTTGTATTTCTTGTGCCAATTTGCATAAATATGTCTTGCACAATTTCTGTGCTCTGCTTGTGGAAAGACCTTAGCAACGGCATTTAGCAGACCCTGAAATGACATATATAACACATAAGTAGCTTAGCTTAGACTTTGTACCAATGAAAAAAGAAACATAAAGATTAAATTGCACCTTTTGTTGGTCTGATACAAAAGTCCAACCTTCACCATTTCGACCCTCAAAACATGTTTTCAGCTCCTCCATAAACCATTTCCAAGAAGCATTATTTTCCCCCTCAACTATTGCCCAAACTACGGGGTACATTTGATTATTTCCATCCCTTCCGATGGCAGCAAGCAACATTCCACCAAGAAATAGCCTACAACCTTGTAAAAAGCCAACTTTTAGTGCCTCAAAACACAAAAATAGCCTCTGGAAGATAGAAGGCTGTTTGGGAATAGTCAAAAGGTTAAAAACACTCCTAGAGCTTGAATCTCCAAGTGCCCTTAGATATCTCTCTAATTTTGAGTAGAGGTCAAGCATAGATCCATGAAGCATTGTGTGGGCAAAATGCTTGATTTTGTAAGCGACACCCTTTTCAATCACAAAGTTGAATTTGCTTTTCACAGCCGAAATTATATCCCTAGCTGGCCAGTGAGGCTTTTCCTTAAATATCTGCAGAAACTCCTTTGCAACCCATTTGGCCTTTAACTGCCTATTTTTCACAGTATCTCTATAGCATTCATGTTCATCATTTAGTGTCTTTATCAGAAAGCAAGCTCTTCTAGATTCCCAAGAGGCGTACATCTTAAATGGACATCCCAAATCACATGTAACACGTAATCTGCCGCCTCTATTTTGATTACTTTCTGAAAATTTGAGATTCTTACCCTGTGCAATAGCAAACCTGATTACAGCATCTTTGAAGGCTTCTCTATTTGGAAATCTCATGCCAAGACGCCATTTCAACTTGGTGAAATCAGTGAACTTATCTACATCTTGAATCACTCTTCTTTTCTTCCTATCGATATCATCTTGATCACTCTCCCCTGGGGTAAGGATCTCTCCTTCACTGTCTTCATATTCACTTCCAGGTGGCGTTGAGGCGTCCACTTCATTATTCATGCCCGGTTCATTAGATCCTTCTTGAAATACTTTGTGTAACACAATAGCTTTATTCTGGTTCAGTGGTTTAATGTTTGCCTTGCAGTTTTAAACTCATCATCACTTGTGTCACTTTCGGAGCATATTGGTATCTATATACCATCCTCATCTTCGGTGCTTGTATCTATAGGCTCAGAACATTCCGCTGCCTTATCCTTTCTCATGCCCCTCTTAAATTTTATATGCTGATTTATCTTAGGTAATTCATCATCGTCTTCAGCATTATCTTCATTTGGCTCATAATTGACATCCGAACAAGAGTCCCTACTCTAATAATCCTTAAGTAGCTCATCATATCTAATTGGACTATCAGGCCTGTTGTCGAGCCAACAATCTGAATTATCGTCGTGTCTTGGGCTTTGGGATTGGTCTTGTATTTGGCAAGTGTTGATATCTTTGATGTTGTTGTTTTGGATTTTTCGTCTCCTGGGAGTGAATTTTTTCAGAGAGACTTTTTGTGGTGGAGTTTGTTGTTGTGCTTGTAGTTGTGTGTTTCCAGGCATAGAGTTGTTGAGATTATTGCATTGGTTAATCTCATGGATAAAATAAAATAAAATAGACCCATTCCTTCTCACATGTTGTGTACAGTTACGCACATCATCATCATTATTAACCTTCCTTAAACCCTCGTCCATTGTGAGTCCAGGTATAAGGTAATAAATCTCATCAATTTTGTCATAATCTCTGCAACCTTTAGCCAAATCCATCAACCAAAATGTGCAGAGCTCATCCGGGTCTATATCATTGTATACACAACGAGCTCCACCAATATAATCCAATTTGGGATGAACCTTAAGGAAACCACCATGATAAAATTCCAGAGTCACAAAATCCATGTCCCCGGTCGCATTACGTTATTAGTATTATGTGTTAACTTTCCTATCTCATTACCTAGGCCTAGTTTAGCTAATCATTACAATAACAATAGCAAATGCATGTCTTTGTGAATGTAAAATCGTAAATGCATTGAACGTATAATTTAGAAACTATCAAACAGATCATAGCCTATAATGAGAATTTAGATTAAGAGAATAATTCAATTACCTCTAAATGATTTTGACCTTGATGGTTTTGTGATCCAGATCAGATTTCACCATGCGCACTTGGAAGGGTGTGAAACTTGTGGAAGATAAGAACAAGGAAAGATGCAAGAGACAACAATAGCAACAGAAGGCCAGAAGCAACTTGGGGATTCATTAAGGGGACTGAAAGGTTTATTGCGTGATTCGTGTCTGCATAATAAGGCTGACTAATTTCCAAGAAAAAAGATAACGTTGATTAAACGTCCGTTATACTGGGCCTAAAATCGGAAGATGTTTGCAAACGTTGGATTATTTTTATACATATGGTAACGTGGGATTAATTTTAAAAGACCAAGTAAACGTTGGATTATTTTCGTGTATTTTTCCTTTAAATTTTCATTAACTATTTACTTAATCTATGTGAAAAATGCTAAAACGTCATATAATAGTTTATGGAGGGAGTATCAAACATTGACATTTCTACAACAATGACAACAAATTTTCTATCATAAAAAACCCACATATTATTATCTCTCTTATTACACAATTTTTTTATTGGCCTAGAAGAGAGAGATGACAGGTGTCCTATACTAGTTGGATAATTAGGTTGAACTTGTTTCAAAAGCAAAAAAAATGGAGAAACAAAAGGGCGTGTGTTCTTCTTTGATAGAAGGTAAATTTTTTATCATATATTGACAGACATTTCATTCTATCACATAGTGATAGACTTCTCTCATGAGTGTGAGTTTTTTTTTTCTCTCACTTATTGATAGCATTGATGATAGAAAAAAAATTCACCATTGTGGATGCTTTTAGCGCTTTTGCTTAGTATCTACTACCAAGCTTGGGCCAAACTACTAAATTGGTAAAAAAAGTAGGGGGCAAATGAAAGATTGGTAAAAAAAAAAAAAAACTCTGACGACAAATTGGTAAAAAAAAGTGACACTAACTACCAAATAAGCCAAAAAACACCACTTTTGCCCGGATTTCTTTTTTTTTTTCCCAATATTCCCATGAATATCATGATTTAATTATATTTTCTAAATTATTAATACCATAAAAATAAATAAACAAAATGAACAAGACATTTTTTTCAAAGTAATGCACAAAAAAAGGTTTAAAGAAATTCGGTTTTAGAAAAGAAAAAAAATTGTAACAAAAAAGTACTCTGTAAATTAATCATATCGCTTAGTGCTCAATATCATATCTGAAGTGTCATCTCGCTTCTCGGTTCTATACTATGTAAATTAATCATATCGCCTTGTGTTCTAAACGTAGGTTATTTCTGGTTTCGTAAATGCGTACTAGTCATTAAACTACCACATAAAATTGTCAACCGAGATATTACTTGTTATTGTAACCTAAAAACGAGCTGACGAAAGTTTTTCTTGTTGAAACCTTTATTTCATAACCTATATATTTTGCTTTGTTTTTCTTTGTGGCATTATTAAGATAAGAAAATTGGGTCTTATGGACTATCTAGCAGGCAAGGAGTCGTCGTAAATGAAATCTTTTGTTTTATAGGAGTATTATTCGTTGTTTTCTCCGCTTCAATATATACTGTCAATTGTTTCTTCCATTTTTTTTTGCTATCGAAGTAGTTTTTCTCTTAATATTAATTTAAAAAAGGAAGCTACATAATTGTATTAAATGAAGTATTTAAAAAAGGGAAGTGAATTCCGGGCAAAAGAGGTGTTTTTTTGGTAGGTGGTGTCATTTTTTTTTACCAATCTATCGGCGGAGTTTTTTTTTTTTTACCAATCTGTCATTTGCCCCCTACTTTTTTTACCAATTTGGTAGTTTGGCCGATATACAAAATGAAACTTATGACTAATTGAGTTAATTGAATAGGTGTAATTTGACCAAATTTTAGCTTAAATAGATGTGGTTCGATCATATAAATCATTAAAACCTCAAAATGATTTAAAAAAAAAAAAAGTCATAATCCTTGAATAATTAGCTCCAAATCTGTACTCCAAAACTTGAAAATACCCAAAGGAGAAACTGAGCTAAATCGCCTAAAAGGCTGCGGTTTATTTCCAAAAAAAAAAAAAAAAAAAAAAAAAACAACCCAGGTAGAATAAGGAAAGTGGGCCGAGTTCTGTCGGTCCAAGGT
>JBBYHQ010000018.1:1153417-1166857 GCA_038382645.1 Spergularia azorica
TTGTAACAGTACTATGAGCTAAGGCAACGCTTATATGATTGAAATCCATAAGCGTTACATTAGACCCAAAATTGCGTCACCTTAGACCTAATGCGGCGCTGGTATTTGCAGCGCCTCTGCGCGTTACCTTAGGTCTATTGTAACATTTATTTGGGTCTAAGGTAACGATTTTGAGGCGTTGCAATATGTCATTAATGTAGTAGTGACAGGAGTACAGGGTGACCGTAATGGTCTGTTTGATTATTTGTGCACAACGTATATATAGATGGGGTGGATTGATCCTCCACCCTGAACCTTTATCTCCTACCCTTGGGAATAGGTTCCGAGGGGGATGCATGCATTCGGGAAAACTGGTTTGAGGAGACGGCCCTGAAGGAAAAACAATTTGAATAAGAAGTAAAGAAGTGTTAATTTTTCTAATTTGGAATGTTGGTTGGTTTTCTTTTACCTTTGGTTTATTTTGTAGGCATGTTATTTGGTTTTAAATGCTCTTATTACTTTAAGAAATTGAGAAGAATAATTGTATTCCGAGTTTTACTACCTTTATTTCGTTGAGCATTTCAAGGATTAAAAGTGTCATTGTCTTATATAATTGAATAAAACTCTTCCAACAATGCTTTCTAGATAAGAGACTTCTTACTCAACCCGTTTGGTTGACGTTTTCTACTTTTTAGTCTTGCAGGTTGGTAGTTGATTTCCTTCCGGGTTTTCCAAGGGCAAGAGAGACGATCACTATTTAATTTATAAATCCTTACTCGGCTTGCATTCTATTAAGTCTTTTGAGGAGTATTTTGGTTATACAATTATGTAATAAGATTTGAATTTGTATTCTGGATTTGTAGATCAGTAGTATGTTTCCCCTTTTGCCTTAAAGATTAATTTAGGAGTCGATCGTGGCGGTAACACTCCCAATTATCCGTGTTTTCAATTAGTAGTTATATTTTCTAAAATCCCAGGAAATTGGGGGTTCCGGTGTTACATGCTTCTATTCTTATTTTAAGCTTATTTTCTAATTCTAATGACACTAAGATGATTGTGAGTGTTAGGATTGTTATATAAGTAAACCAAATGTTATTTCTAAACACACTCATCGCGTGTTATTCATACACTAAATTAAAACTTGTGAAACAAACTTTGCATATTTCTACTCTTGTTTTAAGCTTATTTTCGAATTCTAAATACACTAAGATGATTGTGTGTGTAAGGATTGTCATATAAGCAAACCAAATGTCATTTTTAAACACGTTCATTGCGTTTTCTTTTTTTGAATTCTAATAAAACTAATGCGATTATATGTGTTAATATTGTCATATAAGTAAATCAAATGTCATTTCTAACCACACTCATTGCATAACATTCATACATTTTAATCAAATTTCTAAAACGACCTGTGCATGCTTATATTCTACTTTTAAACGTATCCTTTGATTTTAAGCTGAGTTTTAAATTCTAATAAAACTAAGACGATTTTATGTGTTACGATTGTCATATAAGCAAACCAAATGTCATTTCTAACCACACTCATTGCATAACATTCATACATTTCATTCAAACTTCTAAAACGACCTGTGCATGCTTCTATTCTACTTTTACGCTTATTCTTTCATTTCAAGCTTATTTTTAAATTCTAATGAAACGAAAACGATTATGTCGGCGGTTGAAAGCTATGTTGGTGGTGGGGAAGACCGACGGTGGTGAGCGCCGGTATGAGAGGAGGGTTAGGTAGGGAGGGGTGGGGATGTGGGGAGAAGAGAGAATTGATGATATTTCTAATCAAATTGGGGATTTTGCAAAGCTCCACGAGAAACAGAAGGAGAAACCAGAATTTGGGGCTTCTGTTTCTGGGAGGTCTAGAAGTCGTTTTGACCTTCTGAAAAGTTAGAAACTACTTCTCAATTTTTTGTGATTGGCCAAGCTTCAGCTTCTTAGGCTCTGTTTGATAGGACTGCATCTTTTTGAACTGAACTGATCTGAATTTGTTGAAAATTTGATTGAAATTCAACGAATTAGTATCAATTATGGACCAAATACATTGATAGTTATTTGAACATTTCTAAACTAATCTGATCTGATTTGAATGACTCTGATCTGATCTGAATGACTTTGAACTAATCTGAATACTATTTTTATAAAGTCATATCAACCAGGGCCTTATACCCAAAAATTGCTCTAGAAAATTGGCCAAACGGGTACTTAGTTCATTACCTCGAACCTTGTACAAACTTGTGTTCAAAGGTAACGGAGAGAGTTCCAAGCAAGTAACTGGCAGGAAAGGCGGGAAAGAGAAAAAGCAATAATCACAAAAATGGGGAAAATGCAGGGAAACGTAATCGAAATCCCAGACGATTACGAAGACATTGCCTTCCTCACCGAACTCGAGGCTGTCGAAGCTCAGGCTCTCTCTCGCTCCGCCTCCAAACGGCGTCGCGTGACCCTCAATTGTTCCCTTTCTCCGCCATCTTCAGCTGGTGTCACCGCTACAAACCCTAACACCAACTTGGAACTGCAGGAGGGCCCTTACACCGCCGCGCTCAAAGGAAGCAGAAGTCTCACATGGCATAACCAATCCAGCCGCACCACCACAACCGCCGCGCCGGAGATCTCCCCCCGCACTGTTGCCAGCGGCAGCGCGTGCTTCAAATGCGGGATGGACGGTCACTGGGCTAGGGATTGCAACGCTTCAGGTTCGGTATCGGTGCCGGGGACGTCGAATGTGGTAGCTAAGGAGTGTTCATGTGGTGTGGGGACTTGTTTGGTTCTCACTGCTAATACTGAGCGAAACCGTGGCCGCAAGTTCTTCAAGTGTCCTGTTCGTCAGGTCCGCTCTCTCTCTCTCTCTCTTAATTCCCCCTGATTTCGTTGGCAGACGATGATTTTATTGTATTGCCTAGTTATGTACTGTTTTGTGGATTCATTGAATTAACTGAAGAGTTGCAATGATTATAATGTATTACCTGGTTGTGTATTGTTTTGTGGATTGATTGATTAAATTGAACACGAACGGGTTAATAGTCGCTTTGAATCTGACTATCACAAGTTTTTTACTTTACAGTTTCAATTAAATTGAATTAGATACATGTCTATGTAGAGTGGTGAAGCTAAGGCTACGTTTAATAGTAATGTCGTCAACCTTGTTATATAATGTAATGGGGTCTTTTTAGTTCAATTTGGCTTCAAAATGAGGAGGAGAGAGGATACTTATATTAAAGAGGGTGAGTTTATTTGTCATGTCTTGACAATTACCTAGGTTTTACTTGAACAATCATTCATTGGAATGGAAGCTCTCATTTTGTAATGGTGATTACACCCTTCCCCTCTCTCCTACTTTCCCACTGTGTTTGTGCTAACCGAGGCAGCTTAGGTGATAGCCTCAATAGTGTGAAGGATGATCTTCTTGTTTGGTCAGGTTTCGGAATGAGTTTCTGTGTTTATTGTGTTGTGATTGTGAATTAGTTAGGTAATTTCTTTTAATGTGGCTAGCTGTACTTTGGGACTCAATTTTACATGAACTTTTGAATTGGTTATTAGTTTCACAATTATACATGGCCGGCCTTGGAAGGAGATACAGTGGCAAAGAGTTATGATTCTGATGTATTTGTAATCATGAAACATTTTGGGGTTCAACTGGAGTTCTTACGCATGGGTGGGGTGGGGGTAAACAGTAAGCAACCTTGATAATTGGCTTCAATCAATACCTTGTTAGAGTGCATTATAGTAGATAAGTTTTTCTCCACTCCATTTGGGTGTAGCCTCTTTCACTCGTATGAAGGTGTCATGCAGCCTACAAATTGGATTTCGTCGAGTGTGATGTTAAACTCTTAAAAGTGTAATGGTAAATTAGAGCCAAATGTTTTTGGTTGAATGGCTTTGTGGTGTAGAGAGAATTTTCTGTCGTTTTAACTTCGATGAAGAGGAGAAAAGGAGGTATGTTGTTTCTTTGTTTAGAAAACATGCTTAAACATGGTGGAATGGATTAGATCTTATTGAGGGAATCAAACGGGAGAAAGAAAATCAGAATTTGGAACAAAATGAATCAAGTTTTGAAATGAAATTTTCTGTCATTACCTGTATGCGGCTTATGAGAATTGGTGGAGCTGAAGCAGAGCAACAAGGATGTTTCTCAATATGTAAGGATTTTGAGTTGCTATTGTCTAGATGTGATGAAGGAATATCAATGGGTGAAATTTTATTACACTTGTACTTGGGGTTAAATGACCAAATTTCACTTGAGATCTGCACTCTTCCAGGAAGTGTGTCAAATATCCCCTGACCTTGAAACTGATTTCCCAGAAGAGACCGAAGTTTTAAGTTTGTTTCTTACTGATCTCACGGACAAAAGTGATAACGAAGCTACTTTATATGAGGATAATTTGCGTTTACATTTTGGAATGGTAAAGATATCTTTGATAAAGACTTCTGAACTTTCTGGTGAACCAAGTCTAGTGGTTCCAATGAGTAGAAGATTGAGCAACATATGAGAATTGTAGCTTGTGTTCGTCCACCTCTTTAGCATAGAAATTGTGAACGAAAATTCCGGTAGAAGAAGGATTAGTTTCCATTGGAATTTGGAAGAGATGAATTGTGATTCATTTATTACTTAGGTTTTCTGTTTTCACTTTTTGCATAAAGTCGAATTGTTCTGTTGAAGGTGATAACACTAGAATCCAATTGAAGAGAATGATATACTTCTGGAATCTTTAGGTTGCCATCTAAGTTTTGGCTTTGGTTTCATGGTGAAATGAGTTCTAGATCATAAGTTATACGCCTTTCAAATCAGTTTCGGGGTCTGAAGCTTGTAGAGGTTAGACCTGACCTGTCAACTCTCAAACTTAAATATCTCTTGATCCAGAAAGAATTATTGGGTGATACTTGTATAGGGAGAAAGCTTTACTTCTATAGCTACGCCGTGATGTGTTGATGCGGATTCGCACACCATAAGTAATAAACGAATCCCAAATTGAACCATGGCAGAATTTCTGAGCAAATGACAGTTTTTGTTTTTGTGTTTTTCTGTGTTTTATGAACTGAAAGTAAAAGGATAGATAGAGAGAGGTTATGAGATACAGAAACACCACTCTTAAACTCTAAGTGGGAAGAGAGTTCTTAGTCTAAATGTATGATACAGAGATAACACATACAAATAAGCTAAGCTAGCACACCTTTCATGCCTTCCCCTAAGCAAGAACTACTGAAACTAAAAGGTTTTTCGAATCCACTTAAATGGGGTTTTTTTTTTCATTTCTCACAATCTCATTTTTACAATGGTAAATGGTTATTAGCCTCATTTTATGCAGGAGACCTAAGCTACATTTGGTCGTAAAATAATCTAACAGCTAATACATTTTCTAAGGTAATACAAAGGAAAGTACAAGCTAAATTATACTTAATCTATATGCTTCAGAGTGTTGCTTTTCACACCTGATTAGGAGCTGCGGTTGCTGCTTTTAGGCTGCAACTTTCCTTCCCTTAAATCATCAAGTTGCAGCTGCTAACATGATTATTTTGGCTGAGATGTGGCATGAGATTTTTAATCTCAAATAGCAGGTGCAAATTGGCTTGAAGCTCACTGATGTTGACAGCAACTTGAGCTCTCTCTTCATTTCTTTAATCTTCTACTTCGAGCTGCATTCAGTAATTTGCTGAGAATGACCTTGCCTTTGAAGTCAAATAAAGCTGCTTCATATGGGTAAAATAATACTATAAGTTGATAATCAAATGTACTTAAGGGCTTCCACGGACCTCAATGATTTGTTTAACACCATTTTTGGTACTTGGTTACTTTGTAGAAACTGATTCTTTGAACCTTTGAATGAATTGATCCCTGCATTATGCTTTCTTTCTTCAAGGAAGATTTGACCTTAAATCTTAGCATTTGATGATCATAATAAGATACATCCTAAAATCACAGCAATGACCAAAATATCAAACACAGAATATTTTTTCTTGCAGCAGTTCCAACGTTGAGGAGCTATAACTTTCAGCTCCCAGAACTTTTTCCTTGCCCAAGACATACCAAGACGTAGCCACAGAAGTTAGCAACCACCCAGAACAAACTTCACCCAAAAATTCCAACGGAGTAAAAACATATCCACATTTTGGTGTTGACAGGTATGAAACTGAACGATTTTTCAAAATAATGCTCTAAAATAAAATAATTCAAGATTTGGGTGCGGAATCAAACTATTTACACACAATGGGTCCACGTAGGATCGGCATTCTCTAAGCTAGCTTCAGAGTTTTTTTTTTTTTTTTTTTTTTGAAACAAACCAAAATCGTCACGGCGCGTGACGGTTTTACCCATAACCGCTGAGAATTGGGGCGGTTATGAACCAAAACCGCTGCGAATTGGGGCGATTATGGACCAACACCGCTGAGGATTGGGGCGGTTTTGGTCAATCTTACAATTTTGACGCAAAAAGAACCCATCAAAACCTTCTGAAAACTGAGCGGTTATGGCCATAACCGTCACGCGCCATAGCGGTTTTGGTACAAATTTCGTTTGGGGTTATCCGATCCTACGTGGACCAATTCTACGTAAATATTTTCGTTTCACACCCAAAACTTGAATTATTTTAATTTAGAGCATTATTTAAGAAAAATGTTCTATGAAACTGACGTGCAGGACATTCAGATTGCATTACCTTATGGAAATGCTAATAACTTGAATTATTGATCTAATTTTTTCATGAAACGAAATCTAGAACTTTGTTAACATTCCAAATTTTCTAGAATAGTATCATGCCAAACCAGTAGACACCTGAGCTACTTTCAGTACACAAAATACCCAGACCCATCTGCACACTTCCCAATTACAGAACATTGTTCTGCAAAAAGTAATGCTACACTGATGACGCACCCCTATCGATACTAATTCATGAAACCAAGGTATCAATCCCTCCTGGATCGAGCACAAACCAAGACTCACTTTGGTTGCAAAATGAATCATAACACAAGCAACTACCTTACTCATTCAGAAGATTCACCAATATTCATTGCTTGATAAAAACAATATTTGAGCTTGGCAAACTTGTTGCAAAATGACAGAGTAGGCTCCTTCTTGTTAATGTAAAAGATTAAAGCCAGAGTTGTTACCTCCACATAGGTTTCAGAAATTACTCGTGGATTTCCGAATTTGTGGGCTGCTAAACACCAGCTCCGACTTTCTTCTCTATCTCTTCTTTCTTCTTCCACTGTTTCTGCTGCTTCTTCTAATTCTTTCCTACTGTTTTTAGCCATCAGTTCTTAATTTGCAGCATCCTTTCCTCTTTTTTTCTTAATACTCTTTTCAACTCTATCTATCTTAACTCCAGGAGCAATCTCCCTTAACTTTCTGTCAAATTTATCAAACGCCCTCTTTTTTTGTTTTCTTCTTTTTCGTTCATTTTCAAAATAGTCCCACATCCTCACAGGTTATGTTTGGTGTATAGGTGTTTAAGGCTGTTTATGGAATGCGTTTTTTTAATAGGACACCCGAGCCGAACCTCTGATACCACTTGATGCGGATCCGCACACCATAAGTGATAGTCTGATAGATGAATTCTAAATTGAACCATGATAAAATTCCTGAACCAATGACATTTTTTTTTTTTCCGTGTGTGTGTTCTTCTGTGTTTTATGCACTGAAAGTAAAAGGATAGACCGATAGAGGTTATGATATACAGAAACACAACTCTTAAAACTCTAATTGGGGATGGGAGTTCTTAGTGTAAATGTTTGAGAACTAAGCTAGCACACCATTCAAGCCTTTCCCTAAGCAAGAACTACTAAAACTAGTAGGTGTTTGAGAATCCACTCAAATCGTTTTTTTTTTTTTCCATTTCTCACAATCTGATTCTTGCAATGGTGATTAGCCTCAATTTATTCTGGAGAACTAAGCTACAATTGGTCTTTAAATAATGCAATAGCTAATATATTGTCTAGGAAAATACAAGCTAAATTATACTTAATCTATATGCTTCAGAGTGCTGCTTTTTACTCCTGATTAGGGGCTGAAATTGCTGCTTTTAGGCTGCAACTTTCCTTCCCTTAAATCATCAACTTGCAGCTGCTAACATGATCATTTTGGCTGAGATGTGGCGTGAGAATTTAGTCTCAAATAGCGGGTGCAAATTGCATGAACCTAACTGATGTGGACAGCAACTTGAGCTCGTTTTCATTTCTTTAATCTTCTACTTGGAGCTGCTTTCTTTGTGTGTTTTGCTGAGACTGACCTGCCTTAGAATTCCAGAAAAGCTCCTTCATATGGGTAAAATAATACTCCAAGTTGATAATGAAATGTAAACCCTTGCTTAAGGGTTTCCTCATTGATTTGTTTAACAGCAATTCTGCTACTTGATTACTTTGTAGAAACCGATTCTTTGCACCTTTGATGGATTGATCCGTGCATCATGTATCATGGTCATGATAAACAGTTAGTGAGCTGGAAGTTATGGTCTCTGAAAGAAGAGATTTGTGCATGAAGATGATGCAGTTTTGTAGTTTTGATAATTGTTGCAAAATTTGTGAGCATAAAAGCCTTTCAGAGTTCACAAAACTCTTAGTTTCTATGAATTGAGATCAAGTCTTTTCGTCGAAGAGGAGATTGATGCAGATTCAAGGCACAAAGTTCATGACAAAACCATGTTTAATACCAAAACAATGAAGGAGGGTTGCCATTTGCTTCCTGCTTGAACCGTTTTATAACCAGTAATGATTTATTCCACCAAAGAGGAAGGTTAAACATCAAACTATTGGATGGTTTTAATGAGCATGTCAGAAACAGCCTTTCAAGTCCTATTTTGTGTAGTCAGTTTGAAAAGGTCCTTAGAGGCATCATATGGAATTGGAGTCCAATATCTACTCACCATACCATTTGGAAATCTAAGAGATTAAACTAAGTCATGGTTTTTGAATCAAGAGAAAAACATTTGTAGATTGCATGCAGTTTAATTTTGAAACCAGACTAAACAGCAAGAGTCGATTAGAAGCTGAAAACTTCAGGTCTGAACTTTGAGGACTTGTGTTTCCTTGTGCAGATAAAGAAATTGGGTGAAACCTGTGTTCCAAGTGAGGTTCACGAAGATAGTTTTCCTGTGGTACCAAGTAGGACATCATCAGATGACATTAGCTACGTTCTGAAAGCCGTTTTCGCACTCTAGGAAAGCCTTTCATTGGTTGTAGCTTTGAGCTTCTTGATGTGTTGTTCCGGCTTTCCGTTTCTTTTCTGTATAGTATAACTTTTTGTTGCTTTCTTTTAGCATTTTAATAA
The DNA here is from genome assembly GCA_038382645.1 of Spergularia azorica. Lineage (NCBI taxonomy): Eukaryota > Viridiplantae > Streptophyta > Magnoliopsida > Caryophyllales > Caryophyllaceae > Spergularia > Spergularia azorica. The sequence goes on from JBBYHQ010000018.1 coordinate 1,162,665, forward strand.
GTTAACTGTCTGCAAGTAGGGGCTTATGACTATCATATATACCTGAGAAAGCTTGGATTTTGATACTGGAAAAACAACCTTTTAAAAGTTAGCTCACTTCTCTGGCATTCGATAACTTTAGCTCCTGGAATAACCGATGTGGTGAACCAGCTTACCTTTGAGAGTATGTGGTGGTTTTGCATCATATAATCAAGCTAAGAATTCTTCCTCAGTTAGGAAACAGAGTGGTGATAACTATAACTCTGGCTTTCTCTCTGCCTATCTTTTCTTTTAGTTCTTTAAGCACAAAAATACAAAAAATAATACCTGAACTTCACTGACGAAATCTGTCATGGTTCAATTTCGAGTTGGTTTAATGTTATGGTGATCAGATGTCCAATAGTTCGTGGTGTGTTTTAATATTGTGGCCTTGGAAGGAGTCTCTCTGGCAAAGAGTCACAAATTCTTAATCTCATTGAAGTTTTTGCAACCTTGATAAATGGCCCCTTCTTCTCCATCTGTGGTTGAGCTTAGTGTAGCTTCTTTCACTCGTGATATTCTGTGCTCCTGCAGGAAAATGGTGGTTGTGGATTTTTTGAATGGTGTGATGAATCTTCTGGAGGTCATGCTTCTGTTCAAGGTAGGAATAATTCTGGAGGTCATGCTTCTGTTCAAGGTAGGAATAATTTTTTATAGAGCTTTTTGACGTGCTTCACTTAAGCTGAACCTCACATTTCGTTGGTATGTTGCTTTTCTCTATCATTGGCAGAGAAGGCTTGGAATGATCGCCAACAGGACAGTTACCAGCGTTCTGCAAACAAGGTAGTTTCATCTGCTGATGTCCTGTTTTCTTCTGTATTGTTTTAAGAATTTTCCTTGTCAGTTAAATTTTATTCTCTCACTGCAAGTTACTTTGCGTGATAAACCTCAGCCAAGGAAAGGCGGCCATCATACTTTTTTCTGCCTAATTCGGGTCTAGCACAGTTTCATCCTATTTTATGCTACTCTTTCACGATCTGTTATGTAGCTTGTATGTACTTCTGCTCGGCACCTTAAGGCTGTTGCTTGTACAGAACCAATATGTTTGTTGATCGGTTGTGATGTTTTAATTTTAATTTCAAACCTGTGATTGTCAACCAACTTAAGACAGATTGTGATACACTGATGCTTTCTTAAACTTTCTCTCTGACCACTAGATCTAACGGCTTTTGATTTCTGTAAGGACCACAGCTACTAGCCTACTACATGTTTCGTAAGTGATCTTGATATATAATCTATCGCATGATATGAGGATTTTCAATTTCAATTTTTGAATGCGTTTTGTTTTGTAAGCATGAAGTTTATATAATCAGGGGGTAATCGTACATAGATCGTTTATAACGCATTTGATGGCCCCCGTTCTACACTAAATGTAGATAGAGTGCATCTTTTTAATGTCGTTTTGAACTTCGTAAGAACTGCATGTTTTACTTTTTACCCTCCATTGCTTTTGATGATGGTTTAGAACAATTCGTGTTAGCTGACCCCAAATCATTTTGGGACTAAGGCTTGATTGTTATTGTTGTTGTTGTGGTATGAGCTTTGTGACATTGCATTCCCACTTTTAGTTGAAGCAGGCGAAAGTGGTTTATGACCCCCATACGTTTGCCTCTACGTGAAATGTAGCCCCACAAGTATTGAAAGGAGCAATTGACCCCCACAAGTTTCACAATTGGTGAAATTCAACCCCTTCCCAATTTATCCCGAGATATTCAATATCTCTCTAATATCTCACCTACAAAATTAATATTATAAAAAAATATTATCTAAGTTAAAATAAAAACTAAAAAAATTACATTTTTACGGCTCAATCTCACTGCTCTTATTACTACGCGAAAAAAACAAAACTTCGAGAAAAAAAATTTGTGTTCACATTAATGGCGATGAACGCATCACTGGTCCCTAGACTAATTTCTTTTTCTTGGAGTGTTTTTTTTTTTCCTTCAGATTGGTTTTTATTTTTAAAAATCCATGTGATAAGGTTTTATTTTGATAATATTAGTTTTTTTATATAATATTATATTTGAATGAGGTATTTTGGGGAGATATTGATTATCTCATGATAAATTAAGATGTTTAGATTTCACCAATTGTGAAACTTGTGGGGGTTAATTGCCCTTTTCAATACTTGTGGGGCTACATTTCACGTAGAGGCAAACGTATGGGGGTTATAAACCACTTTCGCCGTTTCAAGCATGTTTCCTTTGTTCATCCTTGCATTCCTTCTCCTGGTTTAGCGAGTTTGACCACCTTCCATGAATCGAAAATTATATGATATCCCCAATGGGGCTTCAACCTCTCTCTCATATTACAATTGAAAGATGCAGTTTAAATTTTCTTGTGCACTGAATAATAGTTGTACTGCTAGGAGACCAGTAATCGAAAATCTTTCTATGGAAATTTTGTTGTAGCCTTGTGGTCTTCAAAAAATATAGTATATCTTCCATGATATTCCCTTGCGAGTCTCAGATGTATGTATGCGATCCCAAATTCCACATCTTGCTGCTGATACGTTATTCAGCTTTGGTATATTTCACAAATTTTAAATGTGGTTGGCTACGAATATCTTCACAGGGAATTACAGGCTATGCGAGATCATGGGATGAGTATGATAAAGGAACCACTACTCCGAAGTCTGCCTATGGAGCAGCTCCCAAATTTGAAACCCGTGAGAACAAAGGCTATGGTGTTAGAACTAGTTCCTCATGCTTCAAATGTGGCGAGGAAGAACATTGGGCTCGAGACTGCCTCACAACAACTTCATCCAATATGACTACTGGTGTTAGAGGGAAGTCATCTTCATCTGATGAGTGTTACAAGTGTGGTCAATCTGGACATTGGGCGAAAGATTGCTCCCAGGGCCAGACTACGAAGTTCCACTATCAATGAACTCTATTGGTTTTTTTTCAACCGTATGACTGGCAGACTTTACTATCACTAATAGTAGTTGTGCGTTTGTGTCCTGGTGTTCGTCCCCCCTGACTGTTTGTAGCAACAAGGTAGTGTTGCTGCTTTGTGGTGTACATAGGGGCCAACTATTGTAGTGTTATTGTGTTAATTGTATAGATATGGATTCCGAGGCCTGTTTTGTCACTTTGGCGTCCGGAGCCAGGATCATGCGCAGCCTGACTCTTCCAGCATGCATATGAACTATCTTTTTAATATTGTACCGACGTTTTGGTGCTTTGCGTAATTTGATCAAGTGCACATTGTAACTTGTTGCTGCTTGTCTTTGAAGCATTATCTTTTCCTCTTATCTAATCCAGTATGCTCTAGATGCATGCACGATGAGCTCGTTGACCCAACTGTTTTTAAATCCATCTTCGACGAGATCCTTTTTGGGGGTAGGTTTTATCTACAGCAGCCAATGTATATATGTTATATGTTATTAATATAAGTGTTTCCAAAAGTTCATTCAATCAAATGATAAAGCAAGGGAATGAGAAAACCCTTAGGTAAGGGTTCGCTTTTAAATAAGCATTTCTGCAATAGATATTTTGACTAAAATAACATATCTATGTTTAGCATCAAAGCAATCTGCTCTATTATTTGCCAGAAAAGGAGCTGAAAAGATGAATCAAGGAGCTACTACTTGTCTTATGTGTTTAGTAGTATTGTTATGTTGTCTAGATTAGTTTTTCATGGTTATTTTTATTGTGTAACTTATATTGTCTCTTATTCACATTATGTGTCTTCCTAGTATAATTCTAATGTCTGAATTTAATAAAACATACATATCTATTTTGTAAAATAATATTTTAGATAACATAATAATACAATTCAGACACATAAAGCTAGTTTAAGATAACATAGGTTGAAAAATTTCATGACGTTGTCGGAATTCACTCTTAAACTTTGGTATAGATACAAAATTTCAACCTTCCATAGCATCTTTATTTAGAGATGATTATTGTATAATTTTATTTATCACATCATTTTCAAACTAAATTTAGAATAGGGCTTATCAATCATTATATTAAATTGGATAATTGTTTTATTATTTATCATTTTTAAACTAAGTTTGGTTAATTGTTCTAGTTGAAATTATCATTTATGGGTTCATCAATGTTTTTTTTTTTTTTTTTTTTTTTTTTTTTAATTTTACGAGCTCTATGAGACTCCTTCGCTTCTTTTGGATTGTTCAAAAATGAGTTTCATAATACACCCAAATATGC
>JBBYHQ010000018.1:1192465-1208933 GCA_038382645.1 Spergularia azorica
CCTGGCAAAACAAGCCCGAAATGGCTTAACCCGGCTTCTCTGCCTATGCTAAGGTATCTTTCCATAACTGGCGGGAATCTGGCAAGTTTTGATGAGACATTCTGGGGTTGTGGTAACTCCTCTTGGAAAATTGAGGGTCTGAAGTTGGATTCATTGTCGCATTTAAGTTTGGATTGGGAGATGATAAAGGAAGTGATGCCGTCCTTGAGAACTGTCCATGCCCATTGGTGTCCTGAACTTAGATTCTTCCCAATCGATGGAGTCGGCTTTAGAGGGGGAGTGTGGAAGGAAGAGCACAAATAGCTAAGATCATAAATAGACCAATTGAACCCAAGAAACTGTGCAATCTTGAATGCACATACAGAATGAAATACAGCATATGCGATTTAAAGACATCTCATATTTCTTTGGACGGGAGGAATGAGATGGGAACGAACTGCGCTACCTTGTCGATTGCAGCCCCATCCTCTCCTGTAGGTAATAAGATTGATTATGTTTCTTTATTGTATTCCATTCATATTGTATTTTTTACATTCCTGATTGTTGGTGCTGTTGAGTGTGTATTATTATTCTTGTGGATGTACCGCATTGGCTTTTCAGTTTATATGTAAACTGGTATGTTCATATTGAATGTCTGTCTAGTTTATGAAGTTGATCGGAAGCGTGAACTTATTGTGTATGTACACTGGTCACTGTATGGTTTTTGCAAATCCATTTCTTACAAAATTTACCACAGAATGAAGTCATTGAAGAGGATTGCGCCGAAAAATTCACTCCGGTGACTGCTCGATCACTGCAGTACTACTCCTCGGAAGTTTAATCCACACTACCCTCACAAGTTAAATAGGAGCAGGCAAAGAGATTACTGCTGCATAACTGTTGTGGATGATGCCAACGGTTACAAAAATAGACTAGTGCTGACACAGAATATGACATCCATCGTAAAATTAAGTAGCAACACTTATTGCATTCATGTGATAGTAAAATTCATTTTAGTTCAAGACGATTTTTATGTGTCTATATCTCTGGTGTCTATCAAAAATGACATGCGGGAAACCTAAAGAAATTCGATTGGCGTCTTAAGCCTGATTAGCCTCTTAACTCTGTCTCTGTCATTAGTCTCCATTAAGCCCTACAAAGCAAAATAAAGGCAATAACATAATGACAACATCAAAACTAGAATCAGATTGCACTCCGGTTTCTTTGTCCTGCTTTATCTTTCGATTTCTCCTTGTCGAAAAAAGAAGTAAAATGTACTTAATATATACTCGTATAATTAATTTCGAGACCACCCCATATTTTGATTATCGATCTATGTTGTATAATACTAAAATAAAAGTATACAAGAAAATGTTATTACCTTCCAAAAGATTTCGTCAAGGGACAGACATACTCTTCCATACTTGTCTAGAAAGCGTCGCTCCGATGGAGGTTTACCACATATGTCCTTGATAGATGCTGTGATCGCACGCACTACTTCTGACACTTCAAATGTGATACAGAAAACAAAAGGAGGGAAAAGATCATTATTCATTCAATAAGACTTATGAATATAACAACAAAGGTGCATGAACGATTTAGTAGCAAATTAAATAAAACTTGTTGATGAAGATTAAATATATTACATCCAAGCTCATCATACTCCTCCTTGCCTACGGCGAAGATACTCACATCTCCAAACATTGTGTAAACAATAAAAACTGACCTGAAAACCCCAAATGAAAAAAAAAAAATTAAAAAATTTCACAAATATGATTAGTAATTCTTAACACATCTCCTTGGACTAATTATATTTCCGAAATGTGATTAGTTATTTGAGATATAGATATGAACTAGTGACTATTTCGTGTCCGAGAATGGTATTCAAACAATTGAATTGACGACTGCTGAAGACATTGGTGCATATATACGTAGAAAAGTGAAATAGAGAAAGGACAAACTTGTGATGTGCAACAAAAAGCTCATCATTTCTAGCGCCCGTCAAATTGTCTGCCCCAAGCTTGAGCAAGAAAGACCGCCAATGTGGTCGCTCTTCTGTTGTAACCCCATTAAATCTAACAAAACGAAAGAAAAACGTTAGTATCAAAACTATGAACTTCTAATTGGTTTTGCATAGGCCATCTATTATACCTCTCAATTAAAATGTTATCCTCAAGGTTAGTGATGAGGACTGCAAGTAGCATTTTTTATTTTTACTTTGTTTGCTGTGAATGAATTTGAGCATATGTTAGGCTTAGCAGTTTGTTAGGCTCAATTCATTGATTAACGTATTCCATTGCTTAAGATGCGGCTACATTTTCTACAGAATTAGCTCCCCAAATTAAAGCTGACTTCTTCTAACTTTCCCACATTTTGAGGTTGTGGAGCTCAATGTTCAACTCCCCCCCCCCCCCCCCCCTCCTCTAAGTTTATGCCCTATTCCGAGCTTCCAAGTGCAGTTTCTCTATAGTTTGAGCTCGGCCAAGTAAACTCCCAAATTCCGAGAGAAAATTCAAACACAAAATCGACGTCAGACACCTACTACATGTGTAGATTGGTAGTTTGGTTGATTTTTTTTTTTTTTTTTTTTTTTTTTTTTTTTTGAAAGGATCTAGTTTATTTGAGTTAATCAGTAATTTAGTAGTAACAGATAATGGTCCTGCAGTTAAAATAGTTTTTTCCTTTTCGGGTACAATGTGGCATGAAGATTACAGCCAAACAGCTCAAGATTTCCATCCTTCTTAAATTCTAAAACATACTGCTAATTTTTAATAAGATTAAAAAAAATGGACAAGAATATTGTCTGAGATTTTGAAAGAACAGGCGATTAGAAATAAATGAATCAGCGCTCTTTTGCAATTTACACAAGCCAGCTGCAGGATTTTCTAAAGGCCACGTCAAAAAAAAAAAAAAAACGGATTTTCCAATGTCTTATGATGATGACCTTGTGCCTTGATGATCAGAGAAACGCAGAGTGTGGCTCAGCTCAAAGACTACCTCAAAACAATCAAGCAACTATTTTTCAATCACATCCATGAATAAGCTTTAAAAATGATTTTCTGCACCACAGAAATCATCCACCAGACCACTGGACACAACAGCTCGTCATGGTCAACTCGAGCAGAACACCCTCAGCTGTCATTGACTCTTCAGTTTTATCCTGATCCATGTTCTTACCAATATGTAGTACGGCATTTGCCCCTTCCCAAATAGTCTGAAGATATATGGGGATTCGACATGTGTGAAAGCTCAAATATGAATACAACTATTGAATTGCAGACTTTTTTCCGCAGAACTCAAAGTCTTAATCATAAGCTGAAACGCTGCAGGAAAGTCAGATATTGCGTAACAAAGAGAAATTTAACAAAGAATAGGTCCAATGTGCTTTCATGACCACACATAGCAGGATTAAAGAACTGCAAATCAGTTCCAAATACACAGTTGGTGTAATGATAAAAGTTTGTAATAGTGAAATCCACAAAGAATTGCGACTCATAGCCTCGGTAAGACGAAAAGTGTAATTTCTATTTTCTTTGGCATGAAGAACCAATTTATTTGTTTGAAATAATAGTTCACAAACTACAGAAGTTGTACAAATCTATGTACCATAGAAAAAAATCGTGTAACTATTGTTTACCTTGATGAAAACCCAGATTCCAGAACAGATGGCAACATTGGCTAAACTCAAATTGGCTCTGGCGTATGGAGTGCCTTAAGAAAAAGAGCTGAAATCTTTTGTCAGACACAGCAAACCAATCTTTTCGTCTTGAGATAAACACGTGTCTGTTGTAGCTTGTAACCAGGTAGCCAGGGAAACCTGCAGCATTAAAGTTAGGCGATTAGCACCACAAATACAGTCAGACAAACACAGATATGTTCTACAAAGAGAAATTTGCAGGCAGGATACAATAATGTGCAATGGATTGACACTGCAAAAGAATATAGTGTGTCTGAAGGATACAATGGCTTGAGGGTAACTATCCCAAAGTAGCATGGGGGTAGTTTATCTGGTTAAGACACATTGTACCTAGGGCTGCCTTTATCAGCTCGTTGGCTGTACAGGGGAGGCAGCAGCTCAGAGACAAGCTGAGAAGGCTTGGGATATGCACAAATGACAGCTTCCTTCTCTGTCGGCAATGCCCTAAAACTCATGAGCATCTGCTGTTGTACAGTGTACAGCAAAAAATGCTTAGAGCAGATCAAGGACTGGAGTCACCTAAATTTTCCCACCATTATCAGGTGCTCTAAAAAAGAGAATGGGTTCAAAGCTACGGAATCACATGGCAGGGGCAATCTTTTGTAGCCTGATTTACCACATCTGGTTAATTAGAACTAAATGTAGGATTGAATGTTCTATGAATAATCCTGAGAGTTGAAGAATTGGTAAAGAATAAGGTTAGGAGCAGAATCAAGAGCAAAATTCACAATATCAGCTCAAAGGATAGGATTTGGTTGCAAAATAGGATGTTGTAAAAAGAGTTATGCTGTTATTTGGGCCTTAGCTAAGCATGAGGTTTGTGAATTCATTCTTACAATTTCCCAAACAAAAAAAGAGCACAGAAATAGATTCGTGATAGGATTAGTTTGGGGTATCGTGATCATCTGAAAACATGTCTATGAAACTTGTAAGCAAGAACCACACATCAATGAAGATATTCTCTCATTGGCCTTCTTTAGTTATATCAAACATATTCCAGCGGTAAGTACAATGTCCTCGGACGGGACAATCACCAGTAACCTCTAGTACTGTAGTAGAGTCTTGGGATGATTAATTTGGGGCTAGATTGCTTTATAAAAGTTGGAAACGAACTGGGATGGAAAAAACAATAAAGGTGTATCTAGGCAAGACAAACAAAAACACAAACAGGTACGGTCTCGGTTACTACCATTACTACATCACTTTAAGACTAAAAAAGATAGCATGCACAAAGGCATGAATGATAGCATGCACAAAGGCATGAGATTAATCATCACTTTGCTTGAGAGTTCAAACTTAAATGAAACTTTTTAGATTGAACTGCTCATTGTGAATTCAAAATTAGATCGATTTGTGTAATCATCAGTTATTGCTGTTGGTAAACGACCCAGATCAATTTGATTATAGTTTAGTCATGATGTTCATAAGTAGAAGATCATATTCTTCAGTCATTTATAAACAATTTGTTGGGCAATAATACTCAACGTAATTACCACAAAATATATGGTTTTCGAAATCAATGCTGTAATTAAGTGATTGTTTTCTTCGAACATCCATTTCCAAATCCAATTTCTAGTCAACAACAAGTACAAATCTATAGGACGTACACGAACACATACTTCCCAAGCAGCAACCACCTATAAGCCAGAACTAGTGAGAACAGTCCTATTACAATGGTATGCCTTAGCTTAAAAAAAAAAAAACAATGGTAAGCATTAGCAACAGAAGGCAAGTGTCAGTTGTAAAACACAGAAGACAGTTATTTGACTATACCACAACACAGAAGCAGCAGACTATACCAGGCACAAAACGCTAAGGATGTTCCAATAGAGTAATGGGAGAGTGGATCTGAGTACCTGACATCATTACCATTTTATCTTACACAAAACCACGTCTAAGATGAACTCAACTTACAACTGGTATAGAGGGAAGAAGAGCTATGCTTTAGAATCTAGATAAAATCCGAAAGTATGGTTGCAGAAAAATAAGGTTACTACTGCCAGCTGGTTCATAGTATTCAGCATTTGATGATACCTTATGAACCAAGAGAGCTGTTCTAAAATACAGCAATAACATTACAGGATAGGCTCCCTTTTCTTACTATTCAACAACACTACAACACCTGTGTTCTTTTCTTACTCAGCAATACTTCTTATCTAAATCATAATTGTGCGGAAAGAAGCAAAAGCATCAATTCCAACATTAAACGAGATTTTACAACTAAAGTGCGGAACATGGCGAATTTCCCAAAGAAATTTACATTGAACACATCACTCTCAAAAGAAGCAAATTAGCTTGAACTTAAATCCAAGAGGGTTACAGCACAGAAAATTAACTGCTCAAGCACCACTGAAATATACAATGATGCAAGCCAAGTCCCTTAATAAGCTTAGAACGACGGTGAAGCAGCAAATGAGGAGCACAAAAATTCAAACACTTGCGCAGAGCTCAAAAGAAACTGATCTAATTTAATTTTCTGTAACTATTTTACCTCCTTGTCTATCTTCCGATTCAAGAAAATAAAATCTTGCAGTTATTTATTTGGTTGTTCAACTTGCTGGTACTACACGAGTCAGCCATTTTTTTTTATTATTAGAATCCACATAGAACAGGAACATATGGCATTACTGTTGACAGTAAGACCCCAGTTTGCAAGATCACAGAAATTGACAAGCCAAGTTAAGATAGAAGCCTATACACTATGGACATAACTGTTTGGCCGACCCTATACTGTGTTAGTGCTTTTAACTTTCATACAACATGAGATACACCTAAAGATCGAGAGGGAAACAAGAGAAAAAAGCAGAGAGAATAAAAAAATGTAAAGTGAGAAGCAGACCTCATTGGCTACAGTCTGTGGAGTTCCTTTGACAGATGAATTTTTTGTTCAGAATACGCAACAACACAACTCAATGTAGAAGCATTGCCACTTTGTCTTTGAGACTAGCTTTCTTCTTCATTGCTGGGACCACTTCGGCTAAAATATCATTTTTACTTCTTTTGTCGAGCTCATGATCACGCATTATACTCTTAGTTATTGCATCGTTTTTCCATTCCACTTCTTTGGACTTTTTGAGCGTCGGACCAAGTAAAAGATGAAGCATATCTTGAACAGGATCGCCAGTGCTAATTGGACAAGTGATGCTTTTTTCACCAGATACAGGATTACTCAAAGTAGATTCAGAAGGGAGTAGCTTATAAGTGAGTGACTGCCTATCTTCCTTACGCGCAGAAGAATCCTTCTGTGATCCAGTCTGAAGAATGGATGAAGATGCAAATTTAATCCTTGAATTGAATGGCAAGTTTTCTGAGTTTTGAAGCTCTTTCTTCATATCAGCATTCACATACTGCAACCCACAGAAGACATGATAATTAAGACCGATACTCAATGTAAGACCATGATTTATGAAATAGAACTACATGTAGCATAACAACCAGCCCAATGCCTAAATCTCTTGCCACCAAAAACTAGTGTGATAGCAGGGGAAGCACCATTACCCACTTGGTTTGTTTGCAAACATTCCTACCTGAAAACATATCAGCTGACCTATGACTCCAAACATAAGAAACAATGGATTGATTACTGGGCAATTTAAATCAGATGACCATCAAACATTGGCCACTAATGACTCCAACTAGCAGATAGATGATTATGACACACTCTGAGGCACAAGGTTTAGCTCAAGGAGATTTATTAAAAGAAAAAAGATAGATCATCGATCAAATGCCAAGTGCAGCAACAAAAGGAGAAAACCAATAGAATATAACAAATCGAACTATCAATATTAAATGTACGAGAATCTCAAAGACACACATCTTCAGCAATGCTCACTAAATCTTCCACTGTGAGTTCGTCTTGACTTGCAACTGTATCTTCAAGAGAAACCTCCATTAATTTGTTTTTCATCTTCTTCTTCCCCGAGGAGTTACCCCGAGATCTTTTTCTAATAGAGCCATCCCCTTTCTCCAGATTACTTTTAGGTAAGTCATATGCAGGATTTTCATCTCGGTTCTGCAACTGTTTGTGCTTATTTGTTCTACATTGCTTAAGCAAACCAGGTCTATTCTCATGCTGATCATCTTCCTGCTGGCTTGGCTTTCTACCCCTTGTTCTTGGTTCACACTTTTTCAGCAGATGTGACTTATTCTCAACCAATGGTACCCCAGAATCATCTTTCTTAAATGGACCTTTCTTTTTGGGCTTACAAGCTTTGGTATCCACTTCTCCCAAATCATTTTCTTTGTTTGCTTGTTTCACGTCCGAAGCGCTTGCTTGCTCAACAGCGCATGGCCTCAACATCCATGATGGCAACTGCCGTGTTCTGCCCCCATTCATGCTTCTTGAATAGGCTTGAATAACAATAAAGAAGAAAAACTTCAATGATTATATAAGCTAAAACGAAAGGACATTACGCAAAAAAGAAATACGGTAGAGCAATGACTGTCGAGATTTTCATTCTTTTGACTTATGAAGGTAGCTTTCTGAAAGCTCAAAGAATATGATGGTGAACTTCTTCACATCAATATCCCTGCAAAATTCCTCCTTTCGGACCGTAAGCACAAAGTTGAGTGCTTTCAGAGGTTTAAAACATTATTATCCTCGAGAAATCACGAGAATTAAAGGCAACGGAAGGTCATGGTGATTTTGGTAAGAAACCAACTCAATACAATGCTCCGTATATTGTAGTAGGAGCACCTAACCAAAGTACCAACCCTTACCACACGGCTATTTGAGATTCAAGATCCCAAAAAGGAGCATGAACTTCCTCTGTTTGGATACGCAAAACCAAGCCTTGTTATTATTTACCAAAAACCAGTGAAATTGAAAAAAAAAAAAAAAAAGATCAGTTCTCTTGGATTTCCTCTTAAGTTATGATGCGACCACGAGAGTATATTATCTATCACATAAGTCAATTCCGCAAAATGCTTTCCAGGGAAAATTGTGAATATAAAACAATCTCCACGAACATTTGGCTCAAAACACTTAAAGCTTATACAACAATAGCAGAGTAAGAAGCCGTTGCCGGGCAAACAATCAGACATCAACGGCAGCATACGACAACACGCTAGCTAAAATCATAATTACCAAAAGACAGTCAATTATAAAACAAAAGATCATTTCTCTAGGGTTTCACTGCAAGGTATAATAAGAGTATCTTATCAATCACATAACTACTTCCCCACGAAAAAAATCCCCATGACACTCTGCCTCGAAACACCGGCTAGCCGCTACAAAACATAATGGCCCCTTCCAGATGATGATACTTAATCCAGACCCCAGTTTTCTAAGTTGGAACCGGAACTCAGAATCGCAATTTATGGCCCTAATTATAAATCAATTCCACTTCAACCTCAAAAAATCATGGATACAAACAGTTTTTGGCGCGCATGACTGTAGTAAAATCGCATAGAAAGGTCAATTATCTTGATCATATATTCATATATACTAAGTATTGCATGAATTGCTAAACTGCTCTAAGACAATCAATAATTTCCTAAAGTTTTTGGGGAAAGAAGATGATTACATAATTAATAGCAGAGAAAATGAAGAACTTTATAAAAAAGAAGAAGATTGGCATACCACAACTTCGCAGTGAAACTGTAAAATTCGACGAAATAATGATACAGGAATTCTACTTCACAAGATTAGGGTATCAAATTGCCAGTATAAGAAGGAACAGGGCAAAATAAAGGAGAACGTTTACCTGGTGTTGCTTTTATGTTTCGACTATTGCGACTAATCCGAACACATCTCCCCACAATTTTTTAGGGAAGTACTTTGAAATGCTTTCCTTTACGATGGCGAGTCTATTGGTATTTTAGTTTTCTTTTTCCCAAGGACTAGTTGGAGGTTGGACTGGCATCCAACTTTTTGATGTTGTACAGTGGCACGGCAGATGCAAAGCTTTGCGTATACATCCATAGAAAAGTTTGATTCGAACTCGTTTTTACAACAGTATTTACACGCGGTTGATTGCATACAACGTTGTATTGTTCTCGACTTGACATGTCGGATGTTATATTTATAAACGATTCACGTATGAGTTGTTTCAGAGCGACAGAGCCTTGACGGCAGCAGAAAGATCTCTCTACATGAGGTCATTGTATTTTTGTTCCACTTGATGGAAGTTGTGCTTAAACACCTGTAGGTGGTAATAGTTGAAGTCCATCACGTAGAAGTTGTAGAACTCTCCTAGAAATCTAATGGTTTTTTTTTTTTGTTACAAGATGAAAATAACACAAACTAACAACTACTCCCTCCGTTCCGATGAATACTTGGACTATTCCATTTTGGGTTGTTTCGATCATTTCTTGGCCTTTCCTTTTATGGGAGGGTTTTGTTTAATTAATGTTGTTTTATGGGCCAAATTAACACTAATATAAACTTAATACTAACCCAAAACCCATTTTAATTAAAACCCACCCTCAACATTCTCTCTCCTCCACAACCCCCCACCCACCAGTCCACCATCCCTGATGCGCCCCTCCACTGCCACACCCCTCCCGCACCACCACCGTACCCACACCGCTACGACCTATTCCTCCCTGAACTCCGATCACGACCCTCCCCCCACGGTCCACCCTCGACGCGCCATTTTCAATTCCCCCTTCTATTTTCCATCACTCGTCGGCGTCGGAGGGGACTAAGAAGTTGGGTATTAGGGTTGGAGTAGGGGAGAGGGGAGGAGGGTTGGCTGGGGCGGGGGAGGGGAGGGGTCGCCGTTCGTGGTGAAGTGTGGGAGAGGAGAGAGAAAAAACGAAATTTTGGATCTAAAAGGAGGGAGAGAAGGCGGAGGGGAGGGGTGAGATGGTCGTGGGGTCAACCGGAGTGATCTCCGGAGTAGGTCGGTCACTCTGGCGGTGGCCGATGGTGTCGTTTGGGCAGTTCAGGTGGGGGTGCGGCGGGGGTAGGGCGACGACCAGAGGTGGCTGTTGGTTGGGAGAGGAGATGAGAGAATATTAGAGTAGGGGTTTATATATTTAATTAATAAGTTAATAAGCACACTCCCACTTGCTTCTCTAATTGCTCCATTCCTTGGTTTTTGGTCACAAACCAAAGTCCAAGATCCCATCGGAACGGAGGGAATAATATCTATTACATTCTCCCAAGGAGGAACTAGCACTTCATTGCCGTCAAAGTATTTAGCCAAGTCCGCAACATCTTGCAATCGAATCACTTTCGACCGGCAAGTCTTCATGGGTTCCTAAGGAAGATCCCGTCGAGCGTGCATAGCCAAAAGGTGTGTGGAATCGTCTAGCGTGCATAGCCAAAAGGTCTGCGGCTATATTCCACGCAGGTCTCGTGTGAGACACATGCACATGCAGCATCCTTGCGAGCTCCCTGCATTGTAAATAGATGTTGCTCAATCTATCCAAAGTATTTTTAGAATTATTAATACCTTGAACAACATTTTGACAATCCGAGTACAAGTTGACTTCCCCAACTCCATGCACCCGGAGCCAAGTGAGACCCATGAGGATATCATCGCACTCAGCCTCACTAGGGTCGCGGGCGACAGTGTGAGCCATGAAGCCCATACGCCAATGCCCATCCCGGTCAAGTAGGAGACCACCAAGCCCTACAGACAAGTTAGTACCTGTAGACACCCTACTTTTGCACCCATTTTAGCACCCGATGATGAGATGGACAGTGAACTGCGTTTTACGATTGCAAATTGGGTCGATTTGCTGGTTTTGGAACGTTTCGCCGTAATTACCCGATCATAATTAGATTAGACTTTATGGGTTAATATATTGAGCCTAATTTGCTGAGATGATTCTTTAACGAGTTGGGTCGAGAGTTGTACGTTAGATGCATGCATGTCCCTTATGCATGGTGTAATACCCCACATTTTTTGGGTCTTTTGAATTATCTGAAATATCGGGAGAAATTCATTTTGAGGATTGTTAAATTCTATTTTGGTAATTAGGGTATACGTTCCGTTTAGAGACGTTTTCCTAATTAGGCAACTATTTGGCAAAATTACCAAAATACCCTTACTAATCCCTCACCTTACTACAATATAAAAACAAAAACAAAACACAACCCACCCCACCCTTGCTACGTGAAACGTAAAGAGAAGCAGATAAGAGAAGAGAAAGAGGAGAAGAAGAGAAGAAGGAGAAAGAGCATCGCAAACCACCATCGCGAACCACTCGTACGGCCGCCCTACACGGCCGCCCAACCAGCGCAGCCCTACCTTGCTCCCTCTCTTGATTTTATATCAAGAGTTGTAAGAATTCTGTCCCTCTTTCTCAGGGGCGGATCCAAACGTAGTAATGGGGGGTCGGGCGACCCTCCAAAGAAAATGGAAAAAATGAAGTTTGGTTCAGTTTTGTACTTAGAGAAATATAAAATTACCTATCGACCCCCCAAGTTAGGCTCATTTACTACAAATGTCATCATAGCTTTAAAAAAAAAAGAAGTGTAAAATTGTCATCTAAACAAAACAAACCCACGTGGGTTGTCAGTTGTCAAGCTTCTCACACACTTTTACACTTTTTTCCATCTCACAACCTACAATAAATAAATAGATTAGGTTTCTTCACACCCCCCCCCCTCTCTTTCTCTACAAAGCAGTAAACAAGTGGACAACTAGTCAAAATCCCTCACTAAATACTCCTTCTTCATTGATAAAATTAATTGGCAATACTCTCTCTTCATTGATAAAATTAATTGGCAATTAATTTCGAGATTAAGGCATACGGTGTATATTCTATTTTAAGAACTTTGAGTTTGAATTAATTGGGAGTCATTGATAAAATTAAGGAGGAACAAGAACCGCCTAAATACCCGTATACGACCATAGTTAATGTAAAATAGAGCGGGTGAGTACCCGACCCAAATTATATACGGAAAAACCGGGTATTATAGTTTTGGCATCGGGTCGGGACCGGGAGTAGTTGAACCGGGTTGGATATTTTTGCTCACCCTTACTTATAATCTGACCCCCTAACAAAAAATTCCTGGATACGCCACTGCTCTTTCTTGATGTTTATGATTAGGGCTTTTCAATTTCATGTTTAATTGTGGATTGAAAGATGATGGTCATGGTGGGATTGTTGTTTTTATGGTTCTAATTCTAATTATGATGATTTTTGATGCATAATTATTGAATGATAATTTAGGGTTGTTGTAATTAGGGTTTGTACTTGGTTGATGATGATTTTATGGGTGGAATTGTGTGAAATTTGGAGGAGATGCTTGTTATGAGTTGGGTAAATCATGGTTTCAATTTGAGAACGTTTTATGATGTTTTGAATAATGAAATTACATTCTGTCCAGATCTGATTATTGCCTAATTTGGATGTTTATATGGGTGTTTTGATGATTTAATGGTGGGGAACTATTGTTGGTATGCTTGGGAAGGTGTTGTGCGAGTTTGCTGTCGTTTGGAGGTCATTTGGATGTTGAAATCTAAAGTTAGAGTTACTTTTGTAATGCTGCCCATTTTGATATTCTATGGTTAGTGTGATGATCATACTTGGTGTTGGGTGTTTTGTAGTGCGGTTTAGTCTAATGACTATGTTGAGTTGAGTGGCAGGAAGATGGTTAGTAATTTGGTGTGTTGTTGTTAATTTTAGGTTGTGTATTCGAGGAAGTAACGTTCTAGTCTTGAATCAACTTTGTGACTGTACGTGCAAGTAAGGTAAGAACATTGATCACGATCCTTTCGACTAGTCAATCTACTTGTTTGGCTCACCCCACTAGGTCAGATTTGGTCTTTAAGAACGGGTCCGTTTAATGAGAACGGTTGTAGAACCGTTCTCTGGACCGCTGTACTTAAAGGGTAAGAGAACGGTTACCAACCGTTCTTATAACCTAAGAGAACGATTCCGGTCAAAACCGTTCTCTTAGGTATACGAGAACGGTTTTATAAAAAACCGTTTTGTTAAGTGTGTTGATAGCAGAACGGTCATATGAAGAACCGTTCTGAAATGGGTCCAACTTTTTAAAAAAAAAAATTATTTTTTTCAGTTCTGACCTGCATTCTTGTTCCCGGAAACACCAACAACAACATGAATCTCAACAACTTCAATCGAACATAAGAAGATAAAAAAAAAAAAACTTGAACTTCAAACAAATTAAATTCAATTTCAATAACATATATGAAATTTAGAGATGAGTATATCTCTAAGATTACAAGTTTTCTGATAGGGAACATAAAAAAACTAACTAGAACTGTATTAATTACAATTTACAAAAAGAGATTAGATCCCATAAAAAACCTTTATTTGTATTCTTATCTTTGTGATTATTGCGTCCGCCATCGTCGTAGCTTCTTTGGTCTTCACCCTTCTTTCGCTTTAGCTTTTTGTATGAATATTCAATCTCCTTTTATGATCTAACCACCAAAAAGTATGGTCAAAAGAAAAAAAATTGGTTAGATTAAAAAACGAGATCTGTAACCAAAATTTCAATTGAGATCAGATCTCAAATTATATGAATAGATCACGGGTGAAATTAAGCAAAAAAAATCTATGATTTCGCATACAAAAACCCCCAAAATTTATAACAAAGTAATTTGTACCATGATTTCTTTCTTTATAATTCCATATAATTTTAGATCTAGAAAAATAAAAACCAAAGTTATAAAAAGTTGAATTACACCATACTTTCAAAATGACATCTGAAAGTTTGAAATAAAATCTCACCATTAGTTACGGACTACACAGGCAGAATGGAGCACGCAGGCTGCAGGCGGGGACGAAATCGGCGCCGGAGGACGGGTGCAGATCTGAAAACGGAGACGACGCCAAGACCAAAACACCGGGGAGGTATAGATGAAGATTTATGCTGATGGTGATGAATTATGAAATAAATTATGAATGATGAATGATGAGAGAGAGAGAGAGAGAGAGAGAGAGATGAAGAGCTATCAATTATGATGAATGAAGGAGAAGTTGAGAAAGAGGGGCGGATTTCACGAGGGTGGGGGTTTGTTACATTTTATTTTATTTTAATTTAATGGGGGTAAAACATTTATTAGAACGGTTATCATACTAAACCGTTTTCTTTGGTGTAGTATAAGAGAACCGTTTCCGGAAGAACCGTTTTCTTACGTTTGGTTTTCTTTAGCCATGGATAAGAGAACGGTTTTCCCCGGAACCGTTCTGTTTTGTCCAATTTTTCTTTTTACTTTTTTACGTAAAATACATTTAAATACAGTTTTTATAGAAACCGTTTTCTTAGACTTTAACAGAACGGTTCCGCTTAAATACGTTCTCTTATCGGGGTTCTCGAAGCTCATTTTTGACGTAGTGACCGTTGTATTTGTTCATCGCTCTTATCTTCGTTTTATGCGCTCATCCTCGTTTGTCGCTTCACTTATGCCTAACTTATAATATGAGCGTACTTTCTACTTGAGTTTGATATCCAAATTCGGCCTTTCGGCCATGTTGCTTCACACGCAGCCTCTTGGTTGCCTTACATGCTCTCGGCCTTTCGGCCTTTTGTCCGTGCTCCCCACTCGACCTCTCGGCCAAGTGGCTTCTTGTTTTTGTCGTTTGAGTTCGTGCTTAGCTTCAAGTGTCTTATCGGTTAAGATCATTTCAATTTGGATTCTCAAATAATATAACTCCAAATAACGTATTAACATTTGGATTGAATCAAAAGAAGAGGAGACGATATCACCTAGAGTACGATGCATTCGGCTCGGCCGATCATCGCTTTCTTTACCTCTGATCAAGGTACTGTGTAAGTCGGATTAGCTACCGACTTCCTAATAGTCTTCCTCCTAGATGGGAAGTCGTCCTACCGGCCTATCTTGTGAGAGGTGTGCACACTCGGGGTTATTAGGGGCTATACTTACAACTCTTGATCGAACTAAGTTCGATAATGTGGTGGCTGTGGGGTAGGACCCTGGCCGAACGTATGTTTAGTTACTCACAATTTGTTGGCTTGTACTTATGTACAGATTTGTATATATCGAGCGACGATGCTCTATTCATGTTACACTCTACTGTTGTTGATTTTCCTCATCGATATCATTAATCTGTTCTTGTTAGCTACGCGCCTCTAGGCGCGTATCTTGTTTGTTATCCTTTATGCTTTCGATATTCTTACTCAGCCTGTGCTAGCGTTCTTTTCTTGGTTTGTCCCTACCTTGTTTTGGGGCCTATCTCATTTTTCGATGGCCTAGTTGACAGGTGTAACACCCCGTATTTTTGGGTAATTATTTAATAAGGGTGTTACTCTTTTAATCGATTATTGGAAGATAAAATGAGTTCCTATAAGAGAGTTTGGGTCGGGTTTATGGATCACTCATCTCACCCAACGAATAAAGCCCAAACCCGAGTCAACCCTCAAACCCATCTACATAAATGAAAGGTTATAAACCCTAGCTTTCATTATAAATAGTCGGCCTCCTTACCTCCCTCTCTCTCCTTTTCGTAGCCTCCACCCGCATGAGATCTCAGCACAACTGCGTCAACTTCAAACACACATAACTTTCTCATACGACCTTTGCTTAAGTCTTGGTTGGTGGCGTTAGAACCGTGATTTTGATACAAATCCAACAACATGTAAATCGTGCCAATATTCCATGCGATGCTCTCTGTAGAGGTGTTTTAGTAGAGCTGTGTCTATGTACCCGGAAACTGTGTCGCCGCCTCGGTATTCTGATGATTCCCGTCGACTCCGAAGATATTTTAAGACGACATTTTGTGGAGATGTTCCTAAATATAGGTTTGAAAACATATCCAAAATTGGTAATGTATCAAAAGTTACATTGGTTTTCGTGAGTAAACCCTAATTGTTATTCGTGGTCCATTGTGAAGTTGATTCCCGTT
>JBBYHQ010000018.1:1242817-1254002 GCA_038382645.1 Spergularia azorica
TTGACCGCATGTCCGATGTAACACAAGGGACGTGTTGACTACATGTCCGCCTCCAAAGCAAGACGTCTTGACCAGACATCTTACTTAGAATCTGAATGTGTGTCTTTCCTCTTAAAGAGGAATAGCATTTGTCATGAACAGAGGTGCGCTTTACTCAGGCGTCGGAATGAGTTTAAAATTTTAGTCCATGAGAATCAGGTTAAAGATATATTGTAAAATGGATATTTTAATTTTTAAAAAGGGGCATTTTGGGAATATGGTGGGCGATATTAGTAAAAGGGCGGGCGACGAATAACACCTCTCTTTATGTGAAGCCTTACAAACACTATGAAACGATAAAAGACCACAAGAAATCTGGCATAACTAGGGAAATTGCACCTGAGTCGCAACTCCCACTAAGCATGCAATGCAATGCAAAAACAAAAAACTAGGCAATAACGAATAACTGTGACAGGCGTGGGTTGTTGGGACTGTAACTTCTTGCACACTTGTCTCCTGATGCTCCAAGATGTATCATTGGAAAGATCTCGAAGAAGAGTAATTCTAAGGTCCTTGATAAGTACCGCAAAGCACCATAATAGACTTCATCTCAACCGTAGATAATGTTAGAAATCAATCTACACCATCCATTATTTTTAATTAGGTATTTTTTATAAATTATATTGTAAATAACCAAAAAATAGAAAAAAATGGTTCTATTTAAATTTTATGCTTACGTATACATGGTACGAACTATATCTAATATAATTTGATGATTATTTACTGTTACAAAAATTAATTAAATTATTTATAAGTGATTTATTATGGTGCTTTGCGGTACTTGTCGAGCACCCTAGAACTCCTCCTCGAAGAATTCTTGCACGCCGATGTTGAATGACTCAAATACATGCACTATCCAAGGAGTTATGACGGAAACAAAATGGCATGGGAAAACTGTTCCGTCAGAAAATTGTCTTACGCCCATAGCAGCTCCCAAACGTTATTTTTGTCTTGTTCTACATGCAGCCTCTAAGACATGCAGTATCTTTCTTTTTATTTTTGTCTTGTTCTACATGCAGCCTCTAAGATCTCAATCCTTTTCTCTTTGTTCTTTGCAGGTCATATCCTTTGATACAGATTACAGGGTAATCTATGAACTTCCTAAGTTTGTTTATGGTATAGTTTTATTTTGCATCTTGCGCTCCAGGTACTGCATTATTATGTTTATTTATTTTCTGTTTTCTGAAAGTTCGAAATATAGTTGCCCGTCCGCCTCAATGTTATAGTCCCGTATTATTCTGGTTACTCAAGGAAAAGTGGGTAAATTGCGAGAAGAGACGAGCTTGCCAGATTTCATTATTGTGAATAGGGGATTCAAAACTGTAGTCGAAATGGGATTTTAAGCTTGGGCTGAATGAGTATAATTTAATAGGTCTTCTGAAAGTACGACAGAAATTTGTACCAGGGTAAATATTTTTGTTTGTTGATGGGCTATATGTGAACCAACAGTTTGACAAATCACATTCCTGTTCGAGTAGGATGATGGACGGTAAACGAATGGATACCACAACCCCTTTGAGGTTATGATGTAAAACTTTTTTTTTTTTTTTTTTTTTTTTTTTTTTTTTTTTTGGTATTTTGGTAATAAGTGACAGCCTGCAGCTGCTATCCTTCGGGTGCGCACTGGGTCATGATGTAAATTTTTCTTGCTTTACGATTGTGATTTACATGACAACCTATGCTGCCTATGGGCACACGTAGTTTGTTTATGAGGTATGAGTTGGGCGTTGGATTGTATGTACTATGTAACTATTATCAAGTAGAAGATCTGATTTCTGTTAAAATAAATGTGTATTCTCTGCTCTCTCAGTATCAAATCTACTTGCTCTAAATTATGCCAGTTTGTATGATCTGTCAGTATTAGATGCTAAGCCCATCATTTATAAATTCTACCCGCAGACTAAGTGTGTATTCATGGCATTACAAAAGCATGAAACAATTTGTGTTAGCTTGTTCTCTCAATTCAAACGGAAAACCAATTAGTGTCCTAATATTTTATTTGTTTGGTCTCCTTGACATTTTGTACACGTTCTTGTATGCCCAAGGCGTGAGGTGAAGCGCTTGCAGGTCTCACTCCTGATGAAACTTGTGATTTATGACTGACTGCACAAAAAATTGGTAGTGAGCTTGAGAACTACCATAAAGCATCATCCCTGACTCTGGTAATCCAAGTAAGTTACTCTAATTATCTATACTAGTTTGCATGCCCGTGCCACGCCCGGGCTATGTATTTATATTGTTTATATTCGTTTTGTAAGAAAAAATGTTGGCTTATCTTTGTTCTAATAAATTACCATAATGATTATTTTCCATAATAGCTAATATTATGCTACTCTATGGTTATTCATTACCATATCCTAACCGATAGTTGTATATAATGCTATTTTTATGTTCTATCCAATTAATGTATGCCAAGTGTCCTCCTAAGAAAGAGTTGGTTTCAGGTTTTAATATATAGTATTAGATTAGATAATGACGTAATTGCTCTTTGTTATTTTTGTATCTGTGTGTGCATGTTTTCATGATCATGTACACGTTGAGCCCTATAAGTATCTATATATGTGGAGCTTTTCTAAAAAAATTCCTCTTTCGTATCAATTGCTTTCTAAATCGGATTTCTCATATTTAGATGAGAGAAAATTTTAAAAATTTTAGTATTAGGAATGTACGAGTCTTGTTGCAAGACATCTGGATATGTATTGCTAATTTTGGTTCAAGGACAAGCACTATGATGTCTATGTACTAGTCCACGACCTCTATACAGTTTTGTGTGGGATCGTGCTGCTGACAAGCGTTAGGGAACTTTAGCTGGATGCCATAATGAACACGTCTATTGTCAGTCCGAACTTATGAGGAGGCAGTACCTGACTACTGTCTTAGGTACCACGTCCCAATTTTAAATTTTATAATCGGTATTATGGATTTATCGTAGTGTCTTAAAACAAACCTCTGTCCATTTGCAGCAATCTGTAGTTACAAATATTCCTATCCTTTGCGGTCCATGCAGAATTCATAAAAGAAATTGGAGAACCATCACTGCAGCAGCTCTAACCCTTGACTGAAAATTAAGAAAATGAAGTTAAAGAGTCTTCTTCCATCCATTTCCGTTAAGGTTCAACCCAAAACTCAGTGATAAGATTATGTTACTGTCATTGACTTCCTTGTGACATGAAAACAAAGTTTACATGGTATTTCCAGGGTCTTCGTCTCTCATGAATATGCTTGAGTAATAGAATTTGTTAATGAACATCAACCTTTTTAGAACGACATTTGGATTCAGGACCTTTGTTTCTTCACCAACCACACTGACTTTTGCAACTGTGTTACCGAATTCTAGGATGGTCCGCAGGCAGGCCAGACTGTACCCCATGTTCATATACATGTGCTACCTCGGAAGGGTGGTGACTTTGAGAAGAATGATGAGATCTACGATGCGGTAGGGCTAGGCTACTTAGTATTTGCTTTAGTTTCATCTTCCTTCTATGTAGCTCAGTTTTCTGTTCCTGGCTTTGAGTTGCTCCAGATTGATGTAAAGGAGAAGGAATTAGCTCAGAAGTTGGACTTGGACAAGGACAGTAAGGATAGAACCCTTGAGGAGGTGAGTCAAGAGGCAGAGGAATACAGGGCAATTTTAGCTTGACAACTCAACCTCAGATACTCCTTCGATAAGTCATTTGGTTTACTGTGTTTGGAGAGAACATGGCATTCTAAAGCAATTGGTAGATTATGTAATACGCTAGAAACTATATTACTCGTTCACTGGTTTTGCTTTATACTCAAGATGCTAATGATTCAGTTACACATCCTCTCGAATTCTTTGTGCCCGCTTCTCCAGTCTGAATCTTCTGCAGATGCTGTGCAGCTCCTACTATATGCATATATGTAGTGAAATCAATGCATTAGTGATTAGTCACAGCATAAGTTCATCAGATTTTGATGGGTGCTTTCTCTAACTACGAACAGAGTAATTTGGACTACCCAGTCTGGTAGTGAGGAAATTCTGATGAACTTTTCTAGTGCCAAGTACGGCCTTAGCGCCTTGGTCCCTGCCAAAAAAAAAAAAAAAAAATTAATCTGTCTTTGTCAGGATTTCCATCTAATTGCATCACATGAGGTTTTTGTAAAATAAAATAAAAATCTCAAAAAAAAAAATTTGTTGTAACAAGGTAATATAAATGGACATACATACGGAATAACCCTTTATCATGCTCTTATATGATATTTGCACCAATACGACACTAAGAAATATAAAGGACATTCAACAAATGTTATTCAGTTTTATATATAGCCAACAACCTAACTATACTCGGAAAATTTCTCATTAGATAATTCATCAATTGTCCGTTTGCGTATTTGTTTTCTTGCTTAGTGCACTTACGTAGCTTCTTTTTGAAGGTTATGACAATATGATGCAATATTTAAAGTTTTGAAGGGAGATATGAACTTATGATACATGACAAACTGAATTTGTGTACTCATTTTTCCTGAATGACGGAGTACAAAGTTGATGATTGGACGCATTTGGGAACCACACAAGGAAGTTCGGAAAGAAAGGGCCACTATGAAGCCAACTGGTCTGTTCTAAGACCATAAGCTCTCTTTTGATTTTTGCTGTTTCCTCACACCTTTTGTCCCAAAACACTCACAGAACCTTCATTTTTACCAGAATTTGTTCCAAAGACCCACAATATAAATCAACCTCAATAACTGCATAAATAAATAAAAAAATCCACTCATTTCAAACCCGACAAATCCGGGTACATTAGGTCCAAAGTTCGAATCCCTGGTCTCAACATAGACCAATATAAAAGGAAGCTCGAGCCTTGAACTTTCACCTTTTACACCTTTCATATTAGAGAAAGAAAAGATCAGTGGGGGAGAAAAACAAGTGGAGAGTTGGCAAAAATGGGTTTGCAACTAAATGGTGCATGGTGTATGTGTGGTACAACAACTGTTAGTCAGATAATGAAACAGCATAAAAGTGGTATAATTGTGAGAGCAGTAGCATCATCAGATGAGTCATCTGTTACAGCAGTGAAGCCCATAAAAGAAGGCAAAGTTAAGTTAGGAGGGTCTGATTTGGAGGTCACTAAGCTTGGCATTGGTGCTTGGTCTTGGGGTGATACCAGTTACTGGAACAACTTTCAATGGGATGGTAATTCCATTCTTTCTTTTTCTTTCTTTTATGATTTTCTTATTATGATGATTTTATCTTTGCTCCTTTTACAATGTCCTTATGGTACAATTCCCATATTTGGTGTAGTGATCATTTTATCTTCAACTTTTTTTATCATCTACATATGACTATTCATGTTAGCTGACCTTGTTGAAGTGTCCATTAAACTCCACATGTGAGTATCCCACATTGATGAAAGAGAAGAGAGTTGATTAGTAAATAAACCGAGGCCCGTTCGTGATTTAACATGCCTCAAATCATTTTGGGACAAAGGCTGTTGTTGTGATCATTTTATCAAATTGTGGACTAGTAATCTTGTAAACTGGTTCTAATTAAGGAGCGTCTATTCTCACACCCGTATCTTTGTAATTCGAGCCTATAAATCACATGATTAGGTAAATTTGAAGGTGCAAGAAAAAAGTAAAAGAGTGTGGGAATGAACGCTTAATCAGGGCTGCAGATTTTAGCTAGATTAGCTGGTAGATATTTGTACGGAGTTTGTACTCAAGAAGGGTATTGCTTACCTTCTCTGTTTTGAGTAGAAGGTAAATTTGTGAATGCTGCCAATTGGTAAAATCGTTTCGTGACATAGCAATGACATCTTAGCTGATGCATTTGGGGATTGTTTTTTTTTAATAAGTAGCTGAAAAAAACCAATTTAATGTATATGGCTCTTGTTCTGGTTGCTGCAAACATTTGTCTTGCCCTTTTTCTGTTGGTGAGAAAGTCACCAATTCTGTGGAAAGTACCGCTTCGAGTTTCTGTTCTTCTGTTCAAAAAGATTATGGAGAGGAAATTGGTTGTCTATAACAGTCGTAAGTAATAATCAGCATATTATGGCACCCTTTTGGGTCCTTGTCTAGTCCGTTCCACAAGACAAGGAGGTAACACTTTCTGAATGTCACAATATGTGCGTGAGCGTACAACAATCATTCCTAATAAGGTTCTAGATTTTTGGTACCTAACAATTAACTCTGGTACCCATTTTATTATTATTTACCTTGACATGTATGTCTACTTCAGTTTCTAGCATTCTCAGAAAAGAAAATACAGTTGATTCTATAGTTTTCGATTATGAAATGCCAGATAGAAAGTTGAAAGCAGCAAAGGCAGCATTTGACACTAGCCTTCATAATGGAATAACTTTCATTGATACTGCAGAGGTCTACGGCTCAAGGGTGAGCTCTTTGATTTATGTTTCTAAATGCTCATATATTTAACAACACGCGATCCTATCATAAGAAATGGTACGATCCTGCTATGATATCATGATTGCATCTACCTCTATGCAGGCTTCCCTAGGGGCTATCAGCTCTGAAACGCTACTCGGAAGGTAACATTCAGCTATTTGTTTGTCCCTAGCTGTATTTTCTTTGCAATGCTATCGAAGGTCTCAGCACGACGATTTGCTCTTTCTTGTTCATATTGTCGATATTTCTACTTGTTTTATGACTGTTGAGAAACTAATTGTTTCTTCTCTTTATTATTTGTTTATTTCATGATGATGCCTTTGGTAGATTCATCAAAGACCGGAAAGAGAAGAATCCGGAGGTAGATGTTGCAGTGGCTACAAAATTTGCAGCTTTGCCATGGAGATTAGGCCGCGAAAGTGTTGTGAGTGCCTTGAAAGATTCTCTGTCTCGGCTAGGGCTCAATTCTGTAGAGCTCTATCAACTCCACTGGTATACATCCTATGACCTAAAGTGGCTAGCATCTGTCATTTCCTTGTGAAATAAGTGAAGCTAATGTAAATTTATTGTGCCAATTTCAGGCCTGGAGTGTGGGGAAATGAAGGTCATTCATCCTAAGTTCAACATCAAATTCAGTGTTCCTCAGAAATTAAAAGTTCAAGCAATCTTACTTAATTGTCAAGGTTTTTTTATCCAGGGTATATTGATGGTCTTGGTGATGCTGTTGAAATGGGACTTGTGAAAGCCGTTGGTGTTTCCAATTACAGTGGTATGTCAATAGTTATACTACAACAACATTACCCCAATGCCTCAATGGCTCCCACCTATGGTGAGGGAAGGAGGGGGGAGGTCAGATGTACGCAGCCTAACCCCTATGTTTAGAACATAGAGAAGCTGTTAAGCCACAATGTAAAATTGTGTTGAGAATCGAAACAACTAAATGCTACTTCACAGTACAAGAAACACATACATTATTGTGAGCCATTTTGCTTTATTCCATTATTCAATTCCAAAACCATAGGGAAGCAAGGTTTAAGCTCATTTGGAAATGGAAACATATGTCTGTATGTATCAGCTGATAAATTCCATCTTCTTTTATCTAACCGGCATTGATTTTGTTTTTTTGTCACTGCTTCAGAAGCTCTTATTCAAAATCATACATAAATAACTCAATCTATTGGATTTTGCAGGATTCATGTTCTACTACTTTCTTTGGTGAGAATTTATCTACAAAACTGAAATTACCTAGTTTTGTCATTTCAGAGAAGCGATTGCGTGATGCCTATCAGCAGCTGAAAAAGAGAGGGATTCCCCTGGCTTCAAACCAAGTGAATTACAGCCTGATATACAGGCTTCCAGAAGAGAATGGTGTCAAGGCTGCTTGTGATGAGCTTGGGGTCACTTTGATCGCGTATTCACCAATTGCTCAAGGTTTCGTACTTCATAAACACTAGTTTTTTACTTCGATTTGAATCTGTCTTAGATGAGGCAAATCTAAAACTATGATCTCTAACAGTAAATCTAAGGTGTGCAGCACTCATTTGTTATAACTGACAAATGTATCAGTGTTGGCACAGGTGATCTGTTCTGTACTTGTGTTCCATATTTCTGAAAAGGGGACGATTCCGCATCAGACCATAAGTCTGGCTGCTTTGGTGACCATGATGATTAACATAGCAATTATATTGTGATGTAATACTTGGGACATATGCAGGTGCTTTATCAGGCAAGTACACACCAGCAAACCCACCATCTGGTCCACGAGGCCGTATTTACACACCAGAATACCTGGGCAAGGTAATTATTGCATCCTCAGCATCAGGCAAACATCATCAGTTTTACACTTGATCGTTTCCTGCTAAACAAAATGCAATTACAATCTGCAGCTGCAACCCCTGGTTAAGCGAATCAAAGAGATTGGACAGAGCTATGACAGGACTCCCACCCAGGTATTTTCTTGGCTCAAATTGAAGTTGCTAGTGAGCTAGTCTGTTACTTCATCTATTACGTGACACATTTACTTTTTTTTTTTTGAGATCGTGACACATTTACTTTACCTATAGGCGTTCATCAGTTCCTTCAGTTGTATTCGTTTCCTGTTTTTGAATGGGATTAGCTGTTTATGAGATTTCGGCTACCTTTCAGGTAGTTCTTAACTGGCTCATAGCTCAGGAGAATGTAGTTCCTATACCTGGAGCTAAAGATGGACAACAAGCTGCTGAGTTTGTGGGTGCTCTCGGCTGGCGACTATGCAGTGAAGAGATTGATGAGCTGCGTTCGTTAGCCAAACAATTGAAGCCGGTCATTGGCTTCCCGGTGGAGAAGTTGTGAATTTTTTTTTTCCCAGTAGTATTGCTTTTAGCACTGAATTCATATGATCAGTTTGCTACATCCTGGCACATTTAGCACACTTTTCAAGCCATGGTTTAAAGTCTTGCCTTGATGGTGTACATATGTTGTGTAAATACATGTGAATGGTGTCATTAAAAATCTGGAAATTTCATATCCTGGGTTTATACCTTCTCCTGCTGGTCCAGTCATCAAGCCACACCAGGGTTTTTTTTCAAGTCTTATCGCTCAAAAAGTCAAATTATTGGTCGTACTGGACGTAGCTTTTCCTTTAAGCAAAATGTTGAATACTTACGACGCTAACAGCTCAGTCAAAAAGTTTATTAATAGAGTAAGTTTTCACCACACATCAACACTTCTCTATCTCTAAACATAATAATAAACAACCTGCTCACTATTTCCAAAAACAATTAACAAACGACCCATTAATTAGCTCCAAAACTAATAAATAAATCACTCATGATCTCTAACGATAATTAATAAACACCCATCATCTCCTACAATTTTAAATAAACCACGCCACCTTAATCAAAATGAAAAAGACAATAAAGTGTTTACAGAAAGACGGAGGGGGTATAAGGTAATAGTGGAAAATGACAATAAAGAATTTCTTCTTCTTAACACTTGGAAATTGAACTTGGGAAACAATTTTATCTTTTTTTTTTTTTGCTCCTCATCATGAGGACACGTGACAGACCTAGGTCGTATGCCTGCAAATATAAAATAATAACACGAATCTAAAACGTAGTAATGGGTAAGTGGGTGTCGTATCCATAGAGAACGACAGTTATCTAAGTATACGAAACTAACTAATGGGGGGTTTAAATTTGCATTGATCAAATGTTCAAACGAGAATAA
Organism: Spergularia azorica; assembly: GCA_038382645.1. NCBI lineage: Eukaryota > Viridiplantae > Streptophyta > Magnoliopsida > Caryophyllales > Caryophyllaceae > Spergularia > Spergularia azorica. The sequence continues at coordinate 1,252,430 of JBBYHQ010000018.1, forward strand.
GTAATTTTCAAATAAATTAAGGGGAAGGTCTTGGACGACTAATATCCACTACAATTCATATAATTGATCTTGTCCTCACTTAGATCAATTATGTTGAGCACCTAGTTGGGGAAATGGAATTTCCTATCGTTCCTTAATATTAGCTAGAAATAGAGATCAGCCCTAACATCTAACCCTAATCGATGAATAACAAAGACGCGCGCCTAAATTCAATTCAACGATAGCAATAACCAATGGAGCGATAACAACTAGGATAGATAACATCTAGACACACGTGGTTTCTATTTTCAACCAATATATCAATTCCCTCCTAAACCCTAGATCTACGATCAGCACAAAATTAAGGTTTAGTTTCTACTAGTGCATCAATTAAACAAACCATTAGTCTTTTGATTAACGATTCTAGCAATATGGTTTAACTTAGGGCTAATTAGTTGTCCACCTAATTAACGATAAATCAATCAACAGAAATTAAAAAAGGGAGAATGATAATACTAAACGATAATTGAAATAAATAGAACTCACAATCTTGGGGATGAATTTGTAGTTTCAACTAATCAAATCCGAAAATATGTCTTTAGCCTTGCATGGTCTTGAAAAATACAACTTTAGTTTTTGAATACTGAATCCTAAAAACTAACGAAACTTTAAGTATTTATCCTAAAACATTACAAGATAAGATTTAGAAATCCGTCTAATACGCCGACGACCCAGCGCGGACAACTCGTATCCAGCAGGGGACGACTCGTCTAGCTTCGGACGAGTCGTCTAAAAGATCATGTTGAAGCCGCCTGGATTGGTGCGAGTCGTCTTAACTGCCCTTGTTGCTGGACTAGTTCTGGCGACGTTTTTCAAATGCTCATAACTTCTTCGTTACTCAGCCGGTGAGGAGGTGTGACCACTTCCTGAAAATTTAAGTTTATGAACTATAATCTCTCGCTGGTGTCACTCCAAAATTCCAAGCGGTTTGAAGTTATGAAGCTTGAAAGTTGACCTTCCGTAAATGGATTGAAATTCCTTCCAAAGTTGTACAATACTTGGCATCTCGCTCCTATCATCTTTTATCACCTCATTATCGTTCCACACAGTTTAATATATAAATTAGTTATGACTAAGTAAGTGAACCATGTTGTTTCAAACACAGATTTCAATATATAATTTTAGTATATGATATCATTTCCACTTCCTGGAGACAAAGACTTACGATTCTTTCGCTTTGGGATATAATGGAATATATATAGCGAAATGGCTCAAAAACTTGTCTGAGCTTCTTACATTGTGAAGTAGCTGATAGTCGGTGTGATTCTCGAAATAATTTTCATTTTAGGTCATCCGTGCGCAGTCTCTCTATGTTTCAATAGGGGTAACACTTGCATACATCTGACCCGCCCCCCGCCCTACCTTATCTTATGGCATGATCTTTTAAGGCGCTGAGGTATTGATGTTGTTGTTGTTGTTAATGTTGTTCTGTACCAGTATATGATATGTGCAGACATGGCCGTCTCGTAGATTTCGGGGGCCCTGTGCGAAGTCGAAGTTTGGGGGCCCTTTTGATACAAGAAACCCAAAAAAC